>CM065377.1:52936682-53214182 GCA_033060915.1 Euryodendron excelsum | reverse complement strand
AGGTTAAGGTCACAGTCAAACGGGTTTGGTTCGGGTTCGGAGTATATTTTTTTTAAACGAGTCGGGTTTGAAGGAGTGGTCTGCCGACCCGAAACCGAACCATTGCCATTCCTAGCAACGTCATTAGTGGTAACTTTATTATTTCTCAGTTGTTTTAAGTTTCACGTGACTGGGCAATGATGGCGGGAAATAAGCACAGAGTTTGGAGTTAGACAATTCTACTCCTGTAAATTCTTTAACGGGAGCTTACTACTACCCCATGCTTTGAATATGCAAAAAATTTTAACTAAAAAAATTAATATTAAAAACACTGGTTATAAAAATCATATAACATAAACCTATTACATAGAAAGTATATAAATATTTAATAATATAAATTTAATTATATTAAAATATTAAAATAATATAATATAAACACTTTAATGCCGCTCATAACCCATATAATTAATATATATATATATAATATTTATTTCAATATATATATACACAAACGTTTTGGGGATGCTCTCATTCTCAATTCTCATAACAAAGAACGCTCTCACGCACTCACACTTGCATCCGCACTCGCTTGCGCTCACAGTTTATATGACTTAGGTCATGTTCCCATTTTTGAAACGTGAGGTAGTGATCCATGATAATCCATAGCCTCCTTGTATTAGCTTTGTTGTAATCCAATTTTATTTTGAATTTGACTAGAAAGAATCTCAATTCTTAATCTTAGAACAGAGCATCTTATACCTAATGGTTCTGCCCAAAATCTTGACAATAAGGCAGTCTTTGTCACGCCCCATGACCCGGATTATGCGGATATGGGGTACATGATCGGCCAGTAGCAAGGCTTCCCGAGGCCGCATTACATTAAACCGGTTGATCACCTGTGCATACTCATTTAAAATTTGCGGAATAGAAACTTTTATAACTTGAAATATAATTCGTGTCATACATGATAGAGCTGTGCCTAATCCAAAACATAATATACATAAGGACCTAATCAAGGTCCACCAAAGTTATAGCATTATATCATTACAAAACATTGGGTCCAGCCCTCAAACATAATACAAAACATAGGCTCGTGGGCCGTAACTCAAAATCCACGTATGGCCTAGCTCTAGGGCCTCTGGGATTGGCTACCTAAAAATCATTTAAAAAAACGTAAGCTAATGCTTAGTGAATAACAATGATGCATGAGCTAGAAAATATCATAGACTAACATTTATATCCAACGTACAAGGATAGATAATCATTTATGCATAAGCAATGAGCTTTTGAACCTTTAAAGCGTAGACTTGGAACTCATAGGTTACGTAACCATCATTTGAAACGTTTTAACATTTCAAAACATAGTATCATAAGAAGAGATGCAACGTAACATTATTCTTGAGATAACATTTCATATCTTGTCGTAAAATATGTGAACATATCATAGTTCTCCGTTCAAAACATAAGTGTGCTACAACTCGACATATGAGCTAGGCTCCATAGTAACCATGTAGGTCACGCTAAAGCTCTTTAGGCCAAGGACGTCTCCCAACCTAGATAATTTATTTCTTGTCCCCTATTGTAGGACTAGATAGTTTATTTCCTATCCCCTATCGTAGGACTATCGGGCTAGATTAAGGTCTTGCCACGAGAAGACCCGAGTTGGCACCATACATTAGAAACTTAGCATCTCTTTCATTTAAACCTTATAGTCCATGATTTTCATTCATAACATAAGTATAGCTTGCATGCATTTCAAGATATGACATTTATATTTGAACATAAACATTAATGCATTGAAAATATATAGAAAACATTGCATGATATGTAGGTGAATTTAAAACATTTGAAAATTAATAGAGTTTTACTCATGGCATATCGTTACTCACCTCTCTCCGATAGGATGGATGGTAGACAAGGTGTTCCTACACAAAATGCACATAGAAGTATGGAAATATCAATACAAGATTCCAAGACAAAGCAACAACGCAAAACAAGAACATAAGGTTGAGGTTTGAACATGAAAGCTAGAACATCGACTTCTTCATCGCATCCCAACCCCCTCTCAAAGAAGATTTCACACTCTGGCGTAGCTCCATTTGAAAATAGGCTTAAAAGGTTTTAATTTGATAGTTCATAGGCTAAAAACACATTTCGGATGAAAAAGTTATGCCCCATAGAAAATGGATTAAAATTTTGGAAGAAGAATGTTACTGGCAGAATTTTGGGTCAACTTCAAAATTCAATATCTCCCAAACCCCAAGGAATTAGAGTACAAAATTTACATGGATACAAAGATCTATGAGTCTACTATCAAATGCTTCAAATGGTGCATCAATCCGAGTTTTCTAAAGAAAGTTATGCCCGTTTTACGAAACAGTGTCTGAGTTGAAAAGTAAAACTGGGGGCTGGACGAAGGTATCGGCTCCAGAAACAAAGGAGTCGCTTCCTGAGCTGAAAAAACAAATATGGGAGTTCTTTGGGCAAAAGTGTCACCTCCGAAGACTAAAGAGTAGCCTCCTGAGCTGAAGAAACAAATCTGGGAGTTCACTGGGACAAAAGTGTCGGCTCCAAAAATAAAGAGTCGCCTCTCAAGCTAAACGAATAAATATGGGAGTTCACTGGGATAATGAGTCACCTCCAAAAATTAAGGAGTCCACTTCAAAGCTAAATGAATAAATTTGGGAGTTCACTGGGACAAGGAGTCGCCTCCAAAAACCAAGGAGTCCACTCCAAAGCTAAAAACCCAGATTTTAACCCGAAAATCTCCAAACTTCACTCAAATCAAAACCAAACTCCATCAAAACTCTCACAAACTCTTCCAATGCTTCTAGGGTCCAAAGATTAACCCAAGAAGACCACAATAACTTAAAATCAAACACTTCAAACAAGAAAATCGAAGAGATTTAGGATTTTAGGAACCCAAGCCCTAACTTACATAAGTTAGGGATTTCACATCCCAAACCCTCAAATCTTTCAATGGGGCTTTCAACACTCTAAACTTAGCTAATTTGGGACTCAAAAGAGTCACCCACAATAACCCAACAACATAACCCACAAAGATATATATACATACACATATACAATTGGAGGAGAAAAATGGAACATTACCTTTCTTCAAGCTTGGTTAAACCTTCTATTACTTCAAGCTCTTCCTCAAGCTTCTTCCTCCTCTTTCTCTTCTCCTCTTCTCCCTCTCTTCCTTCTCAATCGGCTGAACATATGAGAGTTGTGTGCACTTATGTGTATAAAAGATGATACACATGGGAATAATCTCATGTGTCTCACCCACAGGTTTAAGTTACACCAAGGCTCTCATTGGTCATTTTGACCCAAAAGGAGAAATAATTAACATCAAACATTACATACTCTAGAAATTCTCATTAATAGAAATATATAGAGGTTCAGGATATCACAGTCTTTCCATGGCCTCCTAATCTCTTTTAATAGGCAGATGGGAAGTTTAACTCTGGGGATGTTATTGTGTGTTTCAGTGGGGGAATTCAAATCTTCTATATCCACCTCTTCATCACTCGTGAACTCATCATCTGTAGCGAGTCTCTCTAGATCACTATCAAATGTCTTCTCATTGAACTTCGGCTCCAAGAATGCTTGCATGAAGGATTTAGCTGGTACCCCTTCCTCTTTATCTGAGCTATTCTTGACCATGTTGAGATCATTCAATTGGGTTTCTGGAACAAACTCCACAGATTCTTCATGATTAGTATTGTAAGTATTCTTGGTCTTCTTGGTGCCGAGCGAGGTGATCTTTTTCTTCAGTGGACTTCCTGTTGTAGCCGTTGATGCCTTCGTTTCTCTTTCTAAGTACGAATCCAAAATGTAATGTGGCCCTAAGTCTACAGTAATGTGTACTGGATTTTAACGCAGTTGAATTAGGTCTTTCATTTTATAATAAAACACTCATTAATATGAATCTTATTTTTAGAAATCTCATTGCCATATTATTCTAGTGGCATTTTCGATATAATTTTTCCTATAATATTATAATTTTTCTTTAATTTAAACTCCCCAATTTACATAACGATATTCACCAAACAACCACACAATATAAGCCAAAACAGCATAAAAGCATATTGGAAGGAGCCACCCTTCATGGAACTTAATTAAACTTGTTTCAATATCAAAAATTTGATTTCATTACACTATAATGTTTGTGACCTCGTGGGTCAATTAAATCTCTGGTGAATTTCGTAATTCTGACATGACTGACCTACTCAGAAAAAATATTAGTAAAGATGCGTGTAAACTGACTCAAACACTTTTGAGTCTCTGAACACATAACAAAAAAGAAAAAAAAAAAGAAAGCTATTAAAGAATGAACCATAGGAAACTAAAGTGGTTGGGAGCCTTGGGACATAGGTAGAGGTGGTGGACCTGGTCTGAGAGTAGAAAATTATGAGAGATTGGTTGTTGAAAAATGGAAAAGTATCACCACAAAGTCACAGCTAAACTTTCTTGAGCCAAGGGATATGCCACCAACATTTTGGAGAAAATAACAATACTTCCAATTGTGGTAGGAGAAAAAAAAAATACCAAGTTCCTCGAGTATGATTGTCTACACGATCTTGTATCTTACACTTTTCTCGGAGCACCCCTCATTGTAAGACTTTAAATATGGAACAACCAATAATAAAATAAAGTTACCTGATTATTTGAAATAAATAAGAAAGATAAATAAAATATAAAATGAAACAAAATGAGTTTTAATCGTCGAAAACCTACATAAATAAATACTTTAATTCTCAAAAACATGAAAAATGATAACACAATAAATGTGTTTAGCAAATTGTCCTTAAAATTGAGGAAAGGGTGAGCATCATTAGTTGAGACGCTAACAACCCCTCATAAGATTCAAGGTTCAAACCTTGGCAATCAACTTGTCCCCCAACCCCCTCCTAACTAATGGCAAAAAAAAAAAATTGTCCTTGAAAATTTTCTAAACAATAGCATATATTTTAATTACCTATTTTAATCTACTTTTACGCTATGTTTGGATATTAGATTTACAAGGGAAATGAAAAGAAAAGGAAAAAAAAGATATGAAAAGAAAATAGAGTAAAAGAAGCTAAATTCTTTTTTTTTTTTTTGGTTAAGTTGGTTAAATAATTGATAGATATTTGTAAAAAAAAATTTGTTTCGTTATCCACAAAAAATAAACATATATAAGTAATTCCAATTTATTTTCCTTTCGCCTGAAAAATATAAAATCCAAACAAATCATACAGTTTTTCAGAATACAAATTCATAAAAAAGCTTATTCAAAACTCATTTTATATTTAAAAATGCAAAAATAAAAAGGATAGTACTAATAAAAAAGATTTTTATCATCCCTCCTCTCCTCTCCTTTTCCGCTCTTCCAAACAGAGCATAAGAGATCACGCCTAAACTCCTCGCTTTGACATCTGTGAGTCAAATTGACTCGATGAAGGTTAAATGGAGGGTTATGCAGAGGCATTTGGGTTAGATGCGAGCCGCAGAAGATAGAGAATATGGGGAGAGTGTTTCTGGTGGAGCTCGAAGGCAGGTCTTACAGATGCAAGCACTGTCAAAGCCCGCTTGCCCTCGCCAAGGATGTCGTCTCCCGGGTCTCTTCTCTCCCCTCTTTCCTTCCCTTCTATGCTTGTAGTTATATATATATATGTATATGTGTGTGTATATATTTGTGTATTGTTTGCTGAACTTTTGGGGGTATTTGATGAATTAGCCAGAGACCCAGAACCGATTGATTTAAGATTACATCAACTGCTCAAACCCTGGACTTTTAACTATCAGATGACTAAGTCTTAATCAACCCAAATAGAAGTAAACTGTGGTGTATATGAAATGGGTAGTGGGTATTACGTTTGGTTTTGTGGATGAAGCGTTTGATCGTCTTGAATCTTAATATTATTCTTCGGACATTTGATTAGATACTACGGGACTGTGTGTGCTTCATGACCCTGAATTTTGAAAGAATTGGTATTTTTCCAAAGAATGGGGGCATTGGAAGTTGAGAAAAGTTCAAGAAAGGATATAACCAGAAGGTGAATGTTTGTTTTGCTTTTCAGAATAGTGTAAAAGTGGTGGTTTTTTAGAACTGTTCTTAGATCATAATGGGATTGATGAGTGAAATGGGTAGTGTTAATCATTTGAAACCCAAATAGAAGTAAAGCTGTGGTGTATATGAAATGGGTAGTGTGTATTTAGTGCAGTTTGTGGATGAAGTGTTTGATTGTCTTGTTGTTGTACTTAAGACATTTGATTAGATAATACAAGATTGTGTGTGCTACGTGACCCTGAATTTTGAAAGAATTTGTATTCTTTCAAAGAATGGGGGCATTGGAAGTTCAGAAAAGTTCAAGAAAGCTACACTCAAGCTAGCCTGCTAGATACAGTCCAAGGTCTCAAGATGAATTTGGATTTAGAAGGAAATTTTCTTCAATTTATTGTCTTATTTTGCTATATTTTTGTTAGATCAGTTAAAATGGTGTTTCAAACAACTTTTCATTGCTTTTGTGAAATTCTAATGAAGTATCAAAAGTTCACAATGGTGATTTCGTAAAATGGTGAAAGTATAGTGGATTTTTTCATATAATTAACTAGGTGTGTTTTTGCTACTCGTGAACCATTGGACATAACAGCCATTTACCCATGCCTACAGATTTGAAACTTGTTAGATATATCACATATGGAATTATTGATTTTAAGAATTCCCAGTCTCTTTCTAATATGCTTGGGATTGAAATGATGCTTTTTCTGGACTTCTATGGTTCAATGAAGAAAGCATGTGCACCTTTCTCTGTCCATGCCCTTGTCGTTTATATTATCTTCACTGTCTACATGAAACCATATGCCTCTCTTTGACAAAACAAAAACTCTTGAAAGTTTTATCTTTCAAAGTACTATTGCTAGTATCTTAGTATTATTCTTTTTCAAACAGTTCCATTCTCTGCTGTTTTGCTTTCTTAATCCGGTGTTTTAGTTTAGTTCGTATACTTTCATCAACTTTGGCACTAATTGTTGGTATGTATTATGATCAGTCTTTCACTAGCAGTAATGGGAGGGCATACCTTTTCGAAAATGCGTAAGTTGTTAACAATTTGTTATTCTCTGCTTCTTTTTATGTGTGATGTCATTTTGGAAATATATATGGTTGCTTCTGCATTTGTGTGTGCACGTGTGCATGCGTGTTTGTTTTATTCCTTTTTTCCTCCTCTTTTTTTTTCTTTTTTGTTTTGTATTTTTCTCCTGGAGGAAGGGGAAGGCATGTTTGCTCACCGAACGATATCTTAGGCCAAATTAAAGTGGAAAACAATATTTCTTTTGGCATCTATTAGGCAGTCATGAAATCTCTCTCATTTTTAATGTACTATTTCAATGTATTTGTATTGTAACTTGATTAAATAACTTGCTATGCCGCTGATGTTTGAAAATAAATTTAGCAATTCTCAGAGGTTTATTAGGATCTTGGAGTCCAAAGCTAAAGTGCTTTCTTGTTTTAGAGCATGAATTTATCATCCTGAATTTCTCATCTCCCTTAATCAAAAAAATTTGAAGATTTGAGTTGGAATGTTATCGAAGAGGTCTCTTGTTTAATGACAAAAGCTAACAATAAACCTGGAGCCCAATAATGTAGTCATACAGAAGCATCCTTTCCTCTCATCCTTCCTTCTCATTTTAGAATTGGTTTCCCCCCACTTAGCACACTAGTAATTGGTGGAGGTTTGGAAACCTGTCACATTTACCATGTGAGAGAATCATGTTTCAACTTAGAAATGGGTGATTTCTGATCTTGTTGAATTTTCTATCTGTATTTCTGTTGTTATACCACCATTCTGACAAACAACGTATGTATTGCTATTTCCTTTTCCAGTTAGTAATTAAATGTAAAGGATAACTGATCGGCGGATCTATCCTTCTTCAATCTTGATTTACAAGAATTCTCGGTGATTATGTCACTCTTTTGACAACATGGCCAATATCATACTTTCAATCTCACTTCATGTATTCTCCAACCCTCAGCCTATACACCTGTCACTTCCACTACCCCCTCTTTGCAGTCTCAGTTATATCTTTTAGTCTTTCAATTCCTGCCACCTGGCCCAATTCTGATTTGCCATTTTGGTACAAACAGTAACAAGGGCATCAGCATGCATATTTGACTGGGGAATATCTAGTCTGTCGAACCTTTTACGATCTGAATTTCAGTGATTCTACATTGACATTTGGTTTGTGCTTGTCATCTATTTCACATTAGATTAAAAGTCTTGGCTACTATATATACGAATGCATCTTTCTCATGGACTGTTAAGTGATGGAATCAGACTTTCCTTGTGTGTCTTGTGTCCTTTTTATTTAGTGTGAATATATCAGTTGGGCCTATGGAGGAAAGAATGATGACTACTGGACTGCATACGGTATCTGATATATTTTGCTGCTGCTGTGGAGAAATTCTTGGCTGGAAATACGTAAGCTCCCTCAATCTGTTACCTGAACAATTTTAATAAATATGTCTTTGAAGTAACCTCAAAATATATATATATATATATATATGGGGTCCTCTAATTGCCTATTTCCACAATGAGTAGGATAGTTAATTGCAGTGAGTCACTTGAAGTAAAGCTTGGATGCAACAATTGTAGGTTTTCTGTTGGATGTTTTGTGCGGTTGTGCAGGATGATAGATTTCTTTGCTTTATACTGTGTATTGGAGCAAAGAACATTAGCATATTTGCAATCTATTTTGCAGTATTGATAATTGAGATAAGTGAATGTATAAAACAATTTTCTTGAAAAATTGCTCGGAATTCGTCAATGAAAAATTTTACTCGGGGAAAATTGTGATCTGTGGCCAATGAGAAATTATTTTTCAAAGAGATTAAAGAGCCGTGAGGAACATTTTTTGATTCTATAAGGAAATGGAGCCCTGAAAAAATTCCTTTCAGGGAAGTTCTTAACAATTATGTTCTAGGGAAACAATCAGAAGAGAAGTGGAATTTTCATTTCTAATGTTACTGTTAATTTGTTTTACCTTAGTTTTTTGTAATTCCTGAACTCATACATCTCCTATTGGTAAATTTATTGCGTTTACTGTTCCATCCCGGTGTTCTTGAAATTGCTTAGCTGGCAGCACAGGACACACAGCAGAAATACAAAGTCGGAAAATTTGTTCTTGAAAGGTACATATGTTCAATTTTTTTTACAAACCCCCCCCCCAACACACGCACGCACGCACCCAAATCCATCATTTTAAAGCTTCTCACTTCAATGTTTATATCATATGTTTGTGCTTGTCTGTCTTGACAGATTAAGGATAGCCGGGGAACTCAAGGATGAAGTCAATCTGGATGCTCGGCTGAGTTTAAGCGATGCAGAAAATGCTTAGCAACTCTCTGTTCATGATGCAAGTAATCTACAAAAGGCCAGACACTATACTAAGTGCTAGTTGTGATGATTATTGTGTTTTAAGGGATCTTGGACAGGAAACTTAAACACATTTAAAACCTTTTAAATTATCTGGCTACATATGTACACTATATCTACATATTTTATATAAATCTCAGGGGATTGGGAGCCAATTTGAGCAGCAACGCTTGCTAGGATGCTTGGGAAGCTTTTTTCTCTTAGGAAAAATTGTGCGCGCTAATCTTGATTCTTAAGCAAAGCAGTCTTTTCTTGTTCTCAGAAAACATGAAGTCTAGTAAAAGCTTAAACCCTTTACTCACAGACGCGAACGTGATGAATCAATGTGTAGAAATGAAAATTTTATGCATAATTTTTCTACAGAATATATAGATGAACTGGAGCTTTTCACTTTAAAATCACTCTTAGTTATAAAAATATCAGTGTCATATTATTTTGGTAAATTTTTTTATATTACTTTTATGTAGTATTAGAATCTAATTACCTGCAGAAATTTTCTGGTGCAGTGTTCTAATGTCAAATATGAGACTGATATGGCTCTCCAACATTATGTTGAGTAGTCCATTGATAAATCTATGTTTGGGTTTTGGGTTTGTCAAAGCGAAGCAATTACTAACCAAACACAAAAACGACGTTTTGAAAATTACCTATTTGTTTTTCTCATTTTTTAACACCACAAAAAGAAGAAAAAAATAGCATTTTTAAATTTCCTTGATTTTTTTGTCTTAATCCAAACATAGCAGAATTAAGATATAAGCTGAACGTGCCCATTTGAAGGAGCAATCATATACTGTGTGGGGGTGACTTGGGCAATATTTCCCCAACCTCTGCAAGGAAATTCCTTTCCTTCCAAGCATTCGAAATTGGAAATTCCTTTTCCCACTGAATGAGTCTTGTGACATTACAGATCATTGTCGACAGGTGAGGTGATATCACCCACCGTTTTTTCTTACCTAACTACTTCTCTTCTCTCTTTTTAGGTGAAGAAAAACGAAAACAATCCCACATCAAGAGAACAAAGTGGAATTGAATTGTCTTAGACTAATCCAATCATCAACATCAATCACAACATGATATCTGTAAGTGTGTTAGATAAATTTTGGCCTTTGTATTTCTAATTGTGAACAAACAGTCAGGTCCCACACCATACAGAATCATCACACAGAGATGAGGACCATGATTTCCAGTGGGTCCCACAAAATAAAAGGGCGAGATTGCCTTTCAGTTCATTCATGTGGCCCAGAAAACCAGTAAGAAAGCAGATGGGTCAGGGATAAGCATTTTAGACAGAGGGATCAAATAATTCTTGTAATTTTAAAAAAATTCAAAAATTTGAGAGTGAAGACTAATTTATCTTTCGTTGAAATTGTAATATCAGAATGTAATGTCCCAAGATTTGAAAAATTATTCAGTACTTAGAGTGGATAGCTTTTCATTTAACATGAGATGGGATACTTAAAAATAAAAAAAGCAGACCACTGGAGAGATTTTTTTTCAAAGATTAACCTTAAAGGAAATTTCTTTTGGTTGGGGTCGCACACAACCTTCTTTTGATTTGGGCCAGAGAGCTGGGTGATTGTTGAGTCTGCTTAAACTCTAAACTTAGTCGGTACAAAACTATATGATAGTCAGCAATTTTTCAGAATCCATACCTAAAACTTGAATACGATTCTCTCAATTAATGGAGGCTTGTCGTAGCAATCAAGTACAGTAGCGCTTGAGAAGCTAGTTTCAAGAGTCGAACTCATGATCAGCTAAGTGAGAGCAAACCCACTAAAAGATGAAATACTAATCAAAACATTGTGTTTGTTGAAAAAAAGTCACGTGGTGCTTAGAGAGACTTCCCTTATAAGTAGGAAGTAGATAAAAAAAATTATTCAATACTTGTGGAATACTATGTTATTCTTACTCTTCACTTACATAGTGGTGGAGTCTCCTTGTTAGATGGGATCAAATACTATATTTAAGGCATGTTTGGTACATGTTTTTTAGCTTTTTATATTTTGTTTATAATAAGCAAAATAAAAGCTAAATTTTTTTATTTTTATAAGTTAAGACTAGCAAAAAAATAAATGTTTTTACTTAGAAGTCAAAAATAACTTAAAATAAACTTACCAAACAAACTCCTAATGAGTGAGAAACCAACCTTAAAAGAGCAAGAACAAGTACGCGTTCAATTTCTGAGTAAATTAGCGACCAAGAAAGAGAAATTGGGCGGAGCTTGTGAACACAGGCAACCGCTGCTTTCATGATGGGGACTGCGTCTGCAAAGGTCAATGACTTGGGCAAACTAATGATGATGTCCATGCATGTATGCTCTTGCCAATGCCACACATATCATGACATGACATGACATGGTCATAGTATGATGATGATAATACAACACGGCGGAGAGAGCGAGTTAACCGCGCCGTTAAAACGGAGGCAATGATTAGAGGGCGTGTGTCCGCGTGGGGGGAGAAGGCTGCACCCTAATAGGACGACCGTCAATGCGACGCCGCCGCCGCCGTCACCGATAGGGTCGTCACACGGAATCATCTCCCTCTTTCTCTCTCATCTATCATAGATGATATGCGTACGTACAACGTAACAAAAAGCTATAAATACAAACACAAAAGCACATACACAAAAAAACGTAAGACCGCCGTGACGCCTCTGGTGCCGACAATATTCGCTCGTGAGGGAATGGGGCCCACTAACAACACTTTTGAACCTGCCACGTAAAACTCATCTGCATCCCACGTCACAGAATATGCATATATCAGACTATACACGGATAGATAGATAGATGCACTACCTTTTTTTTTTTTTTTTGTTCTTGGACTCAGAAAAAAAAATTGGCACAACCTTGACTTGACGCGCCTCGTGGACCCACATGGGTATATCTATATATATACATATGTATATATATTTTTAGACTTTGAATATTTCTCGAACTTATCGAGTATTTAGATGCGATTTTTTAATAGTTTAAAAAAGCTTTTAATTGAGTATGACTACTTGTTTAAAAAAACTACTTTAAAGTTTAAAAAGTTATTTAAAAAAATAATTTTTGAGAATTAATTTATAATATTTTTAAGCTATTATCCAAACACCCCTTATTATTATTATCACAGTAAAAAAGTTTTTTTTTTCATTTTCTTGTGTATAAGCATCTAATATTTTGACCATACAAATAATTATAATTGTGATAATATTGGTGAAAAAGTTCTAATATTGTTGCAATAGTTGAAGGGCAGGTCCCTATGAGATATTACTGTTGCAGAAATTGAGCAAAGTCGTATATACGCAATCATATTTTATGGTAGGGACTATTTTTGTATTTTAAAATTATAAAAAATTTTACTTTATAATGGAACAATCTTATTGCCTTGCTAATCCTTGCAATTAAAAAAAAACTATGATAAGTTCTATTATGTAATGATGGCATAATGGATGACTTCGTTGACAAGTCTTTAAATGCGGCTACGCCTCAATCACAAGTGCGACTATTACCTCTCAAAAAGTTTTCGAACTGAATGGCCGATTTACTCCAAACTCCTATAAATATAGGAGCTTAAGAGATAGCTTGAAATACAATAAAGAATAGAGAGAAAATAAAAAGAAATAAGAAGAGAGAAAAGAGAAGGAAATAAAGTATAGGTAAGTACTCAAAGGTCATATTGTATTCTTTTTTATTCTGTATTATCAATAAAGTCTTGGGTGATTCAGAAAATCAATCTTTAATTGTTTCAAAAGAACTAATATGATAAATATTTGACAATTTCTGAAGAACTATACTCTATACTTTGTCTTGAGTTATTTTATCTGTTTTATATTTTTTTAATTTTATAACACGTTATCAGCACGAAGCTCTAAGTGCTCATGAAAAATATAACTGTGTTCTTCCTTACATCAAGAAGGTACTTCATTTTATATGTAATTTATCTTTGTTTTGGGTTCTATATTATTCACTCAATTCATCACATGAATCGTTATTTATTTCAAAACTTTGTTGGTTTATTTCTCACATATTTTAAAATTTTAGCCTATAATATTTATAGATCTGGAATCTTATTTCAATAGATTTCTATAAACATGTGACTTGACTCTATTTTGATATCTAGATTGACAGTTGTAATGTAGATAAAAATAGTAATATTACATGTGTATTAATATATATCAGATGAATCACATAATAATGAATACTATGCATCAATAGTACTCTTACTATTTATAACTTATAATTGATAATTACCATTTATGAACAGTGATTTTACTATTAATAAATAGTGATTACATAGTAATTATATAATAAATCATATGTAATAAATAGCACGTTACTCAATACTTTAAAAGTTCTGTCTGTTATCTTTTTATGACTTGTTGTCTTTTATCATAACACTCACCTAATATTAATATATTCGGTAGAGGTTTTACATGATTATTAACTTATGCTTGTTAGATTTTATTATATATATTGCTTTAAAAATATAATTAAATAGATGCTTATTAAGGCCTGTACCCCGTTTATTTAATTATTATTATTTTATAAGGTCGGCTTGCCACCTGCTACTGCTTTAATTTATGTTGTTACTATTATTTAACTATGCTTATTATGCTCGCTATTTATTTTGATTGACCATTATGTCGTCATTGAATTTTTTTTAAAAAAAATACGGGTGCATAAGACCGTAATTTTTCTAAAAGCTCACTATTAATTAATGCACCTGAAATTGCAAGATTATTAGTAAATGTGTTTGAAGTTGTAAGATTATGGTTAAATGCACCTGAAATTACAAGGCTATCATTGAGTGCACCTAGAGCTACAATAATTGACAAGTGTTGATGAAGTACAATTTTTATTTATTCAAATAAATCTACAATGAAAATGATGTAGAGAAAATCTTCCTGATGAAGATATGATAGAAAAATATATTTACATTTTATGCCTCGGATATGCTCCAGGAATAACAATATCGAAAGTGTTAATTCAAAAAAATACTTTAAAATAATATATTGTATTTCAATAGTAGATCGTGTAAAAATAATAAAAGATAAGAGTATATAGTTAAATAAATTAGTTACTATTTATATGTACTATTTACATTATTATTTACGATAATATTTATAAGTCCCACACTATTTTAGTTTTGTCTCCTATTTTTTTCTTACGTTTTCATTAGTATTATGTCATATTTCTGAAAAGAATGCAAATGTACACTATATATCAATCCCTGAAGTGAGAAGTGAATGGTATGAATCCAGTGTGTTGCAACTCACTAAATCAAGTGCTATAATTAGTTAATAAATTTGACCAATTTTATATCATTCCCTGAAGTGAATGTAATTTTATTTGATGGTCTAGACATTGTCACAAATATGATTGTAATGTAATAATCTTTGAAATTATGGAGATACCCTGAAGGTTATAAATTTTACCAAAAGTGGAATAATGTGAGCAAAACAAAAAAAAATTTTGTTAAATAAACCACCCAAGAATTATGAAAATGTTTCATTGGTCACGTACCTATAGTACGATGATTAAATATTCAATAGATTGATATGGTAGAAATATTTTGACAATGAAACATTATATATATTTTGCATATGAAGGCATGAATCATACCAATACTTTAATTATTAGAAATATGAATAAAGAAGATATATGTCTATCAGATATTGCTAGAACGCACACAATGCTTTGATATGCCGTAAACTTAACATTAGTGAAAATTAATATTAAAGTAATATCATGCATTACAAAATTGATTAAAGGATCCAGATGAACTAAGCTCTAGAAGAGTTATACTCTAAAAGAGTTAACATAATGTGGTCAAGAGGAATAAAATTCTATATTGATAATGCATTCTATTATACTAGAAGTATAAAAAATTTGCTTAAATCTTACATATATTTTTACTTTATTTCTATTATATTTATACTAGGAGCATGTGATGAAAAAGAATATTGCAATTAAGGTAATGAAAAATATATTTCTTTACACTTCTCTTTTTCTTATTAAAAGAATATAATAGAGAAACTTGCTATTTTTCTTCTGGATTATATTATATTGGGATCATCTACAGTGATAAACTATAAATTTTTCAACTTAAAAGATTTTTGTATTGTGCAATCACTTGAAGTGATACAACAGAAGCATTTATGAATTGCATGCAGTGACAGCATCTGAAATGATGCACTAGAAGTAATTTGACCCCAAAAGAATTTTATATTTGGCATGATCATTTTGGTTATCCGGGATCAACAAAGATACGTCTAATACTTGACAATTGTCATGAACATCCACTAAAGAACTAGAAGATTTTTTTTGCTAAACAATTATTTGTTTACTTGTGAGACTAATAAATCTCTCATTTATTTATATATATACAATGGTTACATTTTTATTTACTATTAACTCTCACATTTTGCGGATAGTACTTATGTTGAATCAGTTTTTTCACTATTAGGGGGAAATAAGACGTAACGTGAGATCAATTGAAATACTGTGAAACTGTCTCATCTTGATGCTCGGACAAGTCAATGTAAATCTGAAGTTCACAAAGGAATTATGTACTTATATATGATTGCAAATTAATTGCATAAACCATTCACCGGCATAAAGACGATAATCAAATCATGTCGATACTAGCTGCTAATGCATTAGAACATATGTTAATGCCCCTATAGGATCATCTGTTAATATAATAGAATATGATTTCAAAGCGCTTGAAGCGTGAAAGACTTGTCGATACAAACGTCAAAACTCTCAGAAAGATAAAAGCATAATAAAATAAGCAAATTAGTGTTCTTGAAGATACCATAATTTCTAAACTTTCTGAAGAATGAACTCTTGAAGAGCAATTTCCTGAAGAGATAAGAAATTATTTTTATAATTTTTGAAAAAAAAAAATGAACCTCTAGAAGAGGAACCTTCCGAATTCTCAAAAGAGAAACATCATGAAGAGATATCCCCTGCAGAGGAAATGGTACCTGAAAATAATGAGATTTTAATAAATAATAATAAAAATACAGGAGAACGGTGGAATAGAAATGATATTATTGTCGACAACATATTTCTATTTAAAGTGACTCTTGCAATTACCCGAAATAATGAAGAGACTGAACCACAGACAATCAACAAATGTAGACAATATAATCGATGAAAATGAAAAGAAATTACTGAGTTAGAATTAAACTCATTAGCATAATGTAAAGTATTCGAACCTATAGTCCAACACCAGAAGATGAAAATATTGGACCTATAGTCCAAACACCAGCAAATGTCGAACCTGTTGTCTAAACACCAGAAGATGTAAAGTATTTGGACCAACAGTCCACCCACCTAAAGATGCAAAACCGGTTTAATATAAATGGGTATTTGCGCAATGAGAAAATGGAATAGTGCGATATAAAACACGACTCGTACTAAAAGGTTTCTCGTAGAGACTTGGTATTGACTATAATGAGAAATTCTATCCTACAAGGATGCAATTACATTCATATTATTGATTAGTTTGTCAGTTTCAGAAAAACTGGATATATATCAAATGAATGTATAACAGTCTATTCATATGGTAGATTAGGTAATGATATACATATAAAAATTCTTGAAGAATTTAAAATGCCTGTTATAGATATTTTAAAACCTCGATATTCTATCGAGCTTCAAAAATATTTATATGGGTCAAACCAATTTAAACGCATATGGTACAATTATCCCAATAAATATATATTGAAAGAAGGATATGCAAATAATACAAATTGTCCGTGCATTTTTATTAGAATTTAGATTTTTGATTATTGTAATATATGTTGTACTTTTGAATATTATTGGTAGTTTTAAAGAAATTACAAAAGCTACTAGTTATTTAAAGAATAACTTTGAATTTTAATATCTTGAAAGAACAAATTATTGTCTTGTCTTGTCTTGTAGATTGAGCATTTTTATTTATCAGTTAAAATATACACAAAAGTGTTATATTGATAAAGCTCATCCATAAAATTCTTCAATGGTAGTCTGATCACTTAGCATACCGAAAGATCATTTCCGTCTTCGAGAATATGGTGAAGAACTTTTTAGCCCTGAAGTACCTTATCTTAATGCAATCGGTACTCTTATGTATCTTGCAAATTATACAAGACCTGATATAGCATTTTCTATCAATTTATTGGCAAGATATAGTTCTATGTCAATGCAAAGATATTGAAAAGGAATTAAGCATATACTGCGTTACTTACGAGGCATAACTAATATGGGTTTATTATATTCAAAAAGCCCACAACATGAATTAATTAGCTATGCAGACGCTGGCTACTTTTCTAATCTACATAAAACTCGATTTCAAACTGGGTATGTGTTTACTTATGGTAACACTGTTATATCTTGGTAATTGGTGAAACAGACTTTAACTGCAATTTCTTTATATCATTCTAAAATAATTACAATTCATGAAGCAAGCCGAGAGTGCATCTAACTAAAATTCATAATTCAATATATTTAAGAAAGCTGCAAATTATTTACAGTCAAAGATAACTCGACGATATTATATGAAGATAATGCAGCATATATTGCATAACTTAAGGGAGGCTATATCAAAGATGATAAAACCAAACATATATTGCCAAAGTTCTTTTATACGTATGAACTCCAGAAGAGTGGTGATATAGATGTCTAGTAGATATGTTCAAATTGTAACTTAGTAGGTTTATTTATTAAAGCACTCCCAATTGCAGCAGTTGAGAAATTGGTACACAACATTGGCATGCGTTGTCTCAAAGATCTGTCATTTGAACAATAGAAGCTATCAATTTCATACCAGAAGTTTGAATAAAAGGGAGTCGCGTACGGTACTTTTTTTCCTTCACCACGGTTTTTCTCACAGGATTTTCCTTAACAAGCTTTTAACAAAATAGTTTTAACACACTCATATTAAGTTATGTTACACAAGATTACTGTATTCTTTTTCTTTCGCTAAAGTTTTTTGTCATTGGGTTTTCCTAGCAAGATTTTAATAAGGTAGTTTTAACATACCCGAAAAATATATATTGTACTGTTTTGCGGTCATGCAAAAGAAAGCATTATGTAATGATGGCATATTGGATGACCTCATCGCCAAGTCTTCAAATGTGATGCGGCTACTGCCTCGCGAATGGTTCTCGAACCGAATGGCTGACTTACTCCAAACTCCTATAAATATAAGAGTTCAAGAGATAGTTTGAGATACAATCAAGAATAAAGAGAAAATAAAAAGGAAGAAGAAGAGATAAAAGAGAAGGAAGTGAAATATAGGTAAGTCCTTAAAGATCATATTGTATTCTTTTTAGTTTTGTATTATTAATAAAGTCTTGAATGGTTCAGAAAATTTATCTCTAATTGTTCTAAAAAATTAATATGATAAATATTTAACAGTTCCTGAATAACTATTCTCTATACTTTATCTTGAATTATTTTATCTATTTTATATTATTTTAATTTTATATGATTGTAGAACTACTTTTAAGCTATTCATGAGTAGAATGACTATGCACTTGCCTAAATAAATAAATATATATATATGTATATATATCCTGTCGTCTAATTTCAAGATTATATGATGGTTCCAAGCTTAAATTGCACTTCACGACTTTAGTAAAATCATGTCGCAGCCACGAAATAGAAAAATCAGAACTCGTATTGACTCATTTGATTCTATTCAATCTAACAAACTTTGCAATAAAATCATGTCGCAGCCATGAAATAGAAAAATCAGCGTTCGTATTGACTCATGTGATTCTATTCAATCTAACCAACTTTGCAAAAATTATTCAGTCCTCTTGAAAGATTATCTGGCCTCTCTCTTCAAAACACGATTCACTGGTGGACGACCTACAAGATATTGTGCCTTGAGTAGAAAGGCCACATGACCCTTTTGGAATACACAATTTTTTTCGTTTTCCATCTAAATTCTATGAGAGAAGAATCATGGAATTAATCTTGTAATAGATAGGAAAAAATTATCTAGTGCCCTAAAGCAAGACCATATATATACAAATTATATAAAACATATATAGTTATGTTTTATAATTAAAAAATTTATAAATAATATGTGTTCAAAATGATGAAGTTAAATAAGAGTTTTTTTATTTTAAAACAAAAAATTCATCACAAGATTTTAGGGGTTGGCTTGGTGATCCAGGTATAAGGCTTGAGTATGCTTCTTTCAAGATCTCAGATTTAAAACCTCCTAGCTATTATCAATTATTTGGGGTCATTCTAAAATTTTTGGATCGATAATTACAGGAGGACTGAACAAGTCCCAAAATTAATTGTAATGTGCGCAAGTTGATCCGAATATCAAATTAGCAAAAAATAAAAAAATAAACACCTATCATAATAATTTTTTAATACAAAATGTCATTGTCAAATTGGTAAAAAAAATTTGACAATTATTTTTAAAAAAATAGCATTTTTTACATATATATATATATATATATATGTATATATATACATATAGCCGTGCTATTAGGACAAATGTTAATGATATTTTGACTTCTTGTACAAAAGGGTTGAAACTTGAAATGCTCCGATTAGTTCCATTAAGTGTTAGAAATTATGAAGAAAAAAATAATATAACTACACAATGGCATTATTTGTAATTATACTAGGAAATGACCCGTGCCTACGGCACTCCTAAATATGCAAGCAGTCAGTTTGACAAATCGCTTTTGGTTTAAAAATTTCTAGATCAAAATTGTGTGAGTACATTCGTAAATTATTCTAAAACCTACATAAAGATAAATCTGCTCAAAATCCCAACAAAATATATTTTTGAACATCAAGTAACTAACCAATCAATCATGTAATCCAATTATATTTCCATCGTCCAACAACCAATAAAAAAAATATTTTAAAACATTCACACAAAACATAAACTAAAGATCCACAAATTATGTCTAAATAAAGCAACAATCAATTGACATATAGGAATGAAACAATTGGCATACATGAATATGCCTTGAGGAGAGTAATAAAACCACTTATTCAGTGAGCTAAGAAGAAAATCCCTAGGCATGCACATAAGGCCACTTCTATATTCCTTTGTGCTACATCTAGTTGAAATTTTTGTCCTTGATATTGTATATTGTAATAGTCAAGACTTATCGTGAAACTTCAGACATAATTTTTCTAACCTGTTGACATAATATAAGAATGAAACAATTCAGCTTCTATCCATTCAGATAAATGGTCATGATGCATTGTCAAAATTAAACTTAATAACCCTCTGAGCTACATCAATGATCAAACCCCAATGTATCAATTAAGAGGGTTGAACCAAATGCAATGAAAAGGAAAGCAAAAAGACAAAAAAGAACAGATAAAATGGAGATTGGTGAGTGAGGAAAAAGGTAGAAAAAATAAAAAGAAGAGAAAGACATATGGTGCCGTTACAAAAGTGAGTAGCGAGAGTGAGATTTTTTGTTGCGTTGAAAATTAATCACAACCATTCAATTAATGAGAAAATAAGGGTCCAAGAAAATAAGCCTAAAACTGAAAGAAACAAAAAAAAAATTTAACAATCAGAGATATATACAGGGGAACTGTACCTTTGAAGGAAGTGAGTGATGATTTTGAGAGAAAACAAAGTGAAAGAGAAACTTAGAAGTTAAAAACCTATAGACATGGCACGTAAAAAATAGAGAGAGAGCCAATAGAAAAAGAAGTTAGAGAAAAAAGAATAATTCATCTTATTTTTTGAAGCTGCAAGCTGCAGCAGGACCCTTAAAACTACCAGCATTTGACCCCCTTTTATATACCCATGTAATATGTCCAAAACATCCAATCTGCAAGAGTTGTCAACCAAAATGAACCAGACTACATGTAGTTTACATACACCAGAACTTTCCCTAATTTCTTATAGTAGCAAATGATTACTCATGCCTACGACACAGCCAACAAAAATTAATTGTGGATCTTATTTGAATTTACTAATTTTTCTATGAAAAGTTACAAGTAAAAAATTGGCTATGACAACATAATTGAAGACAGTAATTTGAGCTGTTCTAAAACATTTCGAAATTTGAGTTTCTTTATTGTGTAGACATTATAGCTAAAGATTTCTTCATCTCTCTCTCAGAGGCTAACAACTACATATATCCATCATAACATTTTGCATTCTAGGACCATTACCATGCACTTATCAAACACTATTTTCAAGAAAACAAATAAAACAAAATTATTTTGAGATCTTTTATAATCACACGGGTCATTCTGCTGCTTTGCTTACAGGTTATGAAACATGAAGCTTTTAGTTTGATTATTAAGTTTGCTATACATGTGCCTTGTGAGTGGTTATGTGTATCTAGTTCTACCAAACACAGTTTGCGAATTTTTATTATAATAAATAAAGATAAAAAAATTCCTCAATTTTTATTAAATTAAATTTAAAAAATGATTCAGAGAGTCAAAATTTCTAACAATTGGGAGCAATTTTTTTTGCCACGCCAATGCTAACTTAATCAAAATAGAAGGGGCAAGTTTGTATTTGTCGGCGTAAGTGTAAGAATCTGCAACTCGAATGGTAAAAAAAATGTTATAGCCAGAGTGACTACTTGGCATTGGTTATATAGAGCTAAGTTACTCTTAAGGAGTCTAAAAGAGCCAATTGGTTCTAATTTTCAAAGCACCTAACAATGAATTATTCTTCTTTGTGTAGTTCTTTTATTCTTTTTTTTTTTAGTACATAAAATTTAGGTAGAAGCTTGGGCATGAGAGTCAAACACCAAGGAGGAACAGGAGTAGTTGGCCTGAATATGATACAATGATTTTAGTAATACTTTCAAGAGAGAGAAGCAATCCAAGTTCAGGCAAGTCTAAACAAAAGGTGGTAGATTCATGACGTCATGTTGTCAGGCACAGTCAAATTAGTGCAAAAATTAGGCCAAATTGCATATCCAAGCAAATGCTAACAGTGTATGTCTCGTACTTAATTTATTCAACCCAATAATCTATGTTTAACGCAACAAAAATTTGAAAAATTTAACAATCTGCTAAATCATTTCATAGCTAAAAGAAGAAAATTTAAAGCCAGAAATATCCTAAACTTAACTCTCATCAATTGCCATAGTTTCCAGATATTGAAAGAAATCTAAGAAAAAGTTGATACCAGAGGATTTATCATTAGCATAAATAAAATTCATAATTTACAAATTTGAACCGTCATCCAAACACCCCAACCATCCCCCCAACAGATAAAAACATAAACCCAGCAACAAACAACAAAAGAAACTCATATATACAACAACTAATTAATTATTTGAAAGATCTGTGTCGTACACAGGCCATGACTGCATCTGTTTCTACATTACAAATACTTTTGTCTATAAAGCCTATAAATGAAAGCAAGGTGTGAATGCATTTGTAACATGTGTAGGCCACCAAACTGAACCAGGAAGCAGATGGTTGTGGGAACAAATTCATATAGAAATATCATGACTCCAAACTCAAAAAAAAAAGGGAAAAGGAAACATAGAAAATGAAAAAAAAAAAAAAAAAAAACTGTTTAGATACAATGTGTATGTACGTTTGAAAGGAATTTGCTAGGAAATTGAACCCATTTATTTGATCAAAGAATTTATGAGATTGAAGTTAAAAAAAAAAAGTATATATCACAACAAAAGATCGAGTTCAACAAATTACAACGATGACTCCAAACAAAAAAAGGCGGGGAAAGGAAATGTAGAAAATAATAAAGTCTAGAGCTTTAGCAACATCATATAGTTTACATACACCAACTTTTCAAAACATAGCTAGAACGCAAAAGGACGTGAAATTTTGAGGCAACCACTGATTAGAGAGAGAGAGAGACGGAAATTGTGAGGTATTATGTCACAGAGGATGTGAAATTTTACTGATTTTTCATCAACTCCTAATACAATTTTAAAAAATTTGATTTCACGAAATCGGAATGTGGGTTTTAACACCGTGACAAAGACAATGAGCTCTTGGACATAAAACTTCACGAAATTGGCAAGAACTAATGTGTTTCATATAAACCCAATGAGCTCTTGGACAAACACCACATACTTGCATCTTTGTCCCACCAAACATGCATTTTATTCAACAGTGTATGCTAATGTTGAAAATAATCAAACAACTCAAGCCCCTCTAGAGCAGAAATGGCAGAAATGTTAACAAAAATTGGAAGGCCAAAATATATAACCTTCTATATTAAAATCCCTAACTCCAATCAAATTGAAGAGACACACATCTCCTCATTCAAATGGCAATCAAACATTGACGCGAACGAATTTTTTGGGGGCATTGTGTTCAGGACAAAACATATGGTGAAACACCAATTCACTTCGAAAATAAAACCTTTGACATGAATGCCTGAAAATATTATGCTTATGCAACATAGTTCTCATCACAGTTAGATTGTGAATGTAATCAATCAACATTTTTCTATTATGTTCTCATTCTTGGAAGGGCAATGAACATGAAACTTTTTAAAAAGCTTTTGCTTTTTACGATGTGACTTTCTTGCCATTTCCATGAACATATTACAAATGAAAGTAAGGACCATAACATTTTGAGGTTGAAAGGGAACCAAAAAAAAAAAAGGCCAAATTCCCTAATTTCTGCATTCTCATGAATAAATAAGAAAACAATCATAAAATAAGAGATGGGTAATTGCAGTGTGCTGGAACTGAAAAGAAAGTAACTGAAACTTTAGAGATTAGGGCATCAATTCTTCCATTACACTGGGATTGCTCCAAATAGTCCATAAATAAGCAAACAGAAAATTAAAATATATTCCGACCCAAATAAAATAAAGCAGAATAAACTTGCAAGAGGCTTAAGCAATTCTACTTGATGAAATTTACTGATGAGAAGATTAATAAAATAACTTAAATGTATACTTGCATATTACATGAGGAGATAATACGCCAATTAGTTACTCAAGAAAACAAGTGACATTTGAGATCATCATTCTGCAAATTTGAAGTTAGAAAATGCAAATAGTGAGATTTTGTAACCAAATTAAAAACCCATCAAAAAATTCAAGGCAAGATAAAAGAAAGAACCTTGACTGTGAGTTGGATGCTAGCACCGTTCTCTTGAAATCCCTTGTATATAATAAAAAAAATTCATATGCGAAACTTCAAGACTTCATGGTTTATACCCGCAAAGGAGAGGACTCACGACAGAACAAAAAAGAATAGAGAAAAAAAACGTACACACAGAAAAGAGGACTCACGGTCTTGGTGGGTTGAGCCCTAATTTTGGTGGCTACTTTCTAATATTAGAGGCTTCTAGTATTAGAGAGAGAGAGACTCCTCAAATAGCAAACTCACCAAATCACCAGAGAGAGAAAGTGAAGAAAACAAAATCTGAGCTTGGAACTTACCAAATAGAGAGATAGAGAGGGGGACTGTGGTGGAAGTAAGCAGTAACTTGTTTTCGGAGAGAGAGAGAGATGAAGCAAGAGTTACGAAATTTGAAACGGGAGTATCATGAGAGGAGAGAGAGGCGTGGGAGCGTCTTTGACAGTGGGTCCAATTTGAGTTGAATTTTGAAGAGAAGAGATAAACCAAGAAACTTAATCCAAGCGTTAGATTCAAATTAAAAACAAACTCAACTGTTGGATGGAATTATATGCCACATAGAACAAACATCACATCAAAATTCAAAAAAAGTTTTACTTTATTATATAGATGTATATATATAGAGAGAGAGAGAGAGGTTGAGAGATGTGAAATGACGGCCGGCTGTGGGGGTGGGAGCATCGCTGGGATATCTGAATCTGTATCTCTTTCTGGCTGCTGTTTGCTTGTTGTGGCTGCTGCGGCAGCTGGGGGCAGCTGTTTACTCGCTGACGCTTTGTTACGTATGAGAGAGAGACAGAGAGAGACTTGGCGTATCTAAATGCGCTTTCTTGACCTTTTCCCATCAGCTGCCCCACTTGTCAGTGCGGTTTAAAGTTTCTTTTAAAATTATCGTACACTAGTTGTCCGCCACCATTGTTACTCCGTCTATCCTTAACGAGAAATTGGGTCAAATTATTATATTCTAAATTAAATAATTTTAAATGTATTTAATCATAAATGAGTTAATTCAAAGATTTGTACGGTTATCAATCTTCTAATTTCATATTCGCTAAATAAGAAATACTATCATCAGCAACAGTTGTCCATCGACCGATAGTGAACGACTAACGGTAGCTATAGGCCCGAAAATTTGGTAGGTCTGTCCATGTTTATTCATAAATAATAAGACTTAAAAAAAAATTTTAAGCTCAATTAATTTAATGAGTGATCTTAAAAATTATTTTTAAATTCTAGTACGGTTTAAAATATAAAAAAATAATATATATATATAATAAACTTTATGTTATTTAATATTATTTTTAGAAAACAAAATTATTTATTAAATAAAATTTAAGTTAAATAGGAGGATTTAGATGGTTTGAGAATGTAATTTTTTTAATTGAGCAAACTTGAAATTTAGTTTTGGGCCGTTGAGATTTATTTTTAATGTAAGCCCGATTTAGCCTGTCCAATGTCACCTCTATAAACAATTTTACTGGGACTCATTAACTGATGGTCAACCCTAGTTAAGTTGTTCACCATTAGATAGCTACTGTTGAGCAATTGCACCTGATGGTAGAAGTACTCTTGCTAAATTGATGCATCAAAACAATATATATCAAACATACTTTTAATTAAGAAAATTATTATGGAAGATCTACAAGTTGTTTAGTTTTACAATTAAATGCACGAATTAAATAATTCGTTGAGGGCTAATTCTAAAATGGCGGCTCAATTCATTGTTTTGGGGACAACCAAACGGACACCGATTGTTTTTTTGTTTTTTATTATAACTATCCACTTATAGTTTAAAAAAATTACATTTAAATTACCCTTTTTCTAAGTTTTTTAGTGACTTAGTTTCGAAGTTATTACTCTAAACATTTATATTAAGGAAATAGCAATATGTGTTGCACCTACTAGTAACACACTCAATTAATGAAGATCAAAATGTCATTTTTGTTCAATCTCAGCTCCCTATGCGAGGATAAGTTTGAATATGGCAATCACGTTTTTCCGATTAGATCAGAGACCCTTCCGAACATCTGATCGGGCCCTGATCAGAGCCTCACATTGGCTCCCCTCGGCTCCCGAACAGACCAGCCCTTCGGGCGTACTTTCTACTCTGTCCGTCCTTTTCATCACATCGGTGGGGGTCACAACTGACGCCAGACACTGTAGCGTGCACTCAAAGCAAAGGCGTAGAGTGTGCGAGGGGCAACAACCCTACCCCTAATGCAGTTCTGATACACGTCGCGATGAAGTGGGGGAACGACCCTTTCAAGTGCCCTACCACAGATTTGACCCTGCAATAAAACACCACCACGTGAAAGGTCGCCAACCATTCTCATGCATGCATATAAAGGGAAACAAATGTCTTCTTCACCAAGTACGCATCTAAGAGAAACCCTAGAAAACTACACTTTCTTGAGTAATCATATTATCCTAAATATAACTTGAACATCGGAGGGTCTTTGGTGGACACCACACAGGTGTACTTAGAACAGGAGATCACACACCAACGGGAAAGAGAGCTCGTCGAAGGCCTAGGGTTAAGACCCACGAGATTACTGCATCATCAGCTTGCGTCGTCTATGGGAAACAACTATTTTCATGATTTTTCATGGTCTTGATTAGGTCTTGAATTAGCACTTACCCCTCAGAAGCTCAATGGCAAATTGAAGTGCAGAGAAAATAGCAGCCCTCAAAAAAATTGTGGCTGACATGATTTCCAACATACAATAGTTGGGCCGCCAAAATGTAGAGTTGCTCCCTCTAGAGGGGTTCCACCACCAGTTGTCCCATCGAGGGTGGAACAAGAGGATGAGGAGGTTGATGGAAAGCCTGTTATTCCCCCCAACGACAATGGAAACGGGAACGAAAACTAAGGACCCACTCCTATGCTGTGAGCCCCATATCGAAGAAGCACAAACCAGCCACGCAGTCCAATCGAAAACGAAGATAGTAAGCGATAAACCGAAAAGCACCCATGCATGGTACGAACAAATGAGGGCCATTCAGTCCCAAATGGTAGGAGTCTTAGCAGCTGTGGAGGCCAAGGCTCCAAACACAGTCGACACACTTATCAATTGGACAGCTTCACCATTCACACAAGCGGTGATGGACTATCCCCTTCCCTTGAAATTTAAGATGCCGACGATGGACGTATTTGACAGTTCCAAATACCCAGTGGACCACTTGGAAACTTTCAGGGCACTTATGCACCTGCAAATGGTGCCGAATGAGATCATGTGCCGAGCTTTCCCCGTCACGTTGAAAGGCTCTGCACAAACATGGTTCAACAAGATCAAGCCAGCGATGGTCTCCACCTTCATCGAACTTAGCAAGCTTTTTGTGAGCCACTACATCGGGGCGTAGAGGTAGCGAAAGCCGACTGCACACCTATTGACTGTGTGGCAGAAGAAAGAAGAGACCCTGCGCGAATACGTAGGGAGATTCAATTAGGAGACTCTAGCGGTGGATGATGTGGACGACAAGGTAGCCATCACGGAATTCATGAGCGGCATAAGAACTGGAAAGCTCATCTTCTCCTTGTCGAAGAGGCCACCTCGGGACATGGCTGAGCTGATGCTCCGAGCTTAGAAGCACATGAACGCAGAGGATACAATGAGCGTTAAGTGAGAAAGTGATGGAGGGAGCAGTTCGCGCCTTGACAAGAAGAGATCAATTGGTACCACAAACGAGGAGACGAAAGTGAAAACGAACCGGAGGTACTATCGGTTCTATCGCAATCACAGCCACAACACAGAAGATTGCATTGACTTGAAACAACAGATTGAGGATCTAATTAAACAATGCAGACTTGGCCGATACGTCGTAAGTAGAGATCGAGAGCGGGGGGATTAACGTAGTCCGGTACGAGCCCAAACTAACAACCAGCCAATTGGCGAAATCAGGGTCATAGTCGGTGGCTTCGCTAAAGGAGGCAAGTCTTCTTCGGCATGGAAGAAACACGTTCGCAAGATCCGAACCGAGGTAAAAGTGATGTTGGTCGGAGCGCCCAGCAAGAAAAGAAAGATGGAAGGCCCCATGATCACCTTCACAGAGGAAGAAACCGCTGAGCTGCATCAACCACACGATGACCCCTTGGTCGTCTCCTCGATCATCTCTAACTTCAAAACCTGGAAAGTTCTGATTGACAGCGGGAGTTCAACGGACATTTTGTTCAAGGGAGCCTTTGAGAAGATGCAGATCAGCAAGGACAAGTTGCAACCAGTCAACTCTTCCCTAGTCGGTTTTATAAGGGATCGAGTAGTTCCCCTCGGGTCTATTGTCCTACTAGTGACCCTAAGGGAAGAACCCCATTGAGCAATGAAAATGATACATTTCTTGGTGGTGGACTGTTCATCGGCCTACAATGCCATTATTGGATGAACGGTGCTGAACAGATTCAAAGTTGTAACGTCCACTTACCACCTCAGGATTAAGTTCCTGACCAAGAATGGGGTTGGGTGAGCAAGAGGCAATCAGAAAGAGGCTCGAGAATGCTGTATGACCTCCCTAAAAGGATAAGCCAGCAAAGAAACATTGGTCATCAAAGAGCTCGAACCAAGGGACGAAGAGGAAGTCAGAAGAGGCGAGCCAGTAGAGGAGCTACAAGATATTCCCGTCGTGGCACAAAGGCAGAACAGAACAGTAAAGATCGGGGTCGTCACCCCCGAGGAGCTAAAGGAGGGGTTACGACAATTCCTTAAGGAAAATATTGACATTTTCGCCTAGTCTCACGAGGATATGCCTGGCATTGATACAAGAATAGCAGCTCACTACTTGAACATCAATCCCGAGGCCAGGTCGATCAAACAGAAGTGGAGAAACTTCACGCCAGAATGGAACGATGCAGTGGCTGAAGAAACCAAGAAGCTGGTCTGAGCAAAGTTCATCAAATAAGTGCAATACCCCACCTGGCTCTCCAATGTCGTCATGGTGAAGAAGTCCAACAGAAAGTGGAGAATGTGCGTTGACTTCACCGACCTAAACAAAGTATACCCGAAGGACAGTTTCCCTCTGCCCACAATTGACCTTCTTGTCAACTCCATGGCTGGGTATGAAATGCTAACTTTCATGGATGCTTTTTCAGAATATAACCAGATTCAAATAGTCGAGCACGACCAGGAGCATACAGCCTTCATCACTGACCGAGGGCTTTATTGTTATAACGTGATGCCGTTCGGACTAAAGAATGAGGGGGCAACATATCAACGGCTGGTCAACCTCATGTTCAAATCACAGATCGGGCGCAATGTGGAAGTGTACGTGGATGACACGTTGGCAAAGAGCAAGAAGGCCATTAGCCACCTGTAAGACCTCGAGGAGTCGTTTCAAACATTGCGCAAGTACTGGATGAAACTCAATTTAGCAAAATGTGCCTTCGGCGTAGCCTTGGAGAAGTTCCTGGGTTTTATGGTCTCGCACCAGGGGATTGAGGCGAACCCAGAAAAGATCCAAGCCATTATTGACTTGCAAGCGCCCAGGACAACGAAGGATGTTCAGAGGTTGGCAGGGTGTGTGGCAGCTCTGAACAAGTGTATCTTCAGATCCACTGGCAAATGCTTGCCCTTCTTCAAGATCTTGCGTAAGGCATTTGAGTGGACCAAAGAGTGCGAAGCGACTTTCCACCAACTCAAACAATACCTGAGCTCGATCTCGCTGCTCAACTGAACTGTTTCGGGGGAGGAACTGTAGTTGTATTTGGTAGTTTCAACGACAGCAGTGAGCTCAGTTTTCGTCAGAGAAGAAGGAAAAATCTAGAAGCCGATATACTATACCAATCGGACACTACGTGGGGCAAAGAAAAGATATCCGAAGATGGAGCTCATGGCCTTAGCCCTGGTGATAGCGGCTTAGCACCTGCGACCTTACTTCCAAGCCCACACGATAGTAGTCCTCACAAACCAACCTCTAAAGAGTATTCTACATAAGCCGGAGACGTCGGGACGCCTGGTAAAGTGGTCAGTCGAGCTCAGCCAATTCGACATCCACTACTGACCTTGTCTGGCAATCAACGGGTAGGCTGCTACAGATTTTATAGCAGAATTCACTAACCCTCCTTCTCCCACCCCCGACAATGACCTCATCGACAACCATTGGGTCTTAAACGTTGATAGCTCCTCCACTGACGATTCAAGTGGTGCTGCGTGGTCTTTGTCACTCCTGACGGTCACAAAATTGAATATGTTATCCGCTTCAAGTTTTTCGCCACCAACAATGTTGCCGAATACGAGGCCCTCATTACCGAACTCTGAATGGCTCGGCGAATGGGGGCCAAGCAAATAATTTTACAGAGTGACTCTCAATTGGTGGTAAAGTAAGTTCAAGGAGAGTATGAAGCTAGAGAGGATAACATGAAGCAATACTGTAAAATGGCTAAGAGTTTAGCCAGGAGATTTGCAAAAATTTTGCTAGAACATGTCCCGAGGCTCCAGAACGAAGAGGGAGACCGGCTGACCAGAATCGTCTCGTCCAATGAGTCAGACCTGAACATCCTAATGGAGGTCCTTGATCCACCAAGCATCCAGAGTTCGGAGGTAAACCAGACTGAACCCGAAACGTTATGGATGAGCCAGATCAGGAATTTCTTGTAAAGCGAAGCCCTACTGGAGGATAAGAACGAAGTAAGGTGGATATAGTATCGTTCCAATAGGTACCTACTATAGAACGGGGTCTTCTACAAGAGAGGACATACCTTGTCGTTGCTTCGTTGTGCCATGAAGGAAGAGGCGGAGTACGTGATGAGAGAAGTGTTGAGTCAAGTTTGATTCCCATGTTTATTTTGATGATAACAAAACCATATAATTGTTATCTAATAATTTCAATTGAGTGTGCATATTAGAATCATTTGATAACAAGGAAATGATTGAGCTGATTAGTATCTAACAAAAAGATTACTTGGATAATCTTATTCCTGAAGATATAGAAGATGCACAAGAAGTCCAACAAGCATTGAAGAGAATGATGCAAGTTATGGAATTCAATTATGATGATTTGTTGACTTTGTGAAAACATGAAGATTGATAAAAGAGCTTGGAGATTGATGAAGAAACATTAATTCCGTTTTAAAGAACCTAAAGGGCTTATGAAGATTCAAGAAATTATTCATTGACCTAGCATTAATGGAAGATTATTTGAAGTGTTTCAAGATGACTTGGAATCAATTCTTGAAAGATTAAAGTGCAGACAGAAGTGTTGACACCTGTATAGATGGTTGACACCCTGAGCCTTAGTGCAAGAACTCTCTTGAAGATCTGGAAGAAATTATCAACACTCTATTTGATTGCTGACACCTGACTGCAGAATGTAAAAGTATGAAAAGTCGTGAAAATCACTCTATCCACATGGACAACATTTGGTTGCTAAAGACCCTTGATCCTCAATGTTCAAAAAGTCCACTACTGATTGTCAACACCATGCATATACGGCTAACAAGTTCCCGAGCTCCAAAGAAAGAAAAGCTAGGCTCTATCCACAATGGCTGACATCTTGATGTAGAAGATTGAATAAGCTGAAAGTTATTGTTGATACCCTACACAAATGGTCGACACCTTGCTCTAAGTTATTCTCTGCTTATGCCCAAAGCCATGGTCAACATACTCCAAGATGGTTGACACCTTCAGAAGTCAAATTTGGAAATTCAATCAAATTGCTAGAATCTTGAAGTGATGGTCAACAATGTTTAAGAAATGCATAATTGCGATCTGTTGATCAGATTGTCACAACATTTTCAAGTGATGATCGAAAATATGAAGTCAATGAGCTATCAAAGTTAATAGTCCCAGAGGATGGTCGACAATGTGTTGAACTTGTTGACACTATCAACGACTGATTTACAGAAGGACTCATAAAAGTGCCGACACTATAAAGGGCACATGAGAAGATTATGAAAGATCAAGTCAAAGCTATTAGTGCCAGAACCTCAATCAAATTGATGACACCTACAGAAGAAGAAATGAATTTTAGATATGGATATGGTTGACAACATTTATGGCCAATTCATTCACAATAAAGACCTTTGATCCTCACGTTTATATTTATTCCACTAACAAAGTATGTAGCTTGAACATGTCGTCCTTGAAGCATTGTGAATGAAGCTCAAAAGAGAATTCTATCGAGATTGATAACAATACAGAAAATTGCTAACACCTGAAAATCTGACAAAGTGAAAAGACTATACCGCGTAAGCAGATTGATGACTTCTGATGGGTTGATGAACCAAGGTCCACAAAATGTTAAAAATATCTAAGATGTTTCGAAAGCTATTAAGAAAATCGGTAGAGCCCAAACATGTTTACACCATCGAAGACTGATTGACAAAGGGGATAGATTAAAGTCTGTGAAGAGCAACAGCAACTGCAGCAGAGAATTGTCGCGTTCAGATTTTTTGCACTCGAAGAATACACACACAAGCGGGAAAAATATTGTACTCTTTCGTTAGAACTCATCCTCCTAGAAGAATGAGTGCGATTAGGTTTGAATTGAAAATAGACTTGAATAAAGGGCTTTTGAAAAAAGATTCAAAGTCGCCACCTAACTTGATTAAGGTGAGTTAGGTCACCTAAAAACTAAGCATAATCCGAAGACTACACTAAGGGTTTTAAGAAAACGATTTTGGAAAACATTCTCAAGAGAGGTTTTTAGGAAAATAGGTTATTTAACAATCTTTGGAAAATATTTAAGCCCTTTTTAGAAAAATAACTCCATTTTTGGTCTTTCGAAAATAGTGATCCTAGATTCGGAGGTTGGTTACGTGTAGGGAAGACACACTAAGCCATCACTCTACCCCGTCCTTGCGATACCTACATGTCTATTCACCCTAGATTCACCTATTAGAGTCTTCAAGTAACAAACATCCAATCCTATCCATTTTAGAAAAGAATTTTTTTAAAAACATAATGCATGATATGTAAATGTAATAGAAAGATTTGATTTGGAAATAGATTTGGAAAAGAAGAATTTGAAGTTTGAAATTGGAAAGGAAGTTTAAAAATTGAAATTGATGAATGAAAATAGATTTTTAGAATTGCAAGTTGGAAATAGAACATATAATTGGAAATTGAAAAGAAGTTATGGAATCGGAGATTTGAAAAAGATTGTGACCGCACCCATGAGAGTTGCCTACATATTCTTTTTAAAGAATCAGGTCAGTCGTAGTTCGGACAAAAGTCCGATAGATAATAGAAGGTTTTGATTTGAAAGAAAGATATTGATTTGAAAAAGGATTGGATGATCAGGAAATCAAGATTGAACTTAGACCTAGAATTGAACTTGAAAAAGGATTTGACCCTTGGAAGAGAACTTGGACTTATTTTGAAAAAATTGAGATTTAGGAAACCTAGACTTAGGAGAGAGAGGGTTTAGGAAAGAAAGATTTGACTCGAATGTTGGACTTGAAAGATTAGGGAAAGATTGAATTTAGGAAAGGTTCGAATTAAGAAAGTTTTATTTTAGGAAAGGTTTTGAATAGGGAAGTTTTCAAATTGGGAAAGTATTGAAATAAAAAAGATTTGAAAGTTGAAAAGTTTTATAATTCAGAAAGTTTAGGATTTGAAAAGGTCAGGACTAGGAAAGATTTGAACTTAAGAAAGTTTTGGATTTAGAAAGTTTTAACTTAAGAAAGTTTTGGATTTAGAAAGTTTTGAAATTTGGAAAGGTATGGAATTAGGAAAAGGTTGGTTTAGGAAAGATTTGGAAACTTAAAGTTTAAGGAAAGATTTAAATGTTTAAGTTTTGAAAACTTAAGGTTTAGGAAAGTATGAGATTAGGAAGGAGTGGATTAGAAAAGGTTTAGACTGTGAAGGATTGAGATTCCTATTTCCTAAAACAAAGGATTGGATTTTGTTTCTAAAAGAGGTGTTTTGATTTTGTTTCCAAAAACGGAAAATAGGATCTAGTTTCTTAAATGAGGAAATTGGATTTGGTTTCTAAAAGAGGAGATTGGATTTGGTTTCCTAAAGGGAAGATAGGATATGACATGGATTTGGAAGGTGAAGTTTTAAAAACCCTAGATTTGGAAGACTATAGTTTTGACGTAAAAAATAGGTTTTAGAAATATATAGTTTTGATGCAGAAAATAAGAGGTTTTGAAAACCTAGGTTTGAGACTAAAATAGGAAATTGGAAACTATGTTTTTGGGGAGAAAAATTAGGGTTTCCTAATCGTGGGTTCTCGGGCTTGACTTGGGCTATAAAAAAAGAGATTTTATAACAGTGAGTTTTTTGGAAAAGAAAATTTGTGGAAGGAAATCTTAAAAAGGGATTTTTTGAAAAGTGAACTTAAGGAGAGTTTTAAAAAGAAGATTTTGGAAGGAGTTTTTAGGAAAGAGATTTTTGGAAAGAGTTTTTTTTTTTTAAGAAGGAAACCTAGGAAACGTTTTTAGAAAGTGAATTTTAAAGAGAACGTTTTGGAAAGAAATTTAAAAAAAAGTTTTGGAAAGCGAATTTTGAAAAGAGATTGAAGAGAATTTTTAGAAAGTGTATTAGAAAAGGGATTTTTAGAAAGAGATTTTTGAAAAGGAATTTTTTGGAGAGTTCATAAAAATATCTCACTTTCCTAAAGCGATTTTAACCATAAGAAGATTAAAAATACTCTAAGATAGTGGTTTTGAAAACAACAAGAATTTGAAAATATGGACCACATTGGTCACTTTAAATATAATACTTTCCTAAAGCAACCCTAGCTATGAAAAGGCTAGAATCACCTTAGGATTGTGATTTTGAAAATAAGTTTTGAAGAAGAAGATTTAATACAAGTTTTGAAAACATTTTGATGCAAGCTTTTGAAAACAAGTTTAAAACAAACTTTGAAGGAATGCAAGATTATGATATGCACAATGCAAGTTGGGGTCGTGAACATATAAAGTTAAAGGCTACATCACATAATCAAGGGGGCTGAACCCACGTGGTCTCCTGTTAGACTAAAAGAAGCCCCCGACACGGTGACCTCCAATTGCTTAATCCTACACATGGACCGGGAAGTCCTTTATTTCAAGCATGAAAGAAAAGGAGAGAAGAAGATGGAGGATTAAAATAGAAGAAAACTCAAGTGGGTTCGGAGGGAGAAGAGAGAGGGGGAAGATGTGTAAACTTAAATAGAGAGCCTTCCTTGTATCTTCTTTATTTTGCTTTGCTTTGCACGCTTTGTTTTTCTTGCTTCGGTCCTTGCTTCACTTCAGTCTTCAAGAACTTGTCTTCGATCTTAGGGACTTTCGAAGTTGCAGCACTTCAAGTCTTCAATTGAGGCTTTGAGGCTAGTGTATAAGTGTATAGGAAGCTAAGGTTTGGAAAACCTAAAGGAGACTAAGGTTTAGAGAGGCTACGAGCTCTGTATATCGAGTAATAGGGTTTTCAAACTGAGTTTGGGGACCTCTTTCACGCTAGAGGAGACTCTGTATTTACAGAGAAAAGAATGACCTGGCGCCACTACTAGTGGCGCCAGCCACTTAGGAAAGTTTTTAAGTCAGCAAGCAACGTATCTTCAGAAGATTTGGACGCTTGTACTAGTGACTACCATGCAATTTTTAGTCTGGCTTTACTAGGAGTGACTTCGGAAGGTTCGGAAATGATTTGAAGGGGCTGAAAATGACCTTGAAGGCCGGAAAGGGACATGAACCCTTAGAACAGTGTTCTGGAGGTAATAGACTTGAAAAATGATGATAGAATGAGTTGGAAAGATTGAAAGGACCATCAAGAGCAAAACGGTCAATCGGGCAGAAAACTATCAGGATGGACTTGGAATGTCCCGGAAGAAGACTCAATGTTTGGAAATATTAATTAGAATGTCCCAGGAGGTTACCGGCTCGATATCCAAAGTTGGTGTGGTTGAAAAAGACGACCGGCCCACCAGGGACAAAACGGTCATTTCACACCGGGTTTACCGGAATTGACTCGGAATGATCCAGAAAGATAACAAAAGGTCAGGAATACTATAAGAAGCATTCTCGGGAGGGTACCGGTTTGATACCCAGAGTTAGTGTGGTTCCCGGGGCGCTCAGATGCCTAGGGGCAAAATGGTCATTTAGCTTCAAATGTGCCCTATGGGCCCAAGAAGCAACCGGTGGACTAAATTGGTGTTTAGAAGTCAGATTAGAGTTTGAATATGCATGTGATGTGTGAAAGTGAGCCTAGCTGGGTCGGAGTTGCCGAGCGGGCAAAAATGGGGTGCTTATAAGAACCAAATTGTTGACACCAACTAAGATTGCTGACAATCTTGATAAAAGACAAATAACAGAAGAAATAGGGAGACAGATTGATAGCACAAGTTAAAGATTGCTGACAACCATATGGAAGAACAAACGACAAAAGAGGCAGAGAAATAGAGTAGAAGCTCGAAGTGAAGTTCATTGACAATATCGTTGAAGAGCAACGTCAAATGAGTGGTAAGCTAAGATTGGTGACAACAAAAAAACAATTGTTGACAATCTCGGTAGGTGACAAATTCAAAAATTCACTCCAACGGTCAAATTTTTGAATCTGTCTTAGCCGCCCACGTTGTCAATGCGGTTCCAACGGCTCTAACGGCTAGTTTCTGTGGAACGCTATATATATATGAGTTCAAACTCATATATGGGCATGGGAGAATAATCTAAAAGTGCCAAAATCCAAAAGTCCTAAATATTCCTCACTGCTCTACAATTGCTACAATCCGAGATGAAGCATTGAGCTGAAATCTACTATATCTATTCTTTGAGAGAGCTACCCATTGTATAGGTTTCATTTATTTCATTTGTAAATTTTGTGAGCTTGAGTGTAGCTTGGATAATACACTTGTAAGATTGAGTGATCTTGATAAACATCACTTAGAGTTGAGAGTTTGGTGTAAACTCTTGTGTAAGAGTGACTTGGGCACTTAAAGCAAAAACCAGCAACTATGTAAGGGGTTTTACATAGTGGAATACCTTCGAGAGGATCAAGGAAGAGAGGACGTAGGCAAGATTGGTCGAACCTCTGTAAAATCTGTGTGTCTCCATCTCTTTATTTTCTGCTCTATTTTTCATTCACCGCACATATATAAGCTGCCTGTATATATATCTTATATTGTGTTATTATTCCATTTATGTATTTTGTTAATCTGTGATTATTGATTAAAGTTCTAAAAACTCAATTCACCCTCTCTCTTGGTTTGCTATTTCAGGCCAACAAGAAGTTCACGAAGGTGTTTATAGAAACCACTCGGGTGGTCGATCCCTCATCAAAAAGATTTTGCAAACAGCTTACTATTGGCCCACCATGGAGGAGGACGCCCAAGAATTTGTCAAGAAGGGCGACAAGTGTCAGCGGTTCGCTAACATCCCGAGGTTGCCCACTTAGGAGCTAACCCTGATCCAGAGCTTGTGGCTCTTCGCCCAATTGGGAATTGAAATTGTGGGACCGTTGCCTCTGGGCAAGGGATAGAGGAAGTTCGCATTAATGACTATCGATTATTTCACCAAGTGGGTGGAGGCAGAGGCACTACCGACGATCATTGAAGAGAAAATGAAGAAATTCTTGTGGCAGTATATTGTTTGGAGGTTCCAAATTCCCAGGATTGTCATCATGGACAATGAAAAACAATTTGAAGGGAGACAATTCAACCAATTATGCACCGACCTAGGAATCAGTCATCATGCTTTTTTTCCTAAGCATCCTCAAGCCAACGGTCAAGTAGAAGTCACGAACAGGTCCCTCTTGAAAATCCTCAAGACCAAGCTAGAGAAAGCCAAGGGCTTGTGGGCGGAAGAACTCCCTAACATCCTCTGGGCCTATAGGACAACGGAGAGGGTGTTTACGGGGCAAACGTCGTTCTCCTTGACCTTTGGCACTGAAGCGATCATCCCAATAAAGATCTGCCTCCCCAGCCCGAGAATGATGCAGTACGACTCCGAGACCAACAACGAGGCTTTGAATGTGAAGCTAGATCTATTGGAAGAACGGAGGCTGCAGGTAGCTATAAGAGTAGCGTCGTACCAACATAGAATGTGCCAGTACCACAACTCCAGAATCCGATTAAAAGACTTCTCAGCGGGGGATCTGGTTTTAAAAAGGGTCAACCAGTCTACAAAAGATCCGAGGGATGACAAGCTGGGACCTAATTGGGGAGGCCCCTACGAGGTGATTGGCAGCACTAGAAAAGGGGCATACAGATTAAAGAACCTAAGGGACAAGGAGCTACCACACCCGTGGCACGTAGAGCATTTGAGGAAGTACTACCTGTGATAGGCTCCTGATTGTAATTCGACAGATTATCAATAAAATTGACTGTTCAACAACTGTCTACTTCCAATCAATCAACAAGTCCAAATCTGCTCGGTTTACATGACCGAGCACAGCCAGACGGCCTTGTGGCAATAGCATTAGAAGATCTGCTCGATTCACATGACCGAGCAGAGCCAAACTACCTCAATAGCAATGGCATAGAAAATCTGCTCGATTCTCGTGAACGAGCAGAGCCAAATGGCCTTAATGGCAATGGCATAGAAAATCTCGATTCACGTGATCGAGCAAAGCCAGACGGTCTTAATGGCAATGACATAGAAAAGTTTTTTGATTTACGTGAACGAGGAGAGCTAGATGGCCTTAATGACAATGGTATAGAAAATATGCTCGATTCATTTGAGGAAGTACTACCTGTGATAGGCTCCTGATTGTAATTCGACAGATTATCAATAAAATTGACTGTTCAACAACTGTCTACTTCCAATCAATCAACAAGTCCAAATCTGCTCGGTTTACATGACCGAGCACAGCCAGACGGCCTTGTGGCAATAGCATTAGAAGATCTGCTCGATTCACATGACCGAGCAGAGCCAAACTACCTCAATAGCAATGGTATAGAAAATCTGCTCGGTTCTCGTGAACGAGCAGAGCCAAATGGCCTTAATGGCAATGGCATAGAAAATCTCGATTCACGTGATCGAGCAAAGCCAGACGGTCTTAATGGCAATGACATAGAAAAGTTTTTTGATTTACGTGAACGAGGAGAGCTAGATGGCCTTAATGACAATAGTATAGAAAATATGCTCGATTCATGTGACCAAGCAGAGCTAGACGGCCTTAATGGCAATGACATAAAAAATTTACTAGGTTCACGTGACCGAGCAAAGCCAGACGGCCTTATGGCAATGGCATTAGAAAATATACACGGTTCACAACGAGCTAGTCCCTTTCTCCCCCTAACACCAGAATGAGCGGCCCCAATCTCCTTTAGCTCCAGAACCTCTAAAGACACCCCAGAGTTCCTAACGGAGGCCTTCTCCTAGGTCTCATGTCTCATAACCCTAAACTCATTCGAGTCGATGCCCTCAGAACTCGAACTAATATGCTTTGGGTTTGCCGTTGTACCCTGAAACCTACCGTCCCTAATCATATCAAACACTAGCTTGAACAACTTACACACGCCCTTAAGAGTGGACTCTAAGAACTCTGGCTTATCGACAAACCACGAGAAGTTGGGAATCTGACCCCTTCCTTTAAACACCCAAACATAACGGGTTACCAACCAGTACATATAATTGAGAAATATGCCTTACCGCGACACGAGATATCGGGGATGAGTTTGGAGGACAACCGACGATGTGTCGTAGGGGACGAGTATCCTATCAACTGACTGAAGACGACGGAGGTGGAGGACAGGGACGAAGGTTTGTTTATCTGTTTCTCTTTATGTTGTGCAGAAAATTCAATTAAGGCAAGTGGGGAGGCCAAAAGGGGAAACCGCCTAACAAAACTCCCCCCAAGTCTTTGAAATTAACAGCCTAGATGGCCTGCGGTGATTGGACATGAATGGCTAGTATTCGGCACGTCTTTTCGACTTTCAACCGCCAACCCCCCGTTGCTGCGTGGCAGTACATGAAGCGACACGACAGCTGTAGCCATCATTGCCCCGGCCTCGCCATAAATACGCTCTGAATTTTGCAGGTAGGCTGACCCGTGGAATTTCCCTAGCCCCGAGCAGATGACCAAATGAATTGGGGACATTTAGTAATGACGTTTTCCTGACCAGACTAGAGACCTTCCCGAACGTCTGATTGGGCCTCGATCAGAGCCTCACCTTGGCTCCCCTCGGCTCTAGAACAAACCAACTCTTCGGGCGTGCTTTTCACTCTGTCCGTCCTTCCCATCACATCGGTGGGGGCCACAACTGACACCGGACACTATAGCATGCACTCAAAGCATGGGCGTAGAGTGTGTGAGGAACAACCACCCTATCCCTGATACAGTTCTAACACACGCCGTGATGGAGTGAGAAAACAACCCTCTCAAGTGCCCTGTCATAGATTTGACCCTCCAATGAAACACTATCACATAAAAAGGTCGCTAACCACTTCCATTCATGCATACAAAGGGAAACAAATGCCTTCTTCACCAGGTACACATCGAACAGAAACCCTAGAAAACTACACTCTCTTGAGCAACCATATTCTCCTAAATCTAACTTAAACATCGGAGGGTCTTTGACAGGCATTACACCAGTGTGTTTAGAACAGGAGATCACACACCAACAGAAAAGAGAGCTCGTCAAAGGCCTGCAGGCAAGACCCACGAGATTGTTGTATCATCAGAACATATATTCAACTCTCTTCAGGTTCACAGTAATGTAAGGCTCATGCATTATGAGCCTGTTTATGTTCTATAAAAATATAGGAATGACCTCCAGGTGAGAAAATATAATGAACAAAGGTAAAAGTGCTGGGAATGCATTAACCTTCATGCTTTCACACAAATAAAATAAAATAAAATAAAAAATTTAAAGATACAAAAGAAATAAAAAATAAAGAAACAAATAAATAAAGTGAACTGAAAGAAACTAAATCTATTTTTTTGGTTGAATTAAGAAAATAAGAAAATGAATATATAATTTTCAAAAAAATCCTTTTATTTGATCTGATTATCATAAAAATAAATATGTATAAATAATTTTATTTCTCTTTTACTTTTATTTCTTTTGACAAATCCAACATGGTAACGTAGCCTCAAGAGTTCACTCGAAAATATAAGAATGAACATGATGGGTAAAAAAATCCTCTTCCTGAAGGGCTAAAAGAGGAGGTTGACCAACAGGTGATGGCCATCTCATCCAATTTCTATATTAACAGTCATGATCTATCTTCCAAATAAGTACAAGAACTTATTAGTCATATGATGCTTACAGCTTGGGAAAGAGAAAGACACATCTTTGTATATGTTTATATATATATATATAGAGAGAGAGAGAGAGAGAGAGAGCTAGTGTCGGCCAAAAAATAAAAACTACTGACCAATTGATGGGAGTATTGTATTGTACCAACTGGTGAAAATTTAGGCAACAACTAGGACTTGTTTGGCTCCATTCTAACAAAAACAAGGGATGCTTAGATGAAACCTTCCTTGGTTGTGTCTTTCCAGATAATTGCTTTCATGCCGGCCTTCTAACAAGGCAAATCAGTCTCCAGTCAACGTTAAGTGCGTGGCTCCAGCTAATCCAAGTTCAACCCAAGTTACAAATACCCAAACACAAACTATAATTGCTATAAAAGGAATTACTTTATAAACAGTTAAAAAAAGAAGAAATAAATGGTTTTATAGTTTCATCTCTCATATATGCAAGTTACAGAAATAAATGGTTTTAACCTCCTTCAACATAAAAAAAAAAAAAACCAAAAATTAAAAGGGAAAGACACAAATTCTATAGTGGCTGAGGTTTTAATTGACAAAACTCATAGAATTGTTGATCAAACTTCTTTTAACTAAAAAAAGAAAAATGCTAATTCGTTCATCCTTATAGATGCGGGACAGTGAACTCACAGAAAGGACTAGTCTAGTCAAGTGTATTAGTTGGGTTTATTACTCCTATTTATATACTTAATAAACTTCCAATGTGAGTGAAACCAAACACACAACTGACTGTCCAGATTATTATAATCTCCTCCATTTAATCCAATTTCTTAATTTTTTTTCTTACTCTCGAATAAAACTGAGATTTGCATTAATAAATTCATATGAAATGTATTCACTTATATACATAAATAAAAAAATAAAATTACCTATAGTGAGTTTATGCCCATACCCAGATTTTTAAATCTAAATTACCAAATACATGTTCTGAACTTGTTTACTAAACCAAAGTTATTCATGAAGTTGTGTCTTGAAAACACAACTTCATGTTTGAAGTTGTATTTTCAAAACACGATTTAGGTTAAAATTTGAAACAACTTTTAAACCATAAAAGTTGCATTTTTAAAACACAACTTCATGAGCAACTTGAGTTTTATAAACAAGTTAAAAAAAAACGTGAATTTGACGATTAAGTTTAAAAACAATCCTGATTTTATCATAAAACTCTACCTATAGTATCTTTCATCTTTCTAATTGTCATTTACTTTGACAGAAAATAAAAATTAATTTATATAATAGATAGACAAATATCGAGTGATGCAATAGTATCAGCTATTATCACTACACTAGAGGACCTACCGAACACTAAAAAAAAATATAAAGAATAAATCAAAGAGAAATGCTAAGTGTCCTTGGCCTTCCCCTAAATCAAAACCAATCAAAGGCTTGAGTAAAGCTGTCTGTGATTTTTTTACCCGCCCTAGGGAAATGGAGTTTACATGACCCATTCCCTAAAAGTAGTACCGAAAATCTTGACTACCTTCTTCTTGGATTTTTTATTTTTATTTTTTTACCAAGATGACTAAGCTATGAGCTTGACATAATTGCGCTTCCTCCATCCCATCAAAAAAACATTGAACCAAGTTGCTCTCCTACCTCTATGAAATGTCGCATGCTCATCCAAAGATCCTCCATCCACATATCCTTCATATGCTATATAAACACAACATGTGCTATGTCTCGACCATCCATGTACATGTAATATAATTGCACTTGAAAAATACATTCATATATACATACAAACATATATTTAAAGTAATATATATATGAAAAGCAAACTGATAGATTCCGAGAAGACAGAAGAGAAAGAGAGAGAAAGCGACCCAAAAGCCGGCATATGACCCATGCGTCCAATTCCTTAATCCTCCCTCTGCATGACGTCTACTCTTCTCCTCCCCCCTAACAAAAACCCTAACTTTATCCGATTACAACAGCTTTCTGGGACTCAAAAACGACTCGGTCCCCCCACCCCACCAGCAACGTCTATATCTATACAGATATATATATATATATATATAATACGTATATACACACCCTTATATACACATGTCAAAGTTTCAGATCAAAACTAAGTTCTAAACCAACTCTCGCTTGCTGCCGCGTGAGGATCAGGCACGTAAGATAAGGATTGCCATCAACAACTGATTAAGAATAAATTAATGAAGTGTCACCATTCGGATTTAAATGGTCGGAAAACTATATATGATCAACGGCACTATTCACTGATCAACAAAAAGACCCCAATACCTCTATCTCCGGTATACATATATATAGAGAGAGAGAGTTGTGTTTATGTGTGTGTGTATATATATATATCCATGCATGAAATGTTAAATAAAAACTAGGAAAGAGCTCAATATCTTCTGAGCATGAACTGAAAGGTTTAGTGGTTTAGTTTCACGAAAGGTAAGCTAAGCAGCATATATATATATACAGAGATGATATTAGTTTCCTCAACCGGCTTGATATATTTGATTCTCTCTCTCTCAAAGGATAAACAAAAGCGAGAGATGATAGAAAAATACAGAGATTACGAGACGCGAACGACGTCGTTCAGTGGAATGCCTACACGATCCCATCACAGCCACAAGGGAGGAGGCTCGTTCAAATCTATGGGCAACCCACGTCCGACAATCCCAAAAAACGCCGCCGAAGATGAACTTTCTGTCGCCGGGACTTCGCCGGATCCTGACACAGGACGGTCATTGTTCACCGAGGAGTTGCCGTTGGAGCGAGGGTCCTTAAGAACACCAGTCTGGAGGAACTCCCCGATAACGAGACGGCCGGACGGCGAGATCCACCGGTGGTCGGACGGCACGTTGAGGTCCAGCGACAGCCCAGTCGGCGGCGCTGGAAAGTTGGTCTTGGCCTTTGTACCCCTCAGTGATCGAGCTGCGCCGTCGTAGGCCAAGGCTGCCTCTTCAGGCGTGTCGAAAGTCCCCAGCCAAACACGTGTCTTCTTCCACGGGTCTCGTATCTCAGCCGCGTAACGCCCCCACGGCCTCTTCCTCACCCCTCTGTAGTGCCCTTCCCTTGACGACGCCATGAATGGAAAAAGCTTTTAGAGAGAGAAAATGAAAGATTTGTAAAGAGAGAGAAAGAGAGAAAGCGCAGAGAGCTTGGTGGCGGTGTTGTATAAAGTGGAAGGGGGACCCACCCGAGTCTCCCGTAATCGTCGGCTGGACGGCACGACCTATTACTTAAATAAAAAAAATTAATTAAAAAACACTATCACTAAATTTCTAAAAACTTTAAAAGGTAGCATACCCTAAATTATTAATGTGAATCAATTAATACTTTTGTTCGTATTACATTAATAATCTGTTGAAAGAGTTGATAAAAAAATTATAATATAATTTATATATATATTTATAAAAATATAATTTTATGTTTAAATTAATTTTATATTTTTATAATAATTATTTAATAATTAAAATTCTCATTATATTCTTTTATTTATATATTATTTCAAATAATATTTTAATTATTCAATAATTATTATAATAAAATAATATTAATTTAGATATAAAATTATAATTTATAAAGATATGCAAATACATAATAATTTTTTATTTACTTTTTAAACAAATTACTAATAAAATATATTTAGTGACACAAATTAATAATTTAAAAATTAATACACGTTTAAAAATTTATAGCAGCACAGTGACACTGTCATAAAGTGTTTTTGTAATTAACACTAACTTTTCAAACAAACTACTCCGAATCCATTCCGTACTCTTCACAGCTTCGTTCACCTCTCGATATCGATTTCAATAACCATCATCGTTTGCGTTTTGTGTTCTATCATACGGTAGAGAGTGAAGGAACAGGTACTCGTGAGGAGCGGGAAAGAAAAGGCAAAAGTGGGTGTAAGAGAGGGAAGGGCAGCAGAAGCCGCCGCCTGATGTGACGTCTCGCAGGGGGGCTGTCATGTGACCAACTCCACACGGAGGAGCTTACATCAGCCCTACCTGTTGTACGGCGCTGCTCAGCGGCGCCTGCCAAAGATGTAGTTATATAATCATATAATAATTGATCAGTATATATAATATATTATATGTTATATATGATGTATTTATAGATTGTATGATTCATGGGTGAGGTCAGAGTGGGGTGTGTGGTGTCAGGTAGTGAATGGAGAGTAGCTGTTTGTTCTGATGCGGTGGGTGATGGTAAAGAGGGTGAAGTGAAACTATGGTTGTTGTCAGGACAGGGAGAGAGTTTGCAGGAACCCCCACGTGGAGGCTGCATACGTGGCTGTCCGAGTTCTAGGAGACAGCCCGAGTTGGGCTCATGTATTGAGTCTGTGGTGGTGACTCAGTCTGTGTTTGCTTGACTCGGTTGGGCGGTTGTGGAGGGTTTTGTCGGGCCCACCACGGCAGTTTGTATGTTTATTTTTCGCACAAAAGATGAAGTTATGAATACAATAGCTAGCTCTAATTTGGGATTATTATATTTATTCGGAAAATATTATTCTTATAAATACCTTTCAACGGCAAGAAAATTTGCTTCATTACTTGTCTTCATTCGATAAAAAGATATTACATTAACAACTTGTCTACAATCTCTGTCTCTAGTTGCATTTGTTAGGAAAGAAATTTTGCAGATATTATTTTTTAAAAAATATGAATTTTAATATTTCCCACAAGAAATGTCTTACTTATTTTCTTAGCACTAGTTGTATTAGAGTAAGCTTACGTTTGGCATCATTTCTTTATTCTATGATTGAGTAAGAAAGAGAGAAGAGAGGAGGAAGAAGAGGAGAGGCATTTACCATGAATGATGATGGGCACACGGATAGCGAGAGATCATGGGATTTCATACTTATAATATATAGTATTGGAGTTAATTGTAACACTTTGTTTAGAACTCAAATTTTTTATTAAAAAAGTTAAAGACAAGAAAAACGTGATAAAAAAGATAACAAAATTATTTTTTTATTTTATTTTTTTTTGTATATTATTTTTTCCACCAAAAATTCAGTTTTTAAACGGAGCATAAAAGTATTCGAAGCAAATGATGGCTATAGCCTAAAACATTATAGAAGCTGCAACCAAGCTGCTGCATGAACAATAATCCTTTTCCTCACTTTTGGTAGCGTTTGTTTTATTGTTAAAGCTTGAAATTGGACTACTAATCCCGTGTCCAACTTTGTTCTGCATTTGGTTGTGCAAAAGGCAATCCAGATAAACAATTTAGAGAGAGCTTTTTATCCTATGTACACATAAAATAATCCTAGGAAGAGTTGGGATAATTAATTCGGAGATTTAGGATTGGAGGACAAATTAAACGTTGGGAATTTTGTTATCCCCTTATCCCATCCCTGGTAACAAACAAAGCCCTGAAGTAACTACAATATATGCTTGAAGAATCTGGCATCCTAATTATTTGTATGGAGTGCACATTGAATTATTTGAAGAATAGATAATTATGCAAAACAGGAGACAAGCTTGTAAATGTGCAGAGCTCAATCAGCCGGCGGGGATAACTAACCTATATAAATTTTTGGACGAGAAGCATTTTATTGGTGCTTTGAGAATACAACCTCTGTTATTGTCTGTAGGAGAAATAATGAGATTAAACTAAGAAACCCAATAGATTTCAACAGTGATGTCATGTGACATTATGGGGGAAACAGAAATAGAAACATCATGACCTATAATGCTTATTTCCATTGTAAGCTCAGATGAAATATTATCAAGCATGAAACTCAAAAATATAATTTTGATTTAGATTCGAATAGCTTCTTTTTTTTTTTTTTGTGTCAACCACATGAGTTTGCCAAAAACTGAATGAAGAATGAGAGCAATATACAATATTCTTCAATCTATGCAATGCCGCATGTCACAGGTTTCCCGAACAAGATTTTGAAGGGGGGAAAAGGAGGAGAAGGAAACAATTCAAGCATGTTCTAAAGGCAATGAAACAAGATCAGAATGACTTGTAAAGCCAAAGGAGTTAGCTGGCACTTCAGCATCCATCTACCTGAGCAGAAGCAAGCTGCAATTACATGGGAGCTGAGATATGGGAGCTCAGAGATTTGGTTTTCTGCTCATGAAAGCAAGCTTGGCCCATTCTCAGAAGCTGTCCGGGTGTTTTCATGCCCGTGATGCCTAGCCATTTGCACATCACGAGAGAACGTGGTCCTTGCTTTTGCATAGGGAGCATCTCTTGCTGCAGAAAAACATAGGATGGTGTATGAAGTCAGGCAAGAGAGTAACTCTACACCTTAATCATGCAAGCTTTTTGGCAGCTATTGGCAACGATGGTGATGTAGGGGCAATTGTGTGGAAGGGGAGAAGACACATTACACTAGAGATTTCCTTATACATCTACTATCATTTTTAATATTACATTTCCATATAGCAAATTCTCCTGAGGGGCTCACTTACTAATAATAGTTTTAACAGCATACATAAGTTTAGCCTGGATATCCTTACCTGCAATTCTCTGAGCTCGGAGAATATTCTGCCGCCTTTTCCACCAACACATTAAGCAGGTGAAAATAAGCAGGAGTGCAACAGATGAACCTAATGCAATGCCAATTTTTGCACCAACAGAGAGGTGGGGCCCACATGTTTGTAGTCCAGGAATACCGCAAAGTCCTGCATTATCGGTAAAACTGGACACATCCACAGTAAGTATCTGATGTAGAAATCATCACAGATATCTTCAATTTCCCTAGCGCTTATGTTTATTAAGTTATATGCCAATGCATAATGCTTTTAAACTGGTAGTGTGAGAACATACTTGAAGCTCGCCCTGTGTAAAAGCCTGCCTCCAAGTGCTGCTGGAACCCTACCAGAGAGGGAGTTGCTATTGAGATTCCTGCAGCATGAACACATCTTAGAATTATACCTTGCATATTCCCATTTCATTGGCTAATCAGGCACCCGAAAGATCTTACAGTCTTCGTAATGATGTCAACTGTCCAAGGCTTTCTGGAATTGATCCGTTGAAAAAATTATAGGAGAGGTCCCTGCCATACAAATATGTCTTCCGAAATTACATTGATATGAGTAACTAAAGGTAACATGAACCGCCAAATGCAGAAAAGTCATGCACTTGTACTGCAGAACCTCTTAACAAAGCAATTTTATTTCCTTCAACACCATTATTGAACCGATTACACTCCCATATGTGATTAAACATCCATTTAGCCTGTGCCACCCTATGAGGTTTCACATTGCTCTTTCTAAGAGCCATTAAAATAGGCATTCGAAAATCACTGCCACAGTTTTCCAAGCCTTCTGTTATTCCATGGCTCATAAAACTTGATGACTTTTTGTCTACTTATTTATTTATGTATTATCCATTCATTTCTCACTGTCATGAGTACATGCTTTACAAGCTAATCCAAACATAGCACAACTCCAATTGAACCCACTAACAATAGAACACCCATATTTTCCACCATTCCAGTTACTAGGGTATCTTGGAAACACAGATGAGGTAAGTTATACAAAGATACGAAGGAAGGAAACTGATGAGTATAAAGCTTTTAACTAATTTTCCTGTGACTGGGAGAACTTATTTTCTGGAATTAAGCTTTTGAGCATCTTTGGTAATTCTTGCGCTCTTTTTGTACTAAATAGAAGTCTTTCAGGTATATGAAGTCGTGCTAGAAAGACAAATATATGGATGGACACTGCGAGTTATGAAACACGCTGTATGGCTTGCATTATGGGCAAAACTGAGACAAGATGAGGGACCAATAACATTAGTCCCATCTAAATAATTGAAAAAAAAAAATCCAACCCAAGAAATGTAATGATGTTCATAACATCTTTTGTCACATAATACTGAAAGACTCGCAGCTCAACCTGTACGTTTGAGAATCTAGATCGAATGAAATAGACAAGTACAACAATTACACTAGAGATATAGGGCAGTGGCATGAGAGAAGATATAACTGATGGAACTTGGGTAATGAATATTTGGTAAGTCATCTCAGTAGAGGAAGGTTTATGGATGCAGTTTAGCTGAACATGTTTTTGGTGGAAGAACCAAGGTACTAAATTTAACAAACAAGACAACTGTACATTGTTTGTTAGGACTTAGGAGACATACAAAATTGCAATTACTCCAGTAATGAGTCGGCATTACTACGTCATCACACCTCAATAGATGTCAGTGATGCAAATGGTGCACCCCTTTCCCATGTCAAATTATGTCATTTAACAATTACAGAACAGAGACCAAAGCAATCAACAGCATTGAAGATGACCAGCATATAAATTGTATCCAAAACATATGGAGTTATACTCACAGTGTCTCTAAGCTTGTTATTGTTCCAAGTGGGGATGGAATGGGCCCATTAATGCTGTTTCCACTCAAGTTTCTGTAAAGGTACACGTTAAAAATATGTAAAAGATAATGAGACACAGATAGGAAATGTCTTCTGTCATTGTTAGTATCTGTATTACTTCATCAAGGTAAAAGAAAGTTCAGCTATAGCATTGGGTTGATATAGTTGTATGTCATTTGACCAAATTTTAGAGTGACTGACAAAACCTACCAATTTAGCATATCATTATCCTTGTTCGAAAAAAATATGAAACTTCAGATTTTATGATTTTCAAATAAAGGAGGGCCTTTAGTAAGTACTCACATGCTCTGTAGGTGACGCAGTTTGGATATGTCATTTGGCAAGAAACCCCTCAAACCTTGGTTGTCTAGCCCACTGGTCATGCAGAGCATAAGTGGTTAGTCAAAATCATGCAGACAAAGTAACGAAGAATGCATATAGAACCTTTCTATGGCCAAGAACATACTGGGAGATATATTCACTATATTGGCTAGAAAACAAGATTTGAATATAGAACCACTGAACTTTAAGCAAACTGAAGTAGCTTTTTAGTTTCTCTCTACAAATTTCTGAGGCAATTTTCCATTCAAGCACATACAAAAAATTAGTGTTCATAGTACTAAACAAAGCTGGTCTGCAAAATATGCGATTATATGGCTCAAACAAAATGGTTTTACATGCCAGGAGGAAAGACATCCAAAGAGTCAGTATCATAGAGGTAGCACATTTTCTTTACTCCCATAAAGACAAACCAATGACCAAATGGTAGCACAGAAATCAATGCTGAAATCCTAATTATGATCATCTGTACGACTGTATGCAAATATTAGTGGTGCTTATAAGATCACAGGTTTTGAAATTCTGTTCAGATGCCAAGTGGACTGTATGCAAAACTTACACCCATTGGATGAGAAAGATATCTCACGTCTTTGACAACAGGATGAACAAGGTTCACATTTCACTGCTGTGTGGTGCCCTCTTGTCTCCTCTTACAACTAAAGTGGGACGAAAAACCTGTCTTCTTGTTCTAATTTAGGTCCATTTAATGCAATTTGATTTTATTATCCAGGACAAAGTGGCACGTGGAACAAGGCCATTGGCTATACTTCTAATTGAAAATCTGTAGTCCTACATTTGTTTGAACTTGACACGCCTAATATACTGCCTTGCTAAAACTGCAGGACAAGTCTGGGTAGCTGCAGGCATTATAGTACATAAGTCTCGTTACTTGAACACTCTGGACGGTGGATTTATATAGTCTCCAAATCCAAGGACACGGCACATGGAAAAATACTTAAATTGTTTAATATTCACCAAGCAATTATTACATCAAACTTTGGCACTGAATCCTTCAACTACTTGCAAATTACAAGCTAGCATGGTATATTAGGTGTTGTGTCTCGTCCTATAAATTGATGGTCTACAGTATATGTTCAGTGGTCAAACTTGGAGTGGGGATAAATTTAAGTTGGAACTACTAGATGCCACAGATTCGGAAAGTTTTGCTTTAAGCTAGACTATGATGGTATATACAAGTTGTAATACGTGTAAACATGGGAAAGTTGATGCCCAACAGATGCCTGAAAGTGCTTCTGTTAGCTTGCAGCAACACTATTAATGGGGACAGACTGAAAATGACATTGCTCGTTGAATTAAGCAGGAAGAATGACGCCCAATTGCCCAACACAACTCACAAAAGATAACAGTTAAATAGGATCCACGCCCTACACCAAGTGCTGAGGATAAGGCTTTTCCGACTTGAGATGGGGTAACTGGAAAAGCAGGACTCTTGTGCGCCCAAATACTTTAGGATATAGACATTGTCGAGCTAACTCTGATTTAGGATATGAGAATAACAGGAGTTCATATCAACATGTTTTCTAAACTAACCAATGATTAGATCATACAACTGAGAAAAGGAAACCAATTACAAAGTCAAGCAGCTCTATCTTTCATTGATGCTCATTTGGTAAACTTGAATTCAATATCATCACAGTGTTTGCAACAGATAATTTGTGTAAAAGTAGATCTGTCCCAAAGTTTTGAAACGTAATTCACTAATTTTTTAAAAAAAAAAGTTTTGAAACGCAAAAATTTTGCTTGAGAAAAATTAAGAACACAGCAGCATGCAAAACTAACAATAGGATATATAGACGACAATAAATGATCACAAAATGACAAAAGGGAACGAGAAAAATATGAAATGAAGTATAAGATCAAGAAACAAACAGTCCATCAATGACCCATTTACTGCTAGTTCTGTCAAATTGACAATCTGCTCCACTCCATGGATGCTGTTGGGGAACACATGGATCACCATTCCACCCAAAACGAAGAGGAAGCCCCAATGCACTCTTCAATGTTTGCAAAGCCCCAACTAGAATAAACAAAGGAAGTCATTTTTATTAAGAGCTCATCAAATATTCCAAGAGCAGCGACATTCTTTGTAACATGGACCACATATGGAAAGTAAATGAAGAATAACTGGGAAGCTAATTATCGTAACCACATCAATAAGTTTATTAAAACATATACAACTTTTGTAAGTACTACAAAGGGAAGAGTTAGATAATGGCAACGAGATCAACCAGGCAAGTTGCTGCACTTGCATCATGCATTACAAAGAATTGCAGAGGCCATGCTAAATGGTTAGACAAGATATTGTTAGAATAAATGGGTGTAAACCCATTATTTTGTTGATCTTTGAGCCAATATAAATGTGGGACCCATGCATCTTTTGTGTCGGGTCATTGGTGCGTTGGATTCACCTCCGAGAGGAGATGAATCTAGACTATTTACTTGCTCAAATCCGTGTAGGATTGAATGAGTTATTGGCTTCCAAAGTCACCCCCTTGAATATGGGTTATGTAGTTGAAAGTGGGTTATCCCACATTGATTTCTCATGGGAAATAAGTTGTCCATATATAACCCAAGTTTGGAGTAAGGTTTGGGCCCCAAGGGGCACCCCACTTTTGTGAAAGGGGGAGGACCTATGGAACCCATGGGTTGACCCAATACTCCACACGAGCGCGCGCCGCCGCCGCCGCCGGTTCGGGACGGGACGTGGGTCGTGGGTTCGGTTCAAGTCTTTCCTTTTTGGGCTAGGGTCGGAATTAAATTAATTAATTATTTTATTAATTAATTTTATATTAATTAATTAATTAATTTTTGACGGTTTGACCGAACAGATGTGACCGTTGACCGAACAGGTGTGTCCCTCCGGTAAGGGACTGTTTGGCTGCTGGTACCTGTTCGAACCAGTGTTTCGAACAGGCACCTGGGCTCTATAAATAGAGCAGCATTCTAGCATTCATAACATAAGAAAAATTCCGATTGTTGCATACAACGAATTCCTTCTTCCTCCCGTATTTTCTTCCTGAGAGAGTTCAGATCATCTGGTGAAGCCGCCGAGCAGTTTTTATCGAAGTGCTGCCTAAAGACTGCTGAGATCGTTTTATCCTGGGAGTCAGACGCCCATCATCCCGTGAGCACCAACTGTGGGGGGTGAATCTGTCTTTAAGGAGAGAGTGTGAAACACTCGACTCGATCTATCTTTCGATTTCTACATTTTCTATTTTTGTGAACGACAACCGGGTAAGTCGTTACGATTTAGTTTGTTCTTATTCAGATTCTAATTGTCTTCTAGTTAAAATTGCTTCTAGTTGATAATTAGATAATTCGTGTTATCTTATTGGTTGTGATCACTAATTATACACGTAGTGATTAAATAGGAACTATTTATCCAACAATCTTAAAGACAGATTCAATTCCTATTTTTTAACTATGTTAATTAGTGTCGTGTTATATATCGTTTCTGGATTAATACTCAAATTTTGTGTAAAATTGGTTAATCCAGAAATGGCTGATGATACTCCTATTCCTACTCTTACTTCAACTCCTACTGTGATTGAGACACCGGTACCGACAATGACAGTGCCGGTGAATCAAGTGCATACACCAAATGTGCCGGTGAATCACGGAGAAAAGCCAGAGAAGTTCAATGGAACTGATTTCAAAAGGTGGCAACAGAAAATGTTGTTCTACCTGACGACTCTGAACTTGGCAAAATTTCTTCGTGAAGATGTTCCTACTCTGAACGAGAATGAGTCCGACCAGCAAGTAGTTGCGGCGGTGGAAGCATGGAAACATGCTGACTTCCTATGTAGGAACTATATCCTCAATGGACTGGATAATACACTCTACAACGTGTATTGTGCCGTGCAGACGGCAAAAGAACTGTGGGAATCTTTAGACAAGAAGTATAAGACGGAAGACGCCGGCTCAAAGAAATTTGTGGTCGGTAAGTTCCTTGATTACAAAATGTTTGATTCTAAAACAGTTATTAGCCAGGTCCAGGATCTCCAAGTTATACTTCATGACATCCATGCCGAAGGCATGGTTCTGAGTGAGTCTTTCCAAGTGGCTGCGATAATTGAAAAATTGCCGCCGTCCTGGAAAGAATTCAAGAACTATCTGAAGCATAAGCGCAAGGAGATGAGGCTTGAGGAACTTATCGTCAGGCTAAGAATTGAGGAAGACAATCGAGCTTCTGAGAAGAAGTTTGTTAACACCCATATGGTGTCAAAGGCAAATGTGGTGGAGCAAGCCAAATCCAACGACAAAAAGCGAAAGCATGAAGGTCAAGGGTCCTACCAAGGTTCCAAAGGTGGCGATTTCAAAAGGTTCAAAGGGAAATGTTACGTCTGCGGCAGGACTGGTCATACGGCCAAGGAATGTCGCAAGCGTAAGGATCTTGAGAAGAAGGATCCAGAGAACCACAAGAAGAAATCTGCTCAAGCCAATGTGACCGAGGATCTCTGTGCCAATGTGGAAGACCTGAATCTTTCTGCCGTAATTTCTGAGATAAACTTGGTTGGCAATACTAAAGAATGGTGGGTGGACACTGGGGCCACTCGTCACATCTGTGCCAACAAGTGGATGTTCACATCTTACCACTCAGTGGACGGTGAACAACTCTACATGGGCAACTCGGCAACCTCAAAGGTTGAAGGTCAAGGGAAGATCGTTCTGAAAATGACTTCCGGCAAAGAACTTACTCTGAATGAGGTGTTCCATGTGCCAGACATTCGTAAGAATTTAGTCTCTGGTTCATTGTTGAGTAAGAAGGGTTTTAAGTTGGTGTTTGAGAGTGATAAGTTTGTACTTACTAAGGGGGGAATGTTTGTGGGAAAGGGATATCTGAGCAATGGGCTCTTCAAACTTAATGTAATGACTGTGGCTCCTAAGCCTTCTAGTAATAATACTGCATCTTCTATTTACTTGCTTCAGTCTTCAAATGTATGGCATGGTAGACTAGGTCATGTTAACTTTGATACCATGCGTAGATTAGTTAAATTAGAGTCTTTGCCTAAACTTGATTTTAATGCTAATGATAAATGTGCAACTTGCGTTGAGGCAAAGTTGACTAGAACTCAGTTTAAATCAATTGAAAGAAGTACGGAACCACTTGAACTAATTCATAGTGACGTTTGTGACTTGAAATATGTTCAAACTCGAGGTGGGAAAAAAAATACTTCATAACTTTCATTGATGATTGCACTCGCTATTGTCACGTCTACTTAATGAGAAGTAAAGATGAAGCAATAGACATGTTTATACAATACAAGAGTGAAGTTGAGAATCAACTTAGCAAAAAGATTAAGGTGTTAAAAAGTGATAGAGGTGGTGAGTATGAATCACCATTTGCACAACTATGTGTTGAACATGGTATCATACATCAAACCACTGCACCTTATTCACCTCAGCAAAATGGAGTTGCTGAGCGAAAGAATCGCACTCTAAAAGAGATGATGAATGCTATGTTGATAAGTTCTGGGGCACCCCAGAATTTGTGGGGGGAAGCGTTGCTATCCGCCAACTATGTTCTCAACAAGATACCCCACAAGAAACTTGGCAAAACCCCTTATGAGATGTGGAAAGGTCGAAAACCTTCCTATAAATACTTGAGAGTATGGGGTTGTTTAGCTAAGGTAGCGGTTCCTTTACCCAATAAGGTAAAATTAGGACCACAAACAGTTGATTGTATATTTATTGGCTATGCCGAACATAGCAGTGCATATCGATTTCTGGTTCACAAGTCTAAAATATCAGATATTCATGTGAATACAATAATGGAGTCTAGGAATGTATCCTTCTTTGAGGAGGAGTTTCCGTATAAGTCTACACATGGATCAAGTTTGCTTAAACGAACTCATGATACCATTGTAGATAAAGACTATGGGTCAGTGGATAAAGAAAACGACGCTGAACCTAGAAGAGGTAAAAGGACAAAGGTTGCAAAATCATTCGGTCCTGATTTTCTAACATATGTGGTAGAAAATGAACCTCAGAGTTACAAAGAAGCAATGTCCTCTCCGGAAGCACCTTTGTGGAAAGAGGCTATCCATAGTGAAGTTGAGTCAATTCTGCAAAATCATACATGGGAACTAGTGGATCTTCCACCTGGTAATAAACCCCTTGGATACAAGTGGATATTCAAGAGGAAGATGAAAGCAGATGGCTCAATTGACAAATACAAGGCCAGACTTGTAGTCAAAGGCTACAAGCAAACTGAGGGAGTGGATTATTTCGATACATATTCTCCTGTAACCAGAATAACGTCCATACGTATCTTGATAGCCTTTGCGGCTTTACATAATCTTGAGATTCATCAAATGGATGTAAACGGCATTCTTAAATGGAGATTTGAATGAGGAGATTTATATGGAGCAACCTGAAGGATTCATTGTTCCTGGCAAAGAGAAAAAAGTATGCAAACTTGTTAAGTCTTTATATGGATTAAAACAAGCTCCGAAACAATGGCATGAGAAGTTTGATAATGCTATGCTGTCAAACGGCTTCAAGATAAATGAATGCGATAAATGTGTTTATGTGAAGAACACTGCTCATGGTTATGTCCTTGTTTGTCTTTATGTAGATGATATGATTATCATTGGTAGCAATACTGAGGTTATTAAAGCTACTAAGAAATTGTTGAACAGTAAGTTTGACATGAAGGATCTAGGGATTGCAGATGTTATACTTGGTATTAAGATTACTAAAACATCTGAGGGATATGCGTTATCACAGACTCATTATGTCGAGAAGATACTCGATAAGTTTAGTAAGTCTGATAACGGTCTAGCAAACACACCCATAGATTGTTTTCTACATTTATACAAGAACGATGATGAAGGCATATCTCAATTAGAATACTCACGGATAATTGGCAGTTTAATGTATCTCATGAATTGCACACGTCCGGATATTGCTTATACGGTAAGCAGATTGAGCAGATATACGAGTAACCCAGGGTTAAACCACTGGAAGGCCATAGTTAGGGTTCTCAGGTATCTGAGATACACCTTGAATTATGGGCTGCACTATACGAGATATCCAGCTGTTGTAGAAGGTTACACAGACGCAAATTGGATATCTGACACTAGAGACTCTAAATCCACAAGTGGATATGTGTTTACTCTAGGAGGTGCAGCAATATCTTGGAAATCCTCAAAACAAACTTGCATAGCCAGATCCACCATGGAATCTGAGTTTATCGCTTTAGATAAAGCAGGAGAGGAAGCAGAGTGGCTTCGTAACTTTCTGGAGGATATTCCCGTGTGGCCTAAACCAGTCTCTGCTATATGCATACATTGCGATAGTCAATCTGCAATAGCAAGAGCACAAAACCACATGTATAATGGGAAGTCACGACATATACGTCGACGACATAATACTGTGAGGCAAATGCTTTCTAATGGAATTATATCCATTGATTACATCAAGTCTGAGGACAACATTACGGATCCGCTTACAAAAGGCTTGACGAAAGATCAAGTAGAGAATTCATCGAGGGGAATGGGCCTTAAGCCTATGACTTAAAAAGTCACCATAATGGCAACCCAACCTAGCTGACTGGAGATCCCAAGATCTAGGTTCAACGGGACAACAAAATTGTGCGTGACTTAAGACAAATCACTGAGGAACTCGTTCCGCTGTCCATTTCTATGATGAAATAGTGATAACCTGTAGACAGTGTTTAGGATGAGCTTAGCTCTTAATGATTCTTATACCTTGGAATTCCAAGTGGAGTATAGCAGGATACTCTTAATAAGAGATCACCTATATGAGTATGAAGGGGCCGCTTCTATGAGAAATTCTTAAGGCTAATTTCTCTAGAGTACTCATGAATCTACCAGGCATTGTTCAGGGCCAAAATGAACACAACCGAATGGATCACTAGATGATTTGAAAGGAACCGTGTGAGTACTATTGTCTTGGTTTATATAAACGGCTGAACAGTTCAAGACATCATGTTCACTGGTTAGCCAAATAAATCCGATGGTATTTCACTAGGGAAGGTTCAAAGCCAAAAGCCACCTTTCCCGATGCGGTAACTTTCTACCTGTCTCTCTCTCTCTCTCTGTGTCAAGTCAGTATTCTCATGTGCATTTTTCATTTCCAGCCAATCTCATTCATGTGGGGGATTGTTAGAATAAATGGGTGTAAACCCATTATTTTGTTGATCTTTGAGCCAATATAAATGTGGGACCCATGCATCCTTTGTGTCGGGTCATTGGTGCGTTGGATTCACCTCCGAGAGGAGATGAATCTAGACTATTTACTTGCTCAAATCCGTGTAAGATTGAATGAGTTATTGGCTTCCAAAGTCACCCCCTTGAATATGGGTTATGTAGTTGAAAGTGGGTTATCCCACATTGATTTCTCATGGGAAATAAGTTGTCCATATATAACCCAAGTTTGGAGTAAGGTTTGGGCCCCAAGGGGCACCCCACTTTTGTGAAAGGGGGAGGATCTATGGAACCCATGGGTTGACCCAATACTCCACACGCGCGCGCGCCGCCGCCGCCGCCCGCCCGTCCGGTCCGGTTCGGGACGGGACGTGGGCGTGGGTCGTGGGTTCGGTTCAAGTCTTTCTTTTTTGGGCTAGGGTCGGAATTAAATTAATTAATTATTTTATTAATTAATTTTATATTAATTAATTAATTAATTTTTGACGGTTTGACCGAACAGATGTGACCGTTGACCGAACAGGTGTGACCGTTGACCGAACAGGTGTGTCCCTCCGGTAAGGGACTGTTTGGCTGCTGGTACCTGTTCGAACCAGTGTTTCGAACAGGCACCTGGGCTCTATAAATAGAGCAGCATTCTAGCATTCATAACATAAGAAAAATTCCGATTGTTGCATACAACGAATTCCTTCTTCCTCCCGTATTTTCTTCCTGAGAGAGTTCAGATCATCTGGTGAAGCCGCCGAGCAGTTTTTATCGAAGTGCTGCCTAAAGACTGCTGAGATCGTTTTATCCTGGGAGTCAGACGCCTATCATCCCGTGAGCACCAACTGTGGGGGGTGAATCTGTCTTTAAGGAGAGAGTGTGAAACACTCGACTCGATCTATCTTTCGATTTCTACATTTTCTATTTTTGTGAACGACAACCGGGTAAGTCGTTACGATTTAGTTTGTTCTTATTCAGATTCTAATTGTCTTCTAGTTAAAATTGCTTCTAGTTGATAATTAGATAATTCGTGTTATCTTATTGGTTGTGATCACTAATTATACACGTAGTGATTAAATAGGAACTATTTATCCAACAGATATAACCGAAAAACAATTTAGATATGAAGAACTTTCCTTATTATAATACATGTGTGCTTCCGAAATAGATCAATCTACCAATTTTAGGTTGCTCACTTGTTGAATGAGCATCTTTAATTCCTTTATTTTCTACTTTGGTTCCTTTCATTTTTTATATAGACAGTATGTACTGTCATTTTTCTAAGTTCCTAGAGCAATTTGCAATCAGAAAGCATATCCTAATCAATTTGTTCCTTCACACAAGGCTTTCAATTGCAGAGGTCAAAAGACCATAGAAGGTTGACAGAATAACGAAGAAAATTTTAAAGGTGAAGTGAAAACAGAAAAATAAGATTAAAAAAAAAAAAAAAACGAAGTGCTCCAATTTTGCAGCTTTATTGTTTTGGTGACAACCTCATTGAACATCAAAATTTCTTTGAGCAGCCAAGTAAGGTTTATCATAATACCTCACTCAAACTTTAACTTTCCTCTAGCGGCCAAGCAATGGAGTTCCTGAGGTAGGTAGTTTCAAAATTATCATAGGATCCAACACTGTAAAGCATCACTAAGTCAAAATCCTAACCATCTCATGTAGCAGCAGAGCTATTGCAGGGGTGGCAAATTGGCAATAGCAAACATCAGAACATAGACCATGGATTAGAAAGTAGCCAGGCTTAGCACTCTCCAAGTTTCACCCTCATCCAAGCTCAGCAAGAACCAGTGAATCTCTAATATACAATTGGATTTTCAAGGTATAGGTGCCCTAGATGAACTTCCCTTGACAAGGATAGCCAAGTGTTAAATTGTGCATTGCATTCAGGATAAAGTGTTTGGGAGTTTCATACCTTGCTGGTAGCACGAGAGGAAGACAGAGACTTTTCTTCAAGATTTATCTTTTCTACCGCATCCTCTCATTTTTACTGCTTTTTTGTATCTTTTATTGGCTTAGAGTAATAAAAGAGAACTAGACATGCACAATCTCTCCAGCAGAAAGACAATTTGGAGTACCTTAGAGACTGATTGATACAATATTATAAATATTAATGTCATCCAAAGTTAGTCACAAAAGGTATAAAGTATGCTAACTTTCAAAAGCAAAAGAAACTAAAACACATGACATGCCAGACAGATTTTGAGCAACATCTTAACATGATTATAACAAGAAGGTCCCAGCCTAATCCAATTTGTGAAGAACTAACATCCAATTTGGAATTTGGATGCAACAGATGATTGTTCTTGGCAGGACACTACCTTACTATGGGTATCATGGTGACTGAATAGCACATATGAACACCTTAAGAAAGTAACTGAGCCTCTGATGTGCGTCACAAGAAGTTGTAGAAACTCATTTATGGATTACTTAATTCAAAATAAGAAGCACCCTCTTTCGGCACCTTTAGTGATATACTTTACTTATCAAAAGAAGAAAACATAATAAAAACAAGAAGACAGTTTACAATTAAAGTACCATTTTCGCATCACATTATAAAGCACATAATCATAAAAGGAGTGAAACAAAAGAGCTATGATAATTTGAACAAATATGACCTTGTGAAAGTTGCAAAAATATTTCAAAGTCAAACAACTAAATAAAAACCAAGTTTGCTCATTTGTGTAATAATTAAGGAAGTTAAGGTATTTACCTTCATCTGGCAAAGTTTTAGACTCAGCAGTAACAACCTCAAAGATTTCAATAGCACTGATTATGGCATGACCTTTCTTAGGGTGCGTGGTTATTGTCAAAGTTCTCCCATTAACAGCGACAGTCTTGTTCAATACAAGAGCGGTGACAAGATCCCCAGTCATGTTCACAATGTCAACATCTTGAAAAGTAATATCACCATTTATTAGGATGTCAAATACCCTTTGACCCACACCAGTGATAGAAGGATCAATCTCTGCAAAGTGCAACCAAATGGAGTAGTTTCTATTGGGGTCAACATCCATTGTATATGTTAATTCTGGCTGATTATCGGTACTAACAAGAGCAGTCTGATAGAGAGCTTCTGGATAGAAGTTTGGTGAATTTGAGGCCTGCTTGATGCTGTTTGTGGTAGATATAGCACGATCAGAACTTTGACCAAAAGTTGTAATGGAATTCCAGAATCTATCCCCACCCCAGCGGTCCCCACTATAGTCTACATCAAATTTTGGTTTCTCAGCACCACAACTCAGTCGTCTGTCAGTTCTTAGGATTGTCCCTTGACCCCACTGTGGTCCAAAATAGTAAGCTCCATCATCAACTTGAAGAATTTCAATTGAAAGTATAGCTGGATCTCCATGTCCAGTGCTATGGAAGCAAAGGGAGGCAGAGCCATCTGTAAGGAATACAAGGGCTTCAACAAATGCTTGCTCATCATCATGGTTGCTCCAACCTGACCTGAGAGAGTAAATCTGGGTTCCTTCAACAGAAACATCAAATAAAGGTTCATTGTCAAAATTAGGTTCTGCAACCAATCCAAAGAACATTCTCACTGAATAGTGGGCTTTAGGTACTCTGTTAATATTGTAGCAATTTTCTGGACCCTCAGATAGAGGGAAATAGCGTAGTGTGTTAAGTGGAGGAGTGATAAAACTTGGGCGTGTTCCATTAGCAGGTATCCCTCCTGTATATGCAAAATCCTTATACCACAGCGTATTGGTTGGTGGACTATGAACATCATTCCGAGCTCCACAGCTTATTCGCATAGCATATGGTGCTGCAATGAACAAAACAGAATTCAGAATACAACACTGAAGAAGAAGAGCCCAATAATTGAGTAAATCCCTCTAATCCTCATACGTAGATGCTTTAGCAAATAAATGAAATGCAGTACCAGTTGAATTGAACTGACTCATATCCTAAAACCGGCTACCTAATTGAGAATTCCTGAATGCATTTTTATGTCTGTTATTGACATGTTCATGAAAATGCCAACATCTCTAACTAAGCCAATCTCTCCTATTCATGATATGATAAATCATTTTTGTGCACCGTGCATCAACAAAGTCATTTCTTTATTCAGCAAAGGATAAACCTCCTTGCTGATTCTGTAAGAGCCCACTGATGGGACAAAAGATTAGGCTTTATAAAGTATAAGAAAACCATAAAACATAATCTACTTAATCTCCAATAACCAGGTAATTGCTGTCTTCAGAACAATTTACTGGATCATTTTCTAGATGTGTGTGTGCTCGTGGGTGTGCATGTGTCTGCGCTCGAGGCCATATCTGCTCCTAAGGAAGAAAGCTTTAAAGATACAAATTTTTCATTGATTTATTAACTACATTTTCTCCACAATGAGGCGATGTAGTGATCATTTCTGTCATTTGATCCCTAATTTACGTCCGCAAACACAAAAATTCCAAATTATGTTCCCCCCCACCAAAATGCCAATCCTCATCACCATTGATACTGAAATCCAAAAGCACATAAACAGATATTCTAATTCGAAGTCCAAACTAAATTTACATAAACCGAATCAACAGAGAAAGAATAGATTAATCTTTAATTTAAGCATCGATTCATAAACACATACAGTTTACTCCTTACAACAACTTCAATAAACTCATCAACTATAACAAATCAATCAAAGAGCAAGCGAAAATTCACTTCAAAAACCCCAATCCAATCTAGAAGCATACTCGTCACTACAGATTGAAGAAAAATCATTATATATACATATAGAGAGGGGAAGAGTGGTAATAGCTAACCAGGTCGAGGATACGAGGGACGCAGAGCTAAGAATAAGGTGAAGAACAGTAAGAGGAGGTGTCTGAGCATTGTAGCTTTGAAATGCCCTGCTTCTCTTTCTCTCTCTCTCTCTCTCTCTCTCTCTCTCTCTCTCTCTCTAAAGCCTCGCCATTCCTACATGCTATGTCTCATCTTTTTCTTGCTTTTTAGAGAGAGAATCTAGAAAGAGAGTGTTTCGGACGTGCGCTGGTTTACAGTTGAAATTAAATTAAATTTAATTGTCTGTAATTAGTTGACCATGAGGAAGCAGCGGTAATGTACTTCTGACGCTTTCCAAGTTTAATGCACTTCGAATATCAGACCATACAGTGCATACACGTGGTACCGTACTCACTAATCACTGATCTATATACCGAGAAACCTACATCTGGTCAGTTGGGTGACACTGGGGCCCACTAAGTGAAAAAGTGACCGTCGGAATTGACACGTGTAAGGTGAAAATTGAGGGTGTATAATAGGCGTTTGAGCCCGCGTTATTGGTTTCTAATGGTCTTAATTCTTCTGGGTAAGAAACTTGCTACTTCCAATTACTGTTTGGCTACTTCCCTTAATATGCCTCTGTTATTACACGACAAAGGCGACGTGACGGCTGACGTGGGAAGAAAAGAAATAAGAATTGAGGGGAAATAGTAAAAGACTGTAGAGTGACGATGGGGACTGAAAATGAATTTACATTAATGCCGTTGAAATGAAGTTGGATCATTGATGTGATGTTGGGCCGTTAATTTTTTAGAGTATATCTAATATGATGTCTTCACGATGCCTCTCACGTACTCGCTTTTGAATTTGTTCATATTCATATAGTTAATCTTTAAATATAGTATTTGATTTGATTTGATCAAGTGGCTAACCCAACTGGATTAATTCAGTTGATCAGATTTTTTTGACCCTTTTTTGAGATATCAAAAGTTTTACTATTATCAAGTGTAAAAGTTGATTACAAAAGATTTATCATTTGTGAATATCTAAATTTCGATATGAATGATCCGTCTTTGACCGAATCAGGAGAAAATTAATTGAGCAGTGTACAAGTTGATCTTAATTGGACAAAGAGAATTAATTAAGGTGTGTATAAATTGACTTGAACATTTTTAACTGTTAAATCAAAAATATTGACCACTAAACAAAAAAATATATATATTGGCCTTTTTTTTTATTTTATGTTTCTCCAATACTCAACCAGTGGTTTTGTGTGCTAATATCATGCAAAATCTAAGCTATTGGAACAAAAAGAGAAAAGTAATTTATCATTAAATAAGATCTTTGCAAAATAAAAGTGGGATTTTAGGTAGTTTAGGTAAAAAGACAGTTACAAAAATATGAATTGCACAATTATCAAAATTATGAATCTTGATTATCACAAATATAATTTAAAGAATAAATGTTTTGAAAACCAATTTAAAGACTAAGAGTGACTGAAGTACCGATACCAAAAACCAGTGTTGAATACTGGAGTCATTCCCTTTTTTTTATTACACTCTTTAGTTTGATTTGATTGAATTTTAAGGTGAAATTCGACAATAAATTATTATTCTCGTCAAATGAGGCATGGGCCTTAATTTACGTACAAAATCGAGTTACATGAATCAACCATAAAAAATAAAATTAAAAATCAACCTCATGAGTCATGATATGATTGGTATCGTTTTCTTTTTTTTTTTCCTTCTTTGTTTTCGGTGTTTCAGAACAAATGATATCTTCTCCTAAGTCAATCAGACGGTCGAGTTCACTCTTCATTCGTGGTCACGCACAAGTGGGTTGGACTTTAAGAAGTGTTTGGACATAATTTATTTAATAGTTTATACTTTATATTTATAATTTTTTTAAAATGTATTTAAATGAGTGACTTAAGAAAACAACTTTTATCGGATTATATTTTTAAAAAAATTTATTTTTAAAAATAATTTTTTAAAATAATTCATAACTTATAACTTATGACTTATAAATAGTTGACTTAAACACTCACTTAAATTCATTTGACTTTTGACCCTTCATTAGGCATCAAAGTGCCACTTTGCATCGATTAGTGCGCAAGCAACAGAGGAAGCCCCATAAATGAGCACCATAAAATCGGGTCAAAGCCTATCATCTGAATGGGGTCGGCTAATGTCAAAATTAATTTAAAATTAATTAAAAATAATCACATTAAATTTAAACATATTTTCTAAGCTTGTACGAGTGGAGCTGCACTCCATTAATAAGATGGGAATAACATGTTAATTTAAAGCTAAGCTTGAAAACTCAATGTCCAGCTTAGCTCATTTACAACCCCAGTGATATAAAATTTATGACATAAATTCAAAGTAATTCAATATATAAGCTTAAAAATAAAATTTTAATTCATAGAATAACAGTGTATTTTCTATATAATCAATAATTTCATTAGTTTATGCAAGTTTATTATAACTAAATTTAGTAGTTTTAAAATAAACAACTTGGCCGAAGAGGCCCGGCCCAAAGACCCGCCCAAATAGCCCTAGGCTAGAGCCCAAACCCGCCCCTAGGTCCTCGGGCTGAGCTTGGGCCTTCCATTTTAAATTTTGGCTGTGCTCGAAATATGATAGGAGCCCACTATACCCGGCCCGACCCAATTGACATGCCTAGGAAGGCTAAGTGTCACATACTATTTGAAAGGTTTGATCAAAATGACATAAATTAGTATAATGACAAACAGTAGGTGTATATAAACATATACAGAATAATGTGACTCTGTTGTCCACTGTTGAACCAATAAATCAATATGCTCTTTGATTATAAAATTGCTACTGTTACATCATTTTAATTTTTAGTACAATATTTTGTACTGAATTTTCAGAATATGACTTTCCCATAAATTATCACAAATTTTTTTTTTATCTCACATGACTAACATTGCCTTACAAAGATGTACAATATACAAATAAAAAGAAATAAAAATATATGGTGCAAATATATACATGTTAAACACCCTTTAAGTCTCCATTTCCATGTTGTCAGTGTGCCAAAATTTGCAAAAACTACATTTTGAAGTTCAAAAAAAAAAAAAAAAATCCTTTGTCATATGATAAGATTGGTAAACAACAAACATTTCATCAATCATATACAAAACGCATTAATTTAGGAACATGGAAATTCAAAATATTCCTACTCATTGAATCCATATCCTTTGCTCATACAGTGTGCCTCCTTTTTTTGTCCTTTAATATTATTGGTCCATATATTAACTTTATATGAGAAAAATGATAATATGTGTCCTCAAGACATATTTTAAACATGCTCTGTTAAGTTGTATAAAATATTAAAATTTGTATTATCACAATTTATAATACTAAAAATATAATTTCTAATATTTTGTATTACGAGATAAAACATACTTAAAATATGTCCTAATAGCACATATTACCAAGACCCTTGCACGTTACAAGACTCTTATGCATATGAGACCCATTTTCTTTTTATAGATAGAGAAATATGAGGTCCATTGATAAGAAAACTTTCATTCTCGTATATTTTTGTAATCAAGATATGTAATGATGTGGCCAATCAAAATAAGAAAACAACGAAGAAAGAGACACAAAAGAAGTAGATGATCTTAATTCACTTTCGTATGAATATTCAGCTCAAAATTAACAAAGATCATATTAACAAACAGACCCCCTTACCTTTCTTCGATATTAAGAATGAAATGTTGATTTATTGTTATCAATGTAGCCATCAAGGCCATGATAATGAATTAAGAGCATATGCATTTGAAGATTTGATGCAATGCCATTTTTTTTTTCTGGTGAAAAAAAGTTTATTACCTTGAAAATGTCCATGCGCATCCTATATCTACACCAAAAATTGTACAAATACGATAACATTTTTATCATTGAGAATCATAAAAAAGGTATCATTTAATGATCTTACTAATTGATTTTTTTTTTATTTCCCAACGTTAGTACTTTTCTCTAATTTCCATAATTATTCAATAGGATGTCACATAATTTTTGCGATTTTTTTTAAATAGATTGGGTATTAATTTATTCAATTTTCTTCAACCACACGTTATTTTTTATTTAGAATTTTGAATACGAATTTCTTCAACTTATACAATAGCAATTTACTGAATGCTAATAGATCTGAACTTGTCAATCTTACTTAATACAAATTAATTTCAACGTATATTATTTTGGATGTAATTTTTTTTTTAATAAAATTTGAACTTTGACATGAGATATAAGCCATGTTTGGATAAACAGCTTAACAATCATTAGTCATAAGTTACAAACTATTTTCTTTAAAGTGTTTTTATAAAATTGTGTAAAACTATTACTAATTTTTTTAAATAAAAGTTTAGTAAACAGTTTTTTTAAATAATTTTTTCAAGAGTCGGCCAAATAACTTCTAAAATATAAGGTATAAGCTAGTAAAGTGAGTTTTATCAAAATCTCCCGTAATCTCATTTGAATATAACTCACATTCAAATATCAAATGAGTTATAAGTTGGCCAGAGCACTCCTCGTCTTAATAAAAACAAAAAAACAAAAAAACATAAATCCGCACGCGCCCCGGGTTCAACCAAAAGGACATCCGTCGACGGCCGGCACCACCGCTGCAGGTGATCAGTCCGGTGAGGACTCACATTCCGAAGCGGAGCCTGGGATGGATAATGACGACGACGTAGAATACGAGGAAATAGAGGAAGAAGTGGAAGTAGAAGAGGAGGTGGAGGATAGGGTAGACGTAGAAGAAGAGGTCGAAGATGAAGAAATAGGCGAAGAAGAGTTGTCTGATTCACCAATCGATGAAGTTCAACGGTCAGCTAATCGATAACTGAAACTGCACCTTCTTGCGATGTTGATTACAAACCACAACGTACTGCAGGTGATTGTTGTATATATGACTTTACTGTGTAAAATGTTGTTGCGGGAATCTGTAATTTTAGCTATTGTTCTTGTTATTTTCGTTATTCTGATTGTAGGTTTATATATTTGTTCTGCATTTCTAAATTTGCTTCAGAGAACATTAATGCCAATAAAATGTTGTTGATTGTTATGGGCAATCAACAACATATCATATAACCTTCATTTCGAAAAAAATCAGTCTCAGTTTATACTGTCCCTATTTTGATATTCTGCAGATTGAATATGATATTGTTACGTGAGATATGCTATTTTAATTTGATATACTGGAAATTGGTTACGACTTTGTTATGTGATATATCTGCTTTGTGATATAAGCTGTTTACGAGTACATACCGTAGCTTCTAGATTTTTTTGAATGTTGTGTGTTTGGATTTTTTTAGGCGGATTCATTAAATAACTCTCGCTGATACAACTTTTAATTTAATTTTATTTTTAACAGAGGTATTCCCACTGAAGGTGGGACTAATCCCTATAGGAGCTAGCGTAGTAACCCACCGCCACGACTCCCCACTTAACTTACGTGTTTAATCCCAGAAAAAATTAAACCCAAGATTGTGCGCCTCACCACAGAGTTCCTTGCGTGCCCTTACCACTGGGCCACCTCGTGGGTGGGTAACTCGTGCTGATATAACTGGAAAGTCTTTTTGTGTACTTTATCCATCTCAAACCTAAAATTAGTCTTTTTCTATTTCATTGTACTAATTAGTCAAACATCTAAAACATCTGTACCAAAGGATTTTTTCTTTTTAATTATTTTATGTCTGTTAGATTCTTGGGCCCCTTTCATAGAGACAAAGGGAGTCTTAGTGATTTGATGTTTATTTTGAGGAACAATCATAGGGTGGGTGCCAACTAAAGAGTTTGGTGGTTGTTGGAGGGAATGTGTGGCTAGGGTGCTGCCATTACTCTTTGGTTCGTCAGTTCCTGCTACTCTTAGTTTTTATTTGACAGCTGAATGATGATCACTTTTGGAATTAATGGATGGGGTGCATTCTTGTTTTACTGTGGAAGTCTTTCTTGATGGGTTGGGTGTTTCACATTTGAGCCTTGAACTGTCATAAGAATGTGAAGTGATAGCAATGGTGAGAGCGGGAGAGCAACAAATCCCAAAGTTCTCTATGAGCAAGGCACCTTGAGGACATAATAGACATGATGAAGCATAATACCAGAACTAAAACAGAGTAGTAGAGAAGAAAAGAAGAGGTGAAGAGAAAAAAGGAGAAGGGGAAGGGGGAAAAAGGAAGAGGAAGGTAAGGGGAAGGGGAAGAAACAAAGGGAGAGAAGGAAGACTGCTATGAGAGAGAGGTAAGCCAAAATTTGGTGATTTTCAAATTATCCTAAAAAAACCAACATTCCTTAAAATATTCTTTACAATCAGCGAACCAATGCAGATGGAGAGATTTGAACGCAAGACCTCGTCCAACTTGACCTCAGATATCTTGTTGGATGCTGTTAGGAAAATGTCTCAACAATGCATATCAAGCTTCCAAACACTCTTCCTCACATGCAATTCCGTCTTGCATATGGAGATGCAACATATAGAGATGAGAGAAATTAAATACAATTGGGAAGCAAATGCTTGAACCCAAGACTTCCTCCAAATTGAGCTTAGATACCATGCTAGTGAACCACTAATCCCAAAAGCTGAAGTTGTTAAGTGAGCGATCCAATAATGCTTATCAAGCTACCCACATCTCCCTCATGTGCAACCCGGTCTTGTACGGGGAGATACAACATACAAAGAGAGAGAAACATAAAGCATTCAGGAAATGTCAGAACACGTCTAGTCCCAATAGCTTAAGCTATTAGCAAAGAGGCCCAATAATGCATATCAAGTCTCCAACACAAAATGGAGAGATTTGCAGGGGCAGAACTAGGATTTTGTTTTGGGGGGTGCCATTATAATTTAAAATTTATTCACATATATTTCTAATTTAATACATAAAAAATATACTAGGATGTATGACTAAATTTTTCCACAAGAAAAATAAACATATCTTTTATTTAGCCTCAACAAAATATAAAAAAAGACAAATTAATTGTTTCTTAATACATTTCAAGTCAATCATTTATTAAAGAGAAACTCGCTATTCTTTAATATCTTGAAAATCTTCTATAATTGATACTATGCTAAACTTCAATACAAATTTCTTTTTAATGTGTATATATGTGTTTGTGCTTTGGAACCAATTTTAACTATTGTAAAATTTATTAATATACATACATATATATATATATATTTGTATGCTTTTATTTGATAACTAAGACCCACTTGTTAGATTGGTGCATATAAAAAACTCAATAGATTGTTGATTTTATTATGCTAGGATATACAAAAAAAAAGAAGGTAAAATCTATAATTCGTTACACAAAATTATGATATTTTGTTAGGTTAGGGTGTATAGAAAAAATGGATAAAACTTATAATTTACTACAAGATTTTGATAGTGTTATTTAGGACCTTAAGAAGGATTTTAAATTATAGGAGGTTAGGATTTTGAGAAGAGTTTTAAATTGTGGAGGGTGCCGATAGAATAAATTATTGCTTAGACATTATATACGCTACATATAAAAGGGTTAGACAAAAAGTAGGGGCACCCCGCACCCTCTTTGTAATCCTGCCACCACTGGAGACTTGAATCCAAGATCTCCTCTAACTTGAGCTCTGATGCCATGTTATAGTACCACTAGTCTATACATACACGTTAGGAATATTCCCAAAAAGGAAGCACAGAATAAAATCCAAAATTAAGAAAAAAAAAATACAACATCCTAACTAAAATAAATCATAAATTATGCCTAAACTCTAGTGTGCCTCCATCTTTGTTGAGCATGTGTGTGATTCTTGTTGTGTCACCACTTAACCTAAAAACTTAAGCTGCTAAGTAAGGGCGCAAACAATGCATATCAAGCTTTCAACACCTTCCCTCACGTACAACCCCTCGTTGCATGTGGAGATACAACATTTAGAGATAGAGAGAAGTAAAATGCAATTGGGGAACAAATGTATATAGATAGATGTGAATCCAAAATCTCGTACCAACTAGAGCTCTGATGTCATGTTAAGTCACTACTTGACTTAAAAGTTTAAGCTGTTAAGTAAGGATCCCAACAATGCATATCAAGCTCTCCAACGCCCTTCTTCACGTGTAACCCCGTCTTGCACGTGAAGATGCAATGTACAGAGATAGAGAAACATAATGCAATCTTGGAACAAATACAAATGGAGAGATTTGAACTCAAAACCTCTTCCAACCAGAGCTCTGATACCATTTTAAGTTATCACTTGACCTAAAAGCTTAAACTGTTAAGTAAGGGCCCAAACAACGCATATCAAGCTTTCCTATAATTCCTACATCATGATCCCCCATCAAGATATCTTCGTAAACTTTGTATTTTTTCACCATGATTGAAACTTTTAGGTAGGGGCTGTAGTATAAGTCCATAAATAAATGTACACATGTATAATTTTATGACTGATTCACACTTAAGTTAAAAAATATAGGGGGAATAAGTTCAATGCAATATGTGTATAATTTATAGATATACCCCGTGTGACATGGGGCTCGGGTACAAGTGTGTGTCTAAGCGTCTGACTCATTCTCATGTCCAAAGACACTATACTATAAAATGACTATATTTTGTAAGTATTAAGTATTGCTTTTAGTTTTATAGGACAATATAGTGTGTACAAACTAATATAGAGCATGTTATGCATCAAATGGAAGTCTCATGCATAGCTATTAATTTAACTTGATTATTTATGCTTATATTGGGTGTATGTCCAATTAGATATAGCATAGCATTAGCCTATATCCGTGAGTCAGAATATGTCTTATCCTTATCCATATATCGAGTGTCCAACTCTGGTATTTTACGAGTTCATGTAACATAAGTTACAACAAATTGAAAGAAGAGAATAATCTTCCATGATCTTGAGCCTCTTTCTTTTGAAGTGCAAGATTCATCTTTGAGGGAGTCAACTTTGTGGAGGGTGTTGGGTTTGACTGGTTGAGAATTGAAGCTATATCCTTTTTTAATATGGTGAACAATATTTTATTCTCACAGAATCAGACTTTTTGTATGTTTGTCATTTCGTTTATCCAAAAAATGTCTTATTTGACATAAAAAAATGGTTCATTACATAATATGTGTATGCTTTTGTCTGAAATATTGTATGTTATTGTTGTTCTAATGAAGAGCATAATGCTCTAATCCAAATTTCACATACAAAAGAATACAAATATCTGAGGTTGTTTAATGAGGGGCACTGGGACTTCTCTCAAAAGTGCCAAACCCAAAAAAAAGACTGAGATAAGGCCATAATCTTCCCCTTCACCACATTCCTAATGGTTTTTGAGAAAACCTTTACAGAAGATATTTCAAAAAAATTTGAGATCAAACTCATGTTTTTTCATTGATCTATGCAGGAACAACAGAATAAAAACAATAAAACAATGATCATACCTCATAGGATTTCGTAGCACACCCTAAACAACGATAACACTTGAAAACTCGAGCCTCCTTGACCTAGGGTTCTTTCTCCTTGACCACTGGGTACTATTCTAATTCCTAGATGCCTTGAATTAATGAATTATCATACTATTCTAATCCCTAGATGCCTTGAACTAACAAAAGCCCTGTAGGTATTTTATACACTGAAGTATCGAGAGGAGGTGTCTTAAGTACATCAAACTTGACCTGAGGCTACAGTGTTTAAATTCATTACCTATCTTGTACCAATTTGCACATGGGATAGAAGTAGTGAGTACATTGGACTAGCTATTTACAAGCCAATGTACATCACATGGTTTTCTGCAAAAATTTTTATTTCTGAAAATAAAAATAATGTAGTTCTGAGATGTAAGTTCTGCCTCCCTGGTCTTTTTGAAGTCCTGGTTTCTGAATTGACCAAATGATATGTCCTATATCTCTATGTAGACTGGTTACAAATTACATGTAGTTGTGGATTTCAGATACCACTGTTCTTGGATGATATCTGCATGTTATTTCCTACATCAATGTCACAATTGTGTTCATAGAGTGGAGATATCTGGGCTGAGTTACTTGTGACATTCCTTGAATTAATGAATTTATTGTTCATATGCCTGAGTACTTTCAAGTCTAACATGGCTTCTCTGTGAAATTTCTGACTAAATCATGTTATCATCTAACTGTATAGTATCTTGTAAGGTGTGGTGGCTATTGCAGACCTTTGGTCCTTCACTATCAAAGTCAAATACTGAGGACAAATTTTTGTACTTCAGAAAATTGTCCAGGGTAACCCTACATTTGAGATTCTACCTAGAAATGTAAAGCTTGCTGGCTAGGTTGCTAGTACTATTGAAGTTGAAAAACATTTCTTACATGTAGAACTTTTAGCTTGTTAAGATGCAGGGGACCATATAAAACTATAACAAAGAATGGAATCTCCAAATTTTTTTGATAAATGACATTGGACGTTGCTAGCTTTGTATGCTGGTCACGTTATAGGGACCCTTGTGACTCGTATGCTTTGTCCACATAGAGAGAGAAAAAAGGTCTACTATTTCAATTTCCTCCACAAATTTGCATGTTCAGTATTTCAACTGCACCTCACTCTAATGTTTTTATAAGTTTAATTAGAAGTCGCCAAAGGAGATGCTAGCCGCATGACCCTTGTATGCAACATGAATAGGAAGGAAAGCTCTATACACTTCATTAGATGCAGAAGAGTCCACATTATCTGCAGTTCTATTTGAGCCTCATCTTGTCAAAGTATAGTCCTTGATTTATTTTCCTCAAAAGTTGTTTTAAATTTTCTATTTTTCGTATGTGTTTGGATTCAGTGGACAATTTTGTTCCTTGTAAGTTTTTTGCTTTTAATTGTTTCACTTGTTGACTAGGTTAAACCAGTAATCATTGTTGACTACGCATCAACCTTTTTAGAAGGGATGGGGTGCTTTGTGGACATAATGTATGTATATGAAACTGAAATGACTTAAATGTTGACCTCATGCCAAAGAGTAGAAGAACTTACGGGCAGATATTTGGGGGTATTGTTGAACATTTTGATGGTCAGGATTTCAGTTAGTGTATTTTCAACAAAATGTGAATGTCTAACAAGCACTCCAACCACTCGGGTTTTTCCAGGTCAATGAGTATTGGGAAGATCAATGTGGGTTTCACTGTGCTTGTTCCTTCAAAGTTTCATGCATCACCTGTGACATATGAATTCTTTCTAAAACACGATTGTAAGATATTGGAGGTGAACGGAAATAACAGATAAATTGCTTTTTAACTACACTTTGACTTTGCAGGTAGATTAGAAATTAAGAATAACCCATGTGTTAACAATATGGTCATTCACTCTTCTGGAAATTGATCACCATTTTGTCAACAGAAGAGAGAGAAATATCGTTGAGAATATGCCTGCTCTTTCTTGCTATATCCTTTCATGTGTCTTTACAGTTTCCAACTTAGCACTAGATAAATTTCAACAAGCTTTCTAGAGCTTTTGTCATGAAGGTTTCCATAAATGGAGGGCCTTTACAACCTTGTTCTTGAGTGCGTTGAAGTGATTTTTGCTGATGCAATTTCTTTTCCCACAATTCTATTAAGATTTGGATAGGAGGGTGTGGGCACTCTGCACAAGCATTATAGAACTACTCTATTTTTGCATGGTTGACCTCAATTGTAATTCTGGTCTTAAAGAGGTGCCATGTTTTTTTTATGGAGTTTTCCAAGATCATAGTTGTAACTGTTATTACTTGTTGTGAAGCCCATGTATTCCTCCTACCTTATATTCTGCAACCATAGCCTTTCAGGTTTTGCAGGTCCCCATTTTCATGACCAATTACCGAAAAGGGCATTTTTTTATTGGAAAGTGTACAGAAAATCTCTATTCTGTGTTCCTTTTTAACTAGCGTACCTTATTATTGCTTCTCCATAGGTACACCATATATGTAGTTCAAGGAATCAATCAATATAATATTTTCCAATTCACTCTCCTTGGCTATTTGCCTTGAAAAAAATTTGGAAATAAAGATTTTCTGAACTTCTAGTTGATTCATATATAATGGTCAGATATGTAACCAAATTACAAGACTACCCTTATAAGAAAGAATAGGAAAATAATAAGCTATAACACTCCCCCTTAAGCTGGAGCATATAAATCAAATATTCCTAGCTTGGAACACAAAGACTGAAAAGAAGATCGAGTTAACGGCTTCGTGAAAATATCATCCAACTGAGAGTTAGAACGGACATAGGAAGTAGCTATCTGTTTTCACAACAAAAGATTTCGGATAAAGTGACAATCAACTTCAATATGTTTAGTACGCTCATGGAAAACATGATTATTGGTGGTAAAGATGATAATCTGATTATCACAATACATTGGTATAGGAGTAGGGACAACAAGGCCAAAATCCTTAAATAAGGAGCAAACCATATCATCCGGAAGCAGTATAAGCCATAGCACGATACTCAACTTCAGCACTAGAGCGAACAATAACATGCTGCTTCTTACTCCGCCAAGTAACAAGATTGCCACCAACAAAGGTACAATAACCAGAGGTGGATCGTCTATCAGAACGACTACCAGCCCAGTCAGTATCACTAAAACTGGTAACAGACAAAGAAGTAGAAGACCGATATAACAATCCACGGCCAGGGGTGCCCTTCAGATATCGCAAAATTCGATAAATGGCAGCAAAATATGGATCACGAGGAGTATGCATATATTGACTGACAACCCTGATAGCATAATTAATGTCGGGATGAGTAATAGTAAGGTAAATTAATTTGCCAACGAGTTGCCGATAGCGGCTAATATCAGGAAAGAGATCCCCATGCTCAACATCAAGTTTAACAGTGGAATCCATAGGAGTCTCAGCTAGGCGAGAACCCAAAAGGCCAGTCTCAGACAAAAGATCAAGGATATATTTCCGTTGGGAAAGAGAAATGCCCTGAGAAGAACGTGCAACCTCAATCCCAAGAAAATATCGAAGAACACTCAAATCTTTCGTATGTAACTATGTACTCAAATGACGTTTCAGATCATCAATACCAGCAGAATCACTCCCAAAAATGATAATATTATCAACATAAACATTCAAAACAATAGTACCAGCAGAAGAATGACGAACGAACACAGAGTGATCAGAGATGGAGAGCTAGAAATCATAGTTAAGCATAATCCTACTGAATTGATCAAACCAGGCATGAGGAGATTGCGTCAAACCATATAGTGCCTTACGAAGGCGGCAAACAAGATTCTCACAACCAGAAACCACATAGCTAGATGGTTGATCCATATAAAATTCCTCTTGAAGATCTTTATGAAGAAAGACATTTTTTATATCAAGCTGATATAAAGACTAGGAGTGAGTAATAACAACAACTAATAGAATCCGAACGGAATTAAGGCGAGTAATAGGAGAGAAGGTTTCAAGATAATCAACACTATAAGTCTGAGTGTATTCTTTAGCAACCAAGCGGACTTTAAGACGCTCAACAGAGCCATCAAGAATATACGTAACAGTATAAACCCAACGACAACCCACTGTTTATTTGCCATGTGGAAGAGAAGTAAGTTCCCAAGTCTTATTAGAATAACGAGCACACATCTCTTCATCCATAGTATACTTCCAACTAGCCGAAGACAAAACCTGTTGATAAGAAGAAGGAACAGAAATAGAGGACATGACACAAGCAAAGAAATGGAGAGACGACGAAGTACGATCATAAGACACAAATTGAGCAATAGGATATCGAGTACAAATGCATTTACCTCGACAGAAAGCAATAGGTAGATCATCAGGTTCTGAAGAAGAGAGGGGAAACAGGAACCTCAGACAAAGAAGATGTAGAAGTCGGGCCATAAGGGACAACCAAGTGAGTCCTGGAGTGTTGGTAAGCTTGCAATGGAGGGTTAGGAATAGGAGAAAGAATGGAGGAAGGAAGAGAGGAAGACAATGGTAATGGAAAAGTAGGGGTAGGCAAAGTGGGCTCCTCCTCACGACAACAGATAAGGTTGGTTGATAAGTTTTGACCTAGGGTAGAGAAGAAGGGTGTAGACTTAAAAAAGATAACATCGGCGCTCACAAAGTATGGGGGAGAGAGAGGATAATAGTAACGATAGCTTTTTTAAGTTTGAGAATATCTAAGGAAAACACAATTGCGAGCTCGAGTAGATAATTTATTTAAACTATGATCAAGATTATGAACGAAGGCAACATAACCAAATATACGAAGAGTAATGAAAAATGGGGAAGATTCAAGATATAAGAGAGAGAAATGAGATTTGTTAGTTAGAACTGCCGAAGGCATTCGATTAACTAGGTGACAAGCAGTAAGAACCGCATCCCCACAAAAATGTTTTGGAACCTGCATGTTAAATAACATGGTGCAAGCAACATCCAGACGATGTTTGAGTTTAGTAACACCATTTTGTTGAGATGTATGAACACAACTCGTTTGATGAATAATACTACAATCAACACAGAAGGATTGCAGAATAGACTGTGTATATTTCAAGGCATTATCAGAATGCAAAATCTTTATACGTTTACCAAATTGAGTAAAGATCTCATTATAAAATCTCGAAACAATATAAGGTAACTCAGATCTCTATTTAATTAAAAACAACCAAGTCATGCGGGAATAGTCATTAATAAATATCATAAAATATAGAAATTCATTAATAGTAGGAGTTCGAGAAGGACCCTCTATGTCCGTATGGACTACATCAAAGGACTCAGACTAACGACAGATGACAAGACTAGGAAATGAGCTACAGTGATGCTTTCTTAACTGACAAGTTTTACACTCTAAACGAGACACATGACTCAAATTAAGAGTAGTCGATTTAAGTTTGACTAAGGAAGGATGGCTTAAACGAAAATGCTACTGCAGAGGAGAGACAGTAGCACTCAATACAGATGAAGTAGTAGGAGGAGAACAAGTTGAATCCAGAAAATATAGGCCGTCCTTCTCATGCTTCAAACCAATCCTCTTCTTGGTCTTGAGATATTGAAAGACACATGAAATAGGAGTAAAGGTTATCGAACAATGTAAAATTTTAGTTAGTTGACTAACTAAAAGCAAATTGAAAGAAATATGAGGAACATAGAGACTGGAGGGCAAAGAGAGGTTTGCATTAGGATGCAAAACCCCCGCACTACTAACAGGCCGAGAGGAGCCATCAGTCAAAACAATATGATGGTTAAAAGAATGCAAATTTAAAAATAAGAAAGAGTTACCTGGCATATGAGAGCTAGCTTCAAAATCAATGACCCAAGATGGAGAGAAAGTAGCCACACCGGCCATATTACTTGAATTAGCTAATGTAGTAGTAGAAGAGGATGGGAGAGTAGGACGCAGAGTCAAAACAATCTCATTAAGCTGAGCAGTAGAGGAGGGAAGTGCAGTACACAGGTGCTGGACGATATCATTAAGCTGGGTGAGAAGAGCATCAGGAGAACCATCACTAACATTATGCACATAGTTGGGCTCACCATACTTTGTCCAACACCATGGCTTAGTATGATTGGTACTATTACAATGAGTACACTTAGGATTGTTACAGCCTTGAGTACCAAAACTGCAGCTAGAAGAACCACCATCACCACGAAAAGTACCACGAAAATTGCCACCGTGAGAATTGCGGCTTTTGCAACCACCACAAGAGCCATCATGAAAGGAACCACGGCTGCCACTACGAGTAACTAAGACAGAAGACTCGAAGGAAGGTGAAACAGAGATATTACAAATAGGAATCTATCCCAGAGATGACCGTAACAATTGAGAATGAGCATTGGCAGCAGTAGGCAGGGTCACATTGGTAAGAATTTGATCCTTAAAGCTGGAAAGATCAGAATCCAAACTAGAAAGCAAAGAGACAATCATAAAGTCCTTCCAATGTTGCTTTTGTTGCTCTAAATTAGGAGTAAATGGGCGATGTTGCAACAACTGCTCCCATAAATTCTTGAGAGTACTATAATAGTTAGACAAAGACTTCTCATATTGTTTAGTGGTGAAGATCTTCTTTTACAGTTCAAAGACTCGGGACACATTACTCCGTTGGGAAAAGGATTCAGCGAGTGAATCCTAATCTTCTTAGACGAATCACAAAATTCGACTGTAATAGCAATGTGGGGCTCCAGACTGTGCCACAACAGCCCCACAACAATGGAATCTTCAGCCAACCAATCATCAAAAAGGGGGTCATCGGGTGAAGGCGGAAGACTGGTGGTATATTTCAATTTGCGTTTGCCACGAAAAAAGACTTTTATGGCATGAGCCCTGACAAAATAATTCAGACTATCCAATCGCTTAGAGGTAATAGATTAAGGCAAATCATCCTCCTTAATCAAAGAGGATTTGGGATCATACGTTTTAGACTCGGAAGCCTTTGAAGTAACCATAGAAGGCATGGAACTGTACAGTCAACCAACAGGAAGTAAGATTGCAAGAGACACCCACGAGTGTGCACAAAACAACCAAAAGAAACTAGGGAATCAACAAGAAACCAGTAAGGGAGGCAGAAACATAATCAACAAAGTCCAAACACATGCCAAATAGCCAAAGCAACCACCACGGAGCCTGGCAAAGCAATCGATAAAGCCAAACTAGCCCCCAGGGAGAGAGCCGACCACGCAAAACAGCCAAAACAGCCCACAAAGTCCAACAAATGAGCAAGAAAACACCAAAGGAGCCTCTAGAGCATCATTTCGGCAAATATGGAAGAGGTTCCAAGCAGCAAAAACATTGGGTGAAGTCCAGAATTGCAGATCGAAAAATTAGGGCCAAAAAATTCGAAAAAGATCCAAAAATTCAAACGATGTACCAGATGATTTTTAAAAATCAGGAAAAAATTACCATGAGAATCAGCAAGTTCCGTCGAGTCAGAAAATGGGGGTCTCGACCTCCGGCGACCGCATAGGTGCTAAGGTCAGGATGACGTCATCATACTGGCGTCATCTATACGGATGATGACATCAGCCCTACTCGTAGCAAGCAAGCTTTCTGTGATGTTTTATTTATTTATTTATTTATTTATAGGTTTAAGTAAGGATCGCGGTGTTTTGATACCAAGTTGAAGTGAAACTTACATTTAAATGAAGGAAGATGAAGAAGAAGAAAGAGAGATAGAGAGAAAGTAGAGGAAACATAATCGGCTTAGGGTTACGTAAAGTAATTCCTACACCTTAGCTTTCATATATAATGGTTAGATATGTAACCAAATTACAAGACTACCATCATAAAAAAGAGTAGGGAAATAATAAGCTCTAACAAGCACCAATTATCCGAAATGTTCTCTTATGTGTTGACAAATTGTGCTGAAAATTCTTGACAAGCCAGAAAATAAATTCTAGAACTCAAACTTTGTTTCATAAGGAATACTTTAATACAGGAATAGATGAAACAAACACCATGAACTGAGTCTATAGAAGCCCTAGGAGATTGCTATCCTACCACAAAGGCTGGAATTGAGTGTATCATATATGAAGGTCATAGAGTGATGGAACCAAGAACATTTAACAATGATAGAATAATGAGGTGAAACTTTTGAAAGAGAGGTGGATGCAAATTTTAGGCAATTAAGAATGGGCACTTGCCCACAGCGAGGACCTAATGAATTCTTCTGAGCTGTGTGTGGAGATGTGTAAGCTTTAGATCTCCAGCACAAGCTGCCAGTGGAAGACGAGAGGCAGAGGCAGATAATGGAGAAGAGACGAAGCAGCGGATCTTGTTTCTCCAAATATTTTTTAAAGCCTCAATCTAGAAATGATGTAATCATGCTTTAGAAGTGCAAAAAAACAAATCTGAAAAAGGCCTGTACTTAGTTAAACCTTTCCATTGAATCCTCTAGATCCATGTATTCTAGTTGAATTTATATAGTAGATACGACTGATGCTAATTCATGTGGCCTTAGGGGGTGTTTAGCAAGGTCCCCCCTCCTCCCTGGGACTGCCGTTGATCCTCCTGGCCTGGATAGGGGCCCGGGATCTGGACTGGCTTAGTTTGCTTTTTTTCTTTTCTTTTTATTGTCTGAATATTCAGGAGCTAAGACCATTCCAATGCCCCTTTTCGCCATGCATAAACTGAACCAACAATTAAGATAAGCACGAAAATTAAAGCTTCTATAAATACAGATAGACCTAATACATCGAAACAACAGTTAGAATTGAAGAGTTGGAAGTTGTTTTCCCAATTTCAGACATTATCCAAAACTTTTACAAGCCTTACCTGTTTGAGATCTACATTCAGTTGTTACTTATGAGTTCCCAATCAAACACTTCCTTTTGACTGGGTCACATGATTAAATATTAATTCATTGGGTATGTTGATGAATCATCAAAAGGGTAATAATAAATGAATGTTTGAAGTTTTGAAATTCTGAGTTACATCTTAATATTTAGTTTTGACTACCAAGGCTGCACATTCACAGCAAGCTGGCAGATATGATTGTGGAAGAAGAAATTGATAGACACTAAGGAGCTGAATACATATGTAGTTTTCAAATTATTAGGATTGAGTCGCTAACTAGCCAGAAAAGATATTTCAGGTTGAATTGACTTCCGTCCGTGAAAACCTCAACCAGACAAAATCAACGACAGACTTAAAAAGCCCAGAAATGAAGAAAAATTGAGCCTGGAGTTAATGTAAATTTACATTTTCTTGTTGCAATGTTTGTACTTTCATGGACCGAGATGGTTCAAGGGCACGACAGCCTCTGCATGGGGTAGCAAATGACTTGAAAAATTTCTGACCAAAAGACCGGTTTCCGACTGTGTGGTCCTTGTTTTCTTGGTTCCTCACTGTGCTGTTTGGTTTTTTTGCAGCTTTGTCGAAACCCAAGTCATTGTCACTTGATCTCCTGCTACTGCTACTGCTACTTCTACGAGGTGGAGGCAATAAGGCTTTGGAACTGACATTACCGAGCACTTGAGATCGATTTGAATCGGATGGAATTGCTTGTGGTAAGAGCTGACCATTGGAGAACAGCAGATCAGCCGGGGAGATTTTATTAGAACTGCCAGCAGGTAAGCCTGGTGATGCATTACCAAATACGAATTCCGGGTCTTGTTTAGGGGGAGGCAGTGGCAGTACATAGCCTATCAGGGCTTCCTTCGAACACTGGTCTTGGATACATACAAGGCTGGCGAAGGATAGCGAGTCAGCAGAACTGGTATCAGCGGCAACATCGGAAGATACCTTACTTTGCACACTGGTTGCCATGGATTTTGTGACAAACAAGGTTACAGAATCGTAAGCCTTATATATGCCAGAGTTTAAGATGGTTTTGGAGGCACCTCATTGTTCTTTTCCATTTGCTGCTCATTTCAGATGTACTATTGTCCATTCTTGATTGATTGAAGATTGAATTTTTAACAACTGGAGTAAGCATGATGCATTATTGGGTTGTACAAAAGGTGGGGTCCGCACTTTCTTCATAATTTCCCAAACTGTACAATTCTGTTCATGCATGCTTAACATATGAAAAACCAAAGATTAGAAGTAAGAGAAATGGTGCTTATTAGTAAATAAACTAATATAATGATATTCCGTAATTGTTGAAAATGATAGGGTTTCTTTTCCTTTACTTTTTTTTTTCCTTCCCACTATGTTTGGATCTCGGAAATGAAAAAGGAAAAGAAAGTGAGAAGATAGGAAAACGAAATAAAATGAAAGAAGTTAAATTCCTTTCTTTTTCTTTTTTGTTGTTTAAGTTGTCAGAGCATTCATTTTCTTGTTTGGTTACCTGTAAAAAAATGAATATGTATAACCAATTTACATTTCCCTTTCCCTTGAAAATTTGAGATCCAAAACGTAAAGGATTTGGAATATGTGTGAATAGTACATGTAGTTACAATACAAATTGCGTAGCTGATACGGTGACACCTACGAGAATGGACATGCCTGTCACTGATCATTCCAACAAGTGAAATATATATTGTCTTGGTTGATCATGCTTACAATTATTTGCAAAGTCATTATCACTCTTGAGTAACATGACAATGCTGATTTTGTTCAGGTGGATATTCCAAAGAAGAATGTTTGTTTTAAAAATTTGATGAAGATGATTGTCATTCTCAGTGGACTCCAACTTTGTTTTATACTCATGGTTCAGCATTTGGTGTGCCGCCCCCCAAGGATAAATTGACAAAGGTTTGTCATTCCACAACGACATATATTAATTTTTTTACCCCTTTTTTTAACTATCAAACTTTTTTACTAGCTTTTAGTTGTGGGTTTTAGTAAAAATAGTGAGAGAACCTAAACTATAAGCACATAAAAAAGGTAGAAAATTGCATTTCAGTTGAAAAAAGTTAATAAAATGAAAAAAAAAAAATCTAGGTTGATCTAAACAGGGAGACCTCCAAACACAAAAGATAAATGGTTAAACCAAAGTAAGATATTGATTAAAAAAAAAATCACTTTCCTTCGTGCCGGGCAAAGCATGTTCTTAAGGTGGGATTTTTTTTTTTTATTTTACTCCAGATTCAGTTATAAATTAACTAAAGAATTAATTGGTGTCTTCAGTTCAGTGAAAACTACTTGCATGGGGTTACTCTTTTATCGTTTTTTGTATGGAAGATCACATAGTGGGGTGGCTTTGAAAACTAATTGCATGGGGGATAGTGATGCGCGAGCACACACACACACATATGTTTATATATATTTCTACAATTTGTTTGCCAACTTCAACATCACACACTGGACTGATGCAATTAAGATGGAGATGATTCTTCTTCATCTCGTTCATGAGATTGGTGTGGGAGTGGTGATGACCACAAACAAACCATGTTTTGGCCCAACAGAAAAATATGGGCTTTGGCTCTCCTAGCTTTCTGTAATCTGTAACCAGGGTCAGAGGTTAGTGCAGTTATCTCTGTATGGCCATCCAATTTAAGCCAACAATTTGTCGGGCTCGGCAGTAAAGTCAATACTCAGTCCAGTTCATGAGCAAGATAGCCACAAGTCTTACTCTTATAGCCTGTTTGGAACTTGGGGGAGGGAGGGAAGGGAAGGCAAAATTTAAAAAAAAAAAAATTCCTTTCCTTGTTTGATTCTTCCTAGGAGAGAAAAGGGAGGGAAAATGAGGGAAAGAGGGGAAAACAAGGGAATGAAAAAAAAATCTCTCACTCTCTCTCTCTCTTTCATTTTCTTTGCAAAACCAAACATGGAAGGGAAAAGACTTTTTCTTTATTTTCTCTTTCCCTTCCCTTTTCCAAATTCCAAGACAGCTGTTAGATATAGGCAGGGGTGGAACTACCCATGGACAATGGGGGCCCATGGCCACTCCTACTTTGACAAAATTTCAAATAACTCATATTGATTTTGAATATTTTTACAATAAGAGGGTATACTGGCTTCCCTCAAAATTTTAAAATTTTGTCTTTCGATATTTCAAAATTCAAGAATTTTTTTTCTTAGCCCAACAAAATTGAAGCATTTTTTTTTTTTTAAACCTTAACCTTCTGAAAATTCAAGAATCTTTGCTTTAACCCCTCAATAAGATTTAAAAATATTTACCTTGACCTTCTAAAACTTAAATTTTTTTTTATCTTAGCCCCTCAAAAAATTTAAAATTTTTATCTTGGTCTTCCATAACCTCTCTCAACAAAATTCATGGTTCCGTAGCTAGATATAGGGTCATATATGAGAGTTGTGCTTGCAGTCATTAAGAGCAAGCTGTGTGGTCACTTTGCACTTTGCCTGCGTGTTGTCTTTAATGTTGCTCCCGCACATGTGGCTTCACCTTATGGATGTGGCAGACTCTTATGGGCCACCTCCAAGGCTGCACCATACTGTACCAATGTAGACAATGTTCATGTACCCAATTTAGCCCAGTAAAGTATCTAGGCCCTAACTGACCAAGCAAGATTTTGTTGACTTGTAATATAACCCAATAAAGTAATTGGGCCCTAAACAAGTTAAATGGTTATTGCCAGAGCAATCAGTTCTTCAAAGCACTTATTGGTGATTGGTTTGGAAAAATCTTTGTTTGCTATCGCAATAGTTGTTGCCTTAATGGTTTTGAATATGATGCCAAAGAATCCTTGGTTGGTAGGCCAGAAAATCGAGTCAGAAGGTAGTACTTTTGTTTTTGTGTACTACTTTTTGGTATAACGTTTATCTTATACATGTATTTGATAGATCCCCTGCGGTAATAATCAAATTTGAGTGATAGGATTAGGATGGAGATTAGTTGAGATGTCCGCAAGTTAGTTAAGACTGTTGACTGAAAAAAATTGAGTGACTGTTTTAATTACCATACCATTAAAAATCTGTCGAACTTGTGCTCCACACGCTCTCTCTATCTGCAACTTCGAAAAATTGTTCAGTCACCCTGGAGGATTGTGTAGCTTTCCTCCTCATCGCACAAAACTTGTGGATCCCCCAACTAAGTGAGGCTGAACAACCCCACCTTGTCTTGTAATAATCGTAATTGTGAGAGGAGCAAAAAGATCACGTGATTTTTCAAAAGAACTGAAAAAAGACGGGCTCCCAACCCTCTTGCGCAATATCTTTTTTCCCTTCCCTATTTTACACTCTCTCTAGAAACACACTCGGCAAAAAAAAAAATATATATATATATATATAAAGAATTTTATTACTAAGGATGCAAAAATTTTTTAGTAGAAAATGGGTTGATTATGATATTCCGAGGATAGATTCAAAGAATATGTCTTCATCACCAAACATGGAGCAAATGAACAAACCACAGAAAGAGACATTCACTGAGACAAAACCTCCTCCTGCTCATAATCTGCTTTATTGGATTACCACCAACTCCCTGATATAATTTGTCTGCTAAAGTATATGCTATGTCTGAAACTTCTAATAGATATTATTATCAAAACACAGCAAAACTAAATTATTTCAAAACAAATTATAACAATCTAGTACTGCCAGTAAATCCGATATTGGCTAGTACGGTACAATCGGTATTGACCATTACAAAATTTACCTGTTTTCTGCTGCTATGGATACGGTATTAATAACTATAGTTTGAGTTGATCTAGTCCCATGAACATCGGATAACTAATACCATGAGTGGTATTAGTTATTTGGAAAATGCTAACAGCGATTGATGGTGGCCAAATTAGTTGGGACCCATAGCTAATGATGGGTCAAGGTTGCGTTGGCCACCGTCAGCCGGCGATTAACCATCAATCGCGGTTGATAATAGCCAGACTCTTAGTTATCCTAATGGTCCAGATTATCTCCTCGATATAATTCAACACTAAAAACTATTTTTCACTCTTATCCCACTGAAATTATATTTAGAAATTTAATCCAATGACATATGTGATTCCATTCATCATCCCATCGGGTTGTATAAAACTCTAATCCCATCCTACAAATGTAACGATACAACCTTAATGAACCATCATATGTTCTTATATAATGACTATCATATCCTTTCTAGTCACAATCCAAATCTTGATCCCACCAAGCCATCATCCCTGACAAAGACATGCCCACTTTTTGTATTTTTTTTAGTACGTCGGACGATGAAATTAAAAAAAAAAAAAAAAGGAAGCAGGAGCTAAGCCCTTTCAATGGAATTTCCAACCATATCAGCCCTGAAGGACTCCTAATTTGATTAGGGAGTCTTCCAAACAACTAGCTTCCATTATATAGTGTGATGGTCGGCTTTTGATATATTGAAGAGAGGATCAGTTAAGGTGTCCATAAGTTGGTCTGAATACCTCTGACTCTGACTGCATAATAAAAATAAAAATAAAAATGCTTAATAGGCTCACAAGGACCTTCCACTTTGGCTTCAAATCACATTTTATTAAAAACTAATGAAATACATATAGAAAAAAGTGTATCGAACAATGGGATTGAGTTATAAGCTTATTACTTTAAAACAAAGAATCTATTAAAGTAGCCTATAATTATAAAACTACCACTAGGGCCACCACTTATTTTGATACAAAATTTTGTAAAAGAATATGAAAGAAATGCATTTTCCTTTATAAATAATCATTTTGCCCATATAATTTTGCTTAAGATGTAAATGTTATCTATCAACAATAATTTCTTCTGTTTATGTCCTCTTAATTTTTAAAAGTAAGCCAACATAATTCAACAATTTAATATAGATGTAAAAGGTTAAGAGTTAATTACACTTTGATTCTCTTAATTTAATATTATTTTACCATATTTAGCTATGAATCGTTACATTTACGCCCCTAAATACTAGAACTTAAATTTTTGTAAGCATTGTTAACATTTTCAACCGTTCTGCTCATATATAATATGTTTTTTTTTTTTTTTTTGTTTTGATCAGCAAGTTAGTAATTTAAAAAATGTCTTTGATATTGACGGGACAATAACTAGTGGCGAACAAAGTGTGGTTCTTTGGATGATTTTGACCATTTTATTAAGCTTCTGAGAGGGTTTACAGCATTTTACAACTATAAATTCTCATTTTTCTATTTGCTTAACAGAGTGTCATATAACTTCGGCCAGAATGTTTGATTAATTATATTGGTTACTTTTAAAAATTGGACGCCTCAAAAAATGAAAGTTGATGGATAACAACATTGAAATGTTAAAAACGTTTTGAGTGACAAAATAATTATTTAGTTTTAAATTCTTAAAAATTTATTTAATGTTCTTTGAGCACTACTTGAATCTCATCTCTTACCATGCAACGGCTCCTCTTGCTAGATGGTTCTGAACATATTTTGGGATTCACTTGGCAAAGAAATGACCACTGTATTATAAAAAAAAGAAAGGTGACATAGTATTTGAAAAGTATTGAAAAATAACTATTATTAATCATCATATGTGCATAATAAGTAAGAGATCAAAGAAAGGTGTATATCACGAATAAATATTAAGTACAATAGTGATACCATATTAGTTAGCATATTGCAATATATTAATAACTTGTAGTTATATAATTATGTAAATTTTAATCTTTTAAGTGTTGAGTTCAAAATATAATTTTTTTTTCTTAAAATAAAATGATATTCTGACCAATAAAATTTCAAATACTCATATAATTATGTAATGATTATGTATAAGTGTGTTACCACGGTTTGTAGCTAATATTTTCTCCCATATCACATCACAATGATTCATGCACTATCGATACTCATATGATATATTATCTGATACCCCATAATCAAAGGTATGGGTCCCATTGTGTCTCTTACCACAAAACCCAAAATGACTCTATCACTTGTAGGCCCCACATTGAACATCGGAAGAGGACAAGATTTAATCCATCACTGACACCTGTACAGCGACCCTCGACCTACTCTCTCATCCCATCTGCTCAAGAGATATTATCTCGAAGGGTCCCACGTTTACTCAGTCTTCATCCTTATCAACATTGATTTATTCTATTTCCACCTGCAATTTCACTACTTCCACATTTTCTTGCTCACTTATCAATCTTCACATGATTGGACACAAGGGTCCGTTTGCTAACTCTAGTCTCACAAAAGCTATTTGGTATTTGTTCAAATTAAGGCTCTGGAAAAGAAAAGTAAGAGAAGGAATGTTTGGTTTCTAATTTAGAAGAAAAGAGAAGAGTAAGGGAGGAAAAAATTGTTTTCATCTCAATTTTTTTTCATTTTTATTCCTTTTTTTTTTAACAAATATTTTATTTATTTTTTTCCTCTTTATTTTAATTTCAAAGAAGAGAAAATGACTTTTGTTTTACTTTCTCCTTATTTTCTTTGCATATCAAACAAAAGAATTACTTTCTCTTCCTTTTCTTTCTCATTTCTATTCCCTTCCCCTTCTAAAAGTATTAAATAGACCCTAAGCCATTACTGGTTTAGAAAGAACCCCGAGAAAAGCCTTGTTTAAAGGCTAGCTTCTCTTGGACCCTCGTACAAAGAAACTTTGTTTTAGCAAAACAACTCAAAGTAAGAACCAAGTCAAACTTACCTTGAGTTGACCCTGTTCTTGCATCTTCCAAACAGGTCCTAAAGATACCACACCTGCAAGTAGAGATAAAGCATCTGGAAGATTGCATTTTGTTTTTTAGTTGGAGATTTTAAGTATCAACCCTCTATTTATTAGTACCAGAACGATACCCACTGAAAGGAGGAGAGAGAGATCTAGAGAGTACAGAGAGATCTAGTGAGAGAGAGTAAAGATGGTTTTGCTGGAAAAGCTTTGGGATGATGTTATGGCCGGACCTCAGCCTGACCGTGGCCTCGGCAAGCTCAGGAAGATCACCACTAACACCCCCCTAAACATCAAAGGTGGTGCCTATGCTCTTGCTTACAGTTTTTGTATCTGTACATCCATGGACATACTTCTACATACATACAAGTTTTCGATATCATGTCCTTCAATAGTTCTCACACACAAATACAAAGACATACTTAAGATTGCTCATATATATGTGACTATACGATCTTCTTTTTGGGTATAGATATTGTCGAAGGAGAGGGGAGCAAGACGTTTCAGAGGTCCTTGTCGATGCCGGCGAGTCCGGCGACACCGACGACGCCGACGACTCCTTCACCAACGGCGGCGCGTAAAGAAAACGTGTGGAGGAGTGTTTTCCACCCTGGCAGCAACCTTGCCACCAAGGGTATTGGTTCTCAGGTCTTTGACAAGCCACAGCCCAACTCTCCCACTGTTTACGATTGGTACGTATATATATACATATATAGCATAAGGATTAAGCACCTCTTCCACTTGCATGCATACAAATAAGCTTACTCGACTTCGACTAGTTTTTGGTTAGTTAAAAGCTCATTTCAAACTCTTTATTTTTTCGAGCTCAACTCAGTAAGTTTATATATATTTAAAAAATTAAATCACTCGAGTTCTCCTCTCGTGATTAATTTGATTAAAGATTATTTGAGATTTACAAGGAAGATGGAACAATTTGAATATATTTTGAAGCTCGGTTACAGCTTGTTTGGAACTGGGGGGAGGGAAGGAACAATTTGAATATATTTTGAAACTCGGTTACAGCTTGTTTGGAATTGGGGGAAGGAAGGAAAAGGTAGAGAACGAGAAAATAAAAGGAAAATTATTTTTCTTTCTTGTTGTTTAGTTTTGTGAAGAAAATAAGAAGAAAGTGGAAGGACAGGAGAGAAAAAGAGTAATTTTTCATTTCCTTTCTCTACCATTCTCTCCCTCCCTCTCCCTCCCCTCTCCCTCTCCCTCTCCCTCCCCCTCCTACCTCTCCCTCCTAGGTAGAACCAAACAGAGAAAACAGGGAAAGGAAGAAAGTAAATAGGGATTTTCTTTTTCTTCTTTTTCTTTCTTTTCCAAGTTCTAAACAGGCTGTTAGTATTGGAGCCTAACTTGCTTGAATAATTCTCGGCTCGATTTGGCTCGTTTACCACACATACCCTACTGTAAAATAACATTGCATCACCTCCGCATAAGATTAAAGCCGTTTGAATGTCCGACCTTGAGTAGGAGTGTGTTTATAGCATCATAATTCTGCATCGGAGGGCCAGAATCTGTTCTTTTGGATTTGATTTAATAGTAATATTACTAAGATGAACATGTTTCATGCGATCACAGGCTCTACAGTGGGGAGACTAGGAGCAAGCATCGCTGAGGGTGATAGATACCGGTGGGTGCATGTAAATAGTGTCCTTCCCTCTTCCGTGTCGGCTACGTGTCGTGGTATTTTCCAAATGGTATTGTAATTGTAATTGTAATTACGTCTTTGTGAGGGAGTTATGCTAAGGTGTACCACACGCACAGTTTGATGGCGTGAGCGAGTCCTTTTACTATGTGATCTGCAGTGGACGGTAGTGATGAGCTACTTTTATTATCAAATACATAAATGCAATGGTTGTTGTTTTCGTTTTATGATAATCATTGGCATTTAATAATATAATTATTGGTAATGCTGTAACTAAAATTTTTTTACAAATTTGTTGTAATATTCATCGATGTTTTTTATTATAAAAATATTATCGTTGTAAAATTTTTTGAAATAATAATATATTTCTCACCATTTGATGTGTTGGTGGTCGTGGTGGGTCCACACTTAAAAGACTACTTTTAGGGTAGTCTTATCTTTAGTCGGAGCAAATGTCGATAAAATAACGAAATTGTCCCTTAATTGGATTCACTTCATGAATCGTAGTAGGGTATTTTTGTTAATTTACATAAAGTTTGTCGGGGCACACATAAAAAGGACTAGTAAAATAGAGTTTGATCTATTATTTTAAAAATGCTAAATACATCTAACACAACTTTTCATTTTGGGTAAATTATTTATATCCAAGCTTTATATCTTAAAAAATTTAGTGCCTAAAAAATCTGTTATTACTGACTCAATACTTATATTTAGGTCTCGATCTTCAATATTCAAAACAGCCACCAACAGAGCACGTTTTTCAAGTAGACATGTTTGGTCAATGAAGAGAATATCAATTGTATCACGATATAATCTTATAATCTATACAATCATGTAAAGGAGACGCAGAAGTTCAGGCGTGTTTGGTAAATGTTTTTTATTTTTTGGTTTTTTCGTCATTTTACATGTCACACACAAACTTGCTAGTACACACTTTATGTAGTGAAGCACACACTTAGGTTAGGTAGCTTAGGGTTAAATCTTCATCTAGCAATTTCTTGTTTTACTATTATTTTCTTAATTCACTTTTAATTTACATTATTATCATAACTGATTATACTTATGATGATCAATTATTATTAAGATAAATTAAACATAAAAATTAAATAAACTAACTAATTATGAATTAAGTTAATTAATCATGCTCAAAATAAAAATTTGTGTTTGTTTTTTGTTTTTTTTTTTTAGTTGTTTATAAAATTTGAAAAAATTAAAAAATATTAAAATAAGTGTATTTTTTATTTTTAAAACATTACCACAACGGTAATTTACATATGTTTATCATTAAATTATAAAAAATATACAGTAAAAATACATAGTTAAAATAAATAAAAAAATAAAAATTAACAGTATTACTAAACGGACTCAATGTTCTCTTTTCAAACTCTTGTCAAGTCCTTATTTTTCAAAAAAAAAAAATAATAGTAATTATACTGAATCTCCCTTGAAATATTTAATAAATACATTAGATTTTTAAAATGACAATGCACCTCTCCTCTCTGTTAGGTAGCCGTTAAAATCATGGATATCTCCTATCTGTTAGGTAACAGTTAAAATCATGGATAAAAAATGCTGGTGTTAACAGTGAAATTTTTAAATGCCATCTTTCAATCATGTTTTGCCATATCAAACTTTTACCAAGTGTTGACCACCTCATGATCAGTTTCTCTCTACCCTTCTCTCTCTCTCTCTCTCTCTCTCTCTCTCTCAACACGAAACGCAGTGCCATCACCCATGTAGAATGAGCTAGAGGCCCTCACCAGACCACCGCCCAGCCCCGCGGTCTCCATCTCTCTTTCGCTCTCTTTTGCTGGTCTGCACCATGCCACAACTAACACATCCACACCCACAGAAAACCACCATCTCCTCTGTTCCTCTTCATTAAATCCAACCTCCATCCTCTTGCGTCTAGACTGAACTTTGGTTGGAGAAAATGCAAGAGAATTACTGATGTATTTCTTCTTTGACTTAGAAACCAATTTCAAACGGTGCTTTCTCATTGTAAATTTTGTATATCCCGTCCACTCACCCTTTACCCATTTCAATACAAATGATTTCAAGAAGCTCTCCACGTGTCAATGAACTTCAAATCTTTGGGCCATTTTCTGACCATTGAGCAATTTCAATTTTATGAACTAGTTTTCATTTTTCTCCCCAGCTAAGCTGACTACATTTTGCAGGGTGGAGTACAAAACTTGAGAATATGGAAAATACACACATTTGAAGCTTGACTTCAAATTTCAATAGCAAAGAAATATGAAGTCAAGACGAGTACAGAATTTGAGTCTATTCATATTGTACAAAGCAACTAATACTGATCAATTAGACTGGACTTATCTTCTTCCTATTCTTTTCTATAACTGCACTTCTCTCACTCCCTCCTTTCATTTTCTTTACCAAAACCAAACAAGGAACGCAAAATACTTTACCTTCTTTTTCTCTTTCCCTTCCCCCTCAAAAAGCCTTACAAATACCCGCAAGGGCATTTTTCATGTCAATTGCACATGAATTTTAGTCTGAAGAGATATTGAGACTTCAAAGATGAAGAGCAAAGTGATGTGTAATCCTAAGAGATAGCATAGCATTTTAGTCCCGGCCACCTGATCTTAGAAAGCCAAACAATCGATAGCATTTCTGCCAAAAACAGGGATATTTCAGCCACCAGTACCAGAATAACCTCAGCTCAATACCCTTGTGAAATTTCGATGCAGCATCATTTACCTCATCGAACAGATCTGTCGGTGATATTTGAAGCATTTGTGCCAATTTCACTAATCAAAAACCCCTTCTCTTTTTTGTTTTCTTTTCATGTAGGTGCCGAACAATGGAGTGAGATGAAAAGAACAAAGCTGATAAGGCCCTGTAAGAACCGGGGTTGCAAGATGCATGAATACAATTTTGTTTAATAATGCTTACCATAAGCTGTTTTGAATTCAAACACCAGGCTGTTGTTCACTCTCTAAAACCAACTCTTTTTCAGTGTACTTCTAAACTTCCTAAAAACCTTTAAATTCTGAATCATATACATAAAGCCCAATCAGAATATGAACCTACTCCAGATTTCCTTCTCTAAGTAAAATTTCTATCCACCTGCCTTAGAAAAGATCAATGGCTTGTAATGCTCAATATGCTAAATGCCTATCATCTTTTGCCGGTATCCCAAAAGCTGAAAATAGCAGCGGAAGAAAAACGAAAAACAGTAAAGAGCACTAGATTGTTGTGAAGCATAAAACAGCAATTGTGCACTGATGCTGTGTTTTGATCAAGGATTTAGTGAGGGAAAAGGAAAAGGAAAAGGAAAAGAAAGAAGATATGAAATTACATGTTAAAGAAAGCGGAAGGTAAAAGGACATAAAAAGGAAATAAGTAAAAAATTGGAATCTCCCATTTTTTTTCTTTTCCCTCTCCTTTTCCTTTTCTTTTTCTTTTCCCTTTGATATATCCAGGTTCCAAACATAGCATTAAAGCCATTGAAAATCAAAGCAGACAGAAATTATGTGCTCATGCTTTCCTGCAGAATCTAAGTTACCTCTGAAAAAGAGAGCTTACCAGATGGCCCTGACTAAAATCGCTCATAGCTTGAAGTCCCACCAAAGTGTCCTGCTCTTCCAATAGTTGCAGCTCATCTTTGGATGGATCTATAATGCTGGACTTGGAAACTGTTATGGAGGATGAAGAATTTAGTTTGGAGTGTGGCTTTTTTACAACCAATATTTCTAAATCTTCCGGGTGCAACGAGGTCTGGAGAGCAACATACTGCATAGAGAGAGACATTGAAGAATAAGTCCATTATTAGTGAGGAAAGCTTACTCAATATATAATGAAAATTAAGGTTTGAGGTCTGAGTAGGACTCACTTCGCAGAGGTGTCTAACTGACATGGTTGGCCTGCAACGCAGGTAGGGTTGCTGCAAATTGCATATTCTTTGTTCACTCAGAGAGACCACCATGAGATGGACATCCAACTGAAACAATGGGAAACAAAATATTGATAATCACATCAATGTGGTGCCTGAGAAGACCTTAAAAAGTAAACAATCTGAAAGAAATCTGGGATGATCTCATATAACTCAAGCTGTCTTTTAGGGACAATTAAATGTTCAGCATCATGTTAGTTAAGAGAGCTCTAATGGATTCCCTCAATGGTAACAGCATAGTCCCCAAGATCACCACCCAAAAAGATGCATTTTATTATTACCCCATCATCATTTTCCTCTGAATTTTGGAAAAAATCGATCAACTTAGAGAGGCGGCTGTTCCTTGCATTCTTGCCATTGCCAGCACTCGAGCTGCCATGCCTGGTGTGACTCCGCATCCCACCTTTGCCCCAGGCAAGTCTTTCTGAGCTGCTAACAAGTCCCACACATACACCCACTGATTCTCTGTTTACTTCTGAGTAATTTTCATCACCGCATCCATCAGCACTGGCGGCTGCTGAAGAGGGCAGAGAAAACCGAGCTCCTCCCCACCTCTTACATCTTTTTGGTTTAATTTCTGTACAGAGCTCATCAGCAGAAGACGAATCCTTGCCTCCATAATTGCCATCAACATCCTCATCGTCATCATCATATCCTTGGAGCTCAGCAGCTCGATGGTTTCTCCTCACCCTTAGATTTCGATAACTGCAATGTGATCTCCTTATAAATGCAGCTGCTGTGGCTCTAGCAGTAGACCGTTTCCTGCCTGATGCTTCTGATTGTCGTTGAAAAGTCTGAGCAATTGTAGCTTGGATCTGTCCAAATAAGTACAAAATTAGGTCAGGTAGAAACGTAATCCAATCAAAGTGGGAAAAAAAGAGAAGTAATTTGGCTCAGAAAAGTTGATATGGGAGGCAATTATTCAAGAATCTCTGCAGCGTGTGCACCTGTTCCCATCTCTAATAAAAGCTATATCATAAGATGGTGCGTTAAAATAACAATCCATACACAAATAAGCCAAGGGTCACCATATAGGATAAAAGCATGCATGTATCACAGATGTTCATTTACACTTCCTTCAATTTCACATTCATAGGATGGGCATGCCATTAGTTCACAGAAAAAGGCTGGACATTCTCACAATTCACCTGTTTTGCTCTTTTTTGGTTTTGTTTTGTTTTGTTTTGTCTATGTGCTAGCATGTGAAATGAAACTACATTCCCTGTTGCTGTGACGAAGAGAATCATATAGATATGGAAAGACCAACCTGAGCAAAATACATGCATTCATATGGATGGAAATGTTAGAAGAATAGAACTCCAAAATGTCTCACCTGCTCATTGCGGGCCTTCTCCTCTTCATAAAATGCCAATTCCTGCAGCCAGATAAGAAGAGCATGACATAAAAGAGGAATTACTAAATAACTTGCAATATGAGATCCAGGATGCTCGCCAACTTATACCTCCTCTTCATACTTATCAATATCTGGATATAAAACTGAAATAAGTGCATCATAGTTTGGATCATCTCTCAAAGAACGGCGACTAGCACAATGTGTGCGACAAGCAGGACACTCATTGTTCCTGCATTGAAGGTCACAGATCAATTTTGTGAGAAGAGTAAGTACTGTAAATCAATGAAAGATAAGTGTAAACAATTCCAACACAAACCCCATTCGCATAGATTTGTCAATGCACTCTCTGCAAAAACGGTGAAGGCATTCCATTACTGTTCTCGTCTTCCGAATAATCCCTGGCCATACAAAACGGTAATCAATAAATTTTCTACGAATCTGAACTAATTATGCACATATATGAATGAATAAAAGACCCCAAGTGACATAAAAAATATTTGGTTGAGGGATTCTAAATTATCAGACCTGTGGCACCTAGACCTCTGACACGTGAAATACAACCTTCTAACACCTAACTTAGTGAGAAAAAAGAAGAAGATTATTCCATAATCTGGAGGTTCCTTGCATTATAGCTTTTCTATGCAAGGGCCATAACTGATTTGCATATTAATTTCATTGTTAGTTCTCAATATACTCTTTCTCTTGAAGTTGGCTGAATCTGCCCTTTTGAGTTTTTTCCCTCTGGCTGCCCAATAGCCACTCTAAGACAGAGAGCTCTAGTATGCTTACTTCTTCCCATGAGTTCTGTTTCTATACAAAGCTCTAGTTTTCAATTTTGGAGATGTTCTGGGAGAAGTCTAGTTCATCTGGGCTCAGGTCTACCATACAGGCAAACTGAGAGAAGTGTTGGCACACATACAAGTATGTGCATATATGTATCAAAAGAGCAACGAAACCATTGAGTAGATTCATCACAACTGCTACTGACCTTGTGAGGATAAGAAGATAAGTGAAGGGAAACAAAAAAATCTTCAAACCCATAGAGTATTACAATGAAACCAATCTACCAAACTAAAAATCTATAACTGGGTTCTGTTTAAATGAACCCCAGACAATTCAAAAAATAGGAATTTCTAAGCATTTACAAGGTTATCTAAGCAATTGTTGGGAAAAATAATGTTCTGAGTGCTTTGCTTCAAATAAAGTATTTCTATTACATAAGCATACCCTTTTTCTTATTATATCTATTAACCTTTTATCTGGAATGTATAAATAGAACTAAATAATGTAATCACTTACAACGAATCATCTGTTTGTATCCCAATGGTGAAGGAGCATTAAAATTATGTTCACACGTGATAAAGTTCATTTGAACCCAATTTGTCCCATTTCTAAAAGAAAAACCAGAAAAGTAAAATACCTAAACAAATAGGACATTGTACTTCCTTGCGTATTTCTGCCAATTTCACAATTACAAACCTGCAAACAAACGACACAAACAAAATTAATATATCAAGCAATCATTATAAGTAGAGAGGTTGATAACTGTATAGCACTGATGTTATATCCTTCTCTTCAATTGCTTCATCAATTATTAAAGGAAAGGCCACAACCCATTGTTGGTACTGCCAATTTGAGGTGGTTGGGGTCGACTGAGCACAGACCCAAATTTCAACATTATATCAAAGAAGTGGTTGCCATCAAACTCCTATATACATTCTCATGCTTGGCAACTAAGGTTTTGCTAATGCATCGGATGATAGGAAACACTCCTGAACTCTACAGAAAGAGTACTAGTTATCAACAAAGTGACATACACCCACCCCGAAAAAGAGAAGAAAAACTGAGTAACTTTTCTTATGCATTTAGTAATTAAACCTTAAAACCCTTCATCCCAAACCATCCCACCAGGTGTCTGTCCTCCATGTTAAGGTAGCTTTGATTTTCACAAAAGAAGGGGACTACCTAATAATAGATAGCTCTTACCCCATCGATAATAATTTGAGCCCCAAGACCCTACCCATGCCAACAGGAGATCATATTCATGGAAGTTGAGGGGAAATCAGTTTTGACATCCATACACCGGAGGATTGCAGGATTTTAACATATGTTAAAGAAAAGAAAGATAATCATTAAGCACATGATAATATTTTTGGGATTTGAGCAAAGTGATTCATGGTTTCCCACTACTTATTTTAGTGATGCATAGGCTCTGGACAAAGGAAGAGAAATTTAACTTGTCATAAAATATGAACCATTTCCACATGAAGAGAATATTACTTTAAACATCCCTGAAATTGTTCCAAACATATATGGCATCCAAAATGCCTACTTAAATTAGAATACCTAACTAGTCTTTCCATTCTTTATCATGCATCATGGCAAATTGACTATTTTATCATATCAGCGCCAACACTCAGTAATGAGGTCAACAATAATGATATTACACTCAAATTTGACAAATGCCCTAATTTGCCCAATAAACATGACCAAAGTATATTTATTAAATCAACCCATACTCACAATAGTGCTTCATGACACAACAATTCAGGGTTATGCCCAAGATACACCTGGTGCTGACATCTATGCTTAGTCCCAGTAGTAGCAACTGTAATCCAAATAACAGGTCATCTAATCCTCCAAACAGCATGATCTCTCCTGATTTATAGTTAGAATAAGTGCAATTTTTCTACAAATAGCAGAAACAGGTGGAAAATTGTTACAACGATTCAAATGACAGAAAGAGAAAAGGATGATTAACGTTTGCTCTCAGAGCAGGCTGGACAATGAAATAATGCACATCATACGGGCAGATCCTAATGTGTTGAGCCTGTATCTTGATCAATAAAATTCCACACAAAGGTCATGAGGTCATGAGTCTGTAACTGAGTCCAGCAAGAGAGATAAGGGTCACAATGTGCTGCAGCCTTTTCTTTTCTTTCTTTTCTTTTTTTTCTCCTGTCTTGGGTAAATAGTGTGCTACAGCTTTATATATTGATATGAAATTTTAACGTCGTGTGATATGGGCTGCATCACAAAATTGATTCCATCTGGATGACTTATATATATCAAGGCGAATGTGAGATAGCCATGCAGAGATTTCTTTGGGCAAGGATAACAGTGATGAAGGGAAATCACCCATCATTTCTCATTGTTAGCCTACCTGCTAAAACTAACCTGTATTACAAAAATGCACAATATTCAAGAAAGCGACCCCCGCCTTTAGACATACTGATATCTGCATCACAAGAAAACACCAAATTGATTTCCTGTGACATAAATAGCGTTCTGTGAGCAAGTGCCCTTTAGCGAGCCCTTACCATAAAAAGGAACCACTTCACCCAAAATTAGTCAGTCTCCATCTGCTAGGTCCAACCATGAGCTGCTCGGCTTAACCCAATTCACAGCTCCAAAAAAGATTGGGGAGTTCGAGAATATGAATATGTCCATACCCAAACCTCATATGTGAAGTAAATACAAAAAGTACACGAAAGGAAAACTCAATAACCCAACAACTACTCAAACCAAAAATGACTCTCAATCAAATCATCAGTGCAAACCTAAGCCACGGAAGCAAATCAGTTTATCATAACCGCATACAGAGGGCAACATGAATCCAATAACTCACGCAGCAACACTAATTCAAATGAAAAATACCAAAGCAATCAGAATGATCCATAAGATTCAAAACCAAACTCCGCTAGCATTTGCCCAATGCACTTTTATTAGAACCAAAGAAGGAATCATAAACCCAATGAAGGAATTTTCAACAGCATAGAAACCAGAAAATTCAATGCTGGTCGATTCGTGACATCTCAATGCTCCGTATAAGCAAAGCTCCTCTCCAACAGTGCTCATAAAACACGAAATGCAACTAGGCAACAAGATAAACAAACAAAGCGCGCGGATCTCAAATCAAACTAGTTCATCCACAACATCAAAGATCAAACAGTTCCAAATCAACAATCACGTTGATAAATGATTCAGAAGAGAGAGAGAGAGGGAGAGAGAAAACACATACTCGTCTTTGTTTCCGCCACTAGACGAAGGGCTTCCATAGGACTCTGAGAAATAGAGAAGATTCAAAGCGGACACAAGCACAACAACAGCAATCAAAATTTCAACGAGAATGTCGAGCACAAGTCTTATTATAGTTAAAATTTCTGTGCTTATTCGAAGATGTCAAGCAATACATACGTACCGTCGTCTCCATCTTCGGTATGTTCGCCGTGGTTTTGGTTGCGGTGCAGAGACTCATCTTGCTCCGGAGGAGCCTCGTGTGAACGCTTCTGCGCAGGCATTTACGATACTCGACGGAGAAACTATAACCAAGGTGGGGAGGAAGGCGGCGGCGGTTGCGGAGGTGGTTGGAACTTGGACTTCCAATGTCGCTCCTCCTTGTTTTAGCGAGAGAGAGAGGAGAGAGGAGAGAGAGAGGAGCGGATGAGTAGAGACGCTCTGACTTGGTATTACCGATTTTTGGCCTGTTTGAAAAGAATTCAGAGAAAAATGTTAAAAAAAAAAAAATTGTTTATTTTTTTCTGTTCAAAAGAAAACGTAAAGGATTTTTCTTTTTAAACTCATTTCTAATAATATGAAACCTATAAAAAAATAAATAGAAAGTGTGAAGTAAATTTTTTTCTCATTCCTCTTAAATTATTTTTTCTAAATATTTTATTTTTTTCTCTTCTTTTTTCTCAAGCTCCAAACATACCGTAAATAATTGTCGCTGAATGTAAGCTTTACAATTTATTAAATGCAATAGAGAAAAAAATTATAATTAAAGTGTTATCTAAAAAACAAGCATGCTACCTATCCATTCACTTTTTTTCGTCTTCTCATAAATATTCTCCTTGAATTATGTAGGGTGAATCTTTGTTTTTCAGTTATAACAATTTGTTTTTGATCATTTTCTACTCCAAAAAATTAATATGTAAGACTGACAAAATTTATGTAAAATGTGGGCTTCTCTCATGTTTTGTTTCTTTAAATCAATCTATAATGATTTTTTCGTTTTATTGATTCTAATAACAATTATTTGTGATGTTCTTACTTTTGCGAATAAAGTGTTCTCGCTGAGCACGAGCCAACTTTTATGGTGAAATTTAATTTTTATCTTGTTTTTTCAATTAAAATTTAATTTTTATATTTGTATTTACTTTTAATTTAGGCTTTTAAATATTTTTACTTGAAATCAAAACTAAAAAAGCTAGTTAAAAAAAACCTAAAAAAATAATAATCCAAACAAGTAAATTTCACATTCTCATTTTTAGTAATCCCATAACCAGTTGCCAATTTTGAATTTGAAACTTATAATAAGGAAGGGCATACCTAAAAAGGGCAAATGATTCAGGGAGGCATGTGCCAAGTTCTGCCACTACACAGAGTCAGCATTCACTATCGACAGTATATATATACATAGAAAGAGAGAGAGAGAGAGAGGATGGCGACAGCGGCACCACGATATTAGTTGCTGAGAAAATTTCCGGCTTCGAGAGAGAGAGGGAGCTGGACAGATATAGAGAGAGAGAGATGGCGGAGGGAGAGAGCTACAAGGAATATTTGGCAGGTTTGGTCTCCGGTGTTGCCACTGTAATCACCGGTCATCCCTTTGACACAGTCAAGGTCTGCCGTTTTAAATCCATTCATTTTCGCTGTTTTTATTATTTTTATTTTTTACGTGTGCATAAATTGATTGCATTCGTCATGGGACTAGGAGATTAGTTTCTTAACTGTTCATTCAGTTATTTGCATTGGATTCAGTGGTAGCCTGTTAGGACTTGTAGAGATCTATATATTCGAGACTTCAATTGGGGAATCTTGATTCCTACAAGTAATGTGATTATTGGTATCTGTGCATTTTCTGGTTCTTAGACATCGAATCTTTATTTTTCAGGTGAAGCTGCAAAAGCATAATACTGACGCTCATGGTTTAAAGTATAGAGGTGGTTTGCATTGCACTGCTAGGATACTGAAAACTGAAGGAGTATGCTACTTGAACTTCTTGTGAGACCCAACTTTAAGTCGTCATTTTATCTTAGATAACCAAATTAACAATTTTTTCTTTAGTTTGTGTTTCCTTGTGTTAATTCTCATTTACATAGGTATATATGTATGTGTATATGTAGGTTTATATATATATATATATATATCTATGTGTGTATACACACCACTATACAAGTGATATGCACGAAAATGATGTGAATTGAGCAGTTTCATATCACAGAACAGAGAAACCTTTTGTTATAATTAAAATAAATGAACTTCTCGAGGTTTTTTCTTTAGTTTCATTTAACTTAAGGTATTGTCATTTGTGAAGTTCAACTGCTATTGTTTGGTTTAAAAGCATTTTATTTTGAATCCCATTTGAAATGATAACACAAACTTCACAAATCCTTGCCCTTTTTATTTTTTAGTAATCTAGCCTACATTATTGCTAGAATCATGTAACCCATGGGTCACTTTGTTACCATGCACTTTCTTCTTAATAGGTTTTTGAGCTGACTTTAAGTAAATGTGATCATTGAAGAAATGGAAATTTTACGCTGTAGTTTAATATTAGAACAATATAAAAAGGGTGTAAGTGTACTACATGTTTATATATTTGTTTATGTGAATTTATTCAGTGAGATGATACTAACCCTGCCCCTCCCTTTTGAAGCCACAACTAGATCATTGCTACTATGGCTTTGGCAAACAACATCATATAGATTTTGACTTAATCCTTTTGGACCTATAGCCTAAATGTAGGCTTGAAAAAGACGTATGGATAGATTTGAGAGCTTTGTGGATAGGTTTTGTTTTTTAACGAGTAGTGCTTTAGTAGATAATAACAAAGGAAAGGGAGAGGTTTGAAATCAATCCTTAGAAGGACTCTGGTTGCATGAGGATCCTATTAAACCTAACTCTACACTAGCCTAGGTATGGCAATTTACCCTGAAAACTGCGTAACTTGCATTGCCTTGCCCCTAATGGGATGTGTTTGGGGTTGTTCTATCCGAGTAGGGGAAAAGTACGAGGAAAAGAGCAACATTCGTTTCTGGTTAGGATTGTGAAGCCACGTTGGTTGATGTAACATACACGGTGCCTTAGCCTTGAGTCTAGGTTCTTAGAGACAACCTCAAAGGCTCCTCTTAGCATGCTTACCTAGACACGCATAACACTTACACTCGGCTTACTTGACCTTTGACCCTCTTGTGAGGACACGTTTGGTATCATCAACTTGGCCAAGTGATCCAATTATGTTCCTCCTATGCCTCAATCACTTATTTTCGATGATTATGCCCAATGTTCCATGATGCTCTCGTGTCAGCCTATGTCTGGCATAGGGCTTAGAGACCTCTTGGGGTAGATGCTGAGGTCATGGGTGCCCGAGTGACACCATGACTCTTGCATGGGGACTTAGGGGGCATGCAACTTGGTAGCTAGAGTTGAAGATTCATCAATCTACTCATTCCCCCTTCCCTCGAGGAAACTTCCACCTTGACCGGTTTTAGGGAGATGGTTCACCCCTAAAAGACATACTCCAAACCATGACAGATACGGGTTGTGCTCTATACCTTTTTGTACATATAGAAAATGTTTTCATGACCTCTGCAACTTAAGCACCTTAGAGGATATCGGAGCTACTATTAGTTGAGGTCATTGCACTAACAAGATGTCTGGCCCTTGTACTTGCTTGGGCACATGCCCTTATCACGCCGAGTGAGCTGGCCTCCTTGATCTGACCAGTCTACCTAGAACGAGCCGCCTCCACCTTCGTCTATAACAAAACACTCTTTCGGGAGTTTGGAGACTTTGGTTCATATCCACAATTCTCTCTCTCTCTCTCTCTCTCTCTCCTACTAAGATCGCGTTAGCTCTTACCTTGTTCACTTTTGATGGTCTCTCGCTATCTTATTACTTACCATATCCACAATTGGCCTAGTCACTCTTTAAAATTCCCATGGTTCAACTACATGCATCTATTTTCTCTACTTGGTTCTATAGAATCCATTTCTTTGTCCAATCCAAGGCAACCAAGTCCACAACACCTCAACTTATATCCTTTTTGGCCTTCCTCTTGTCCTTTTGGCGCCTTTGATTTGACTAAAATCACCCCTCTTCATTGGGGCATTAGTTAGCCTACGTTACATGTGGCTAAACCATCTTAAATGTCTTCCTCTTATTTTATATTCAATCGGTGCACTCATTTCAGCTACACTCATTTTTAATATATTTATGCAGTGCCCAAACTAATTTTTCACTATTCTAGATCACAATTTAGTAGAACCTTGTAATTTACAATTATTAATGTCTCTCATTCTAAACCTCTACGGACACTGGTTTGTTTTGGTCATGCAATATCTTTCATACTAGTCATTGCATCAAGTGCATCATTATGTCATGTTTCTTCATCGTATTGGGCAAAACAGAAACCAAAAATCAAAAATACAAAATATTGAGAATTTGTTTTTGACTATCCAGAAATATCACCATCGTTATATATTTTCATTCGAGTTTGTCCTGTTACTTGTAGACAGGTTCCCTTTTTATTCTAAAGTGATGCTAAAGAGGATCCTTGAAACCAGATCTGGAAAAATTATATATTTAAGTTTTATTTTTTTCCTGTTGAACATTTTTTAAGTTACACAAAAGTGAAGCCTGTCACTTGAAATCTTTTATGGAACTTTCTGTATGTCTAGATATATAAAAAAAAATTTAATTTCTCAATTGTCACTATTATAATCGATGCGTTTTGAACTCTTTAAATAGACAATGCAATTTTTATTTTAGTTTTTTTTTGGGGGATAATTCTAGTGGGGATTTATGTACTCCATGTTTTCTTTTTGCCATCTAAAATTCAGAGACAATAGTTTTGACAGGTGAAAGGACTTTACCGAGGTGCAACATCTTCTTTTGTGGGGATGGCCTTTGAAAGTTCACTTCTCTTTGGCATTTATTCCCAAACAAAACAGTCGCTAGAGGTAGGATTGAAAATAAACTGTTTGTTGATTAAATTTCACATCGATTGTAGGAACTTCTTCAAGCTGAGGCAAATGCAAAGCAGGATTTAGCTTCTGCAGATTAGTTTCTTGCAGAGGTTTCTTGTATCTCATATTATTTATGATGTACTCTCTCTCTCTTTCTCTCTCTCTCTATGAAGGGAGGACTTCAAAGTGGTAAACCAAGGCCCTCAGTAATAATTCCATCTGCAGCTTTTGGTGGAGCAGTTATCAGTTTTGTCCTATGTCCATCAGAGCTGGTGAAGGTACGTAAATTGGAGAGTTCATGCGGAGCAATTTTCTTTCCTGTATCATGTTTGTGACACTGTGCTTCTCCAGTGTAGGATGCAAATTCAAGGGACTGACTCCTTGGTTCCAAAGTCCGGTAGATACGATGGTCCTCTTGATTGTACCCTTAAAACTGTTAAAACTGAAGGGGTAATAAGATTTCTACTTACTAGTAATTAGGCATCTGATGGGGTTTTATAGCTGATAGACTACCTTTCCAGGTTACAGGCATTTTTCGAGGAGGTTCCACAACCTTATTAAGGGAATCTATAGGAAATGCAGTTTTCTTTAGCACTTACGAGCATATCCGCTATTACATGCATCTACACTTAAAAGATGCTTCTTCGCACCAGAGCAACTTGACTGATGTAGGAGTTGGGATTATCAGCGGGGGTCTCAGTGGTATAGCAGTAAGTTTCTGTTTTTTTTTTATGCTTTTTTTTTATTGCAGCCTATCCTATCTCTGAATAAAGGACTACATTTCGCCTGTTTTAAAATGCTCCCTTCCCCTCTTTCTTTGTAGTATCTACACTTCCTTTAGTTTGTGTGTTTTAATTTGTTTCTTTCCCTAAAGTCAATTTCCTTCAATTACTGTCTCCAGTTCTGGTCTGCTGTTCTGCCTTTGGATGTGGTGAAAACCATAATTCAGACTGCCCCAGATAGAGGCTCCACCCAAAATCCATTTCAGATTTTGAAATTGGTAAATATTCTTGTTTGATATATTTTCAGACTTTGGAATGATTTTCCCAAGTTATAGAAAGGAGAACAAAAATATCAGAGAGGTTTATTGGATCCTTTATTGTAGATTTACAGGAGGTCAGGACTTAAAGGATGCTATACAGGTTTAGGTCCAACAATCGTGAGGGCATTTCCTGCAAATGCAGCTGCAATTGTCACCTGGGAGCTAGCATTGAAAATTTTGGGTATCAAGCGTGAGTAAAGATGGTTTGGCATTCTATCATCTAGAATTGCAAATCATTTCTTGTCATTCCTGTTGGTGCATGCATTGGTGGCTGTTGGCAACAAAGTCCATAATTCTTTTGACAGGGCCTGACTGCAATATTACCACTCTGAGAAAAAAGCTAGGAATGATTTTTGTGAGACAGACAGTGACCCTGGTCTGTTTTTTTATCCATCTCAGGTGCAGCTGATCAAATTTGCACATTTTTTAAAAGTTTTTTCAGTCTCTCATTTCTAGTGCCCCTTTTTCTTATCTGCTTTTTCCCCATCATGGGAAGGGGATTGAAGAATTGTCATTTTCTATGGTTAATGACTTTGCTTAAGCATTTTGTTGGAAGTTTGGTGAGCTTAGGCTTAAATTCAGTTACAAGTGTATTTGATCCATATCTCCAGCTCTTTTAATGCTGGATAAGTTTGTACCAGAGGAATATAACTTTAATCTTTATGCATAGTTATGATGACTCATGTTAGGATTGCCAGCAGGACTTGTTCCTTGTACATTTATTTGGTTGTTGCAGCAATTTCTTGCTAACCACATTATTTGCAAAGTGAAAAGAGAACACCTTATGTAACGGTGGTTTTTCCAAGGTCAAATAATATGCTAAGCGGGTCCAATATCTGCTTAAACTTCATATGTTGAAGAATACTATTTTCTGTTATGAGTCCCAATAGCTTAACAACAGCAACAGTAATTCAGGCTATCACTGAGCTATCATGATAACTATCATTGCCAAGGGAGATTGATGTAGAAAATTCTGTTTCTAGTGTGTGTAGTGAACCTACATTATTTGTTGTATGCCCAGAATCACTATTTTGTTACTTGTAGATCTACACCACTACATGTTCAGTTCACCATTCCGCCGTCCAGACTTCCGGGATCCCATCAATTTATTTTATTTGGTTCGACATGGCTGGGGGTCAACATAGGTGCCTGAAGACCCTGCCTTCAGATGTATATATACGACTCCCTCAATTTGTAGTTAGTTAAAGGTCCTTAATCTGTGCTTTCTGCATAGTATAATGCCTAGTGTAGTTGCTGTTATTGGTAAAAATTTAGGTTCTCTAGGATGTGATTTCTGTTAAACTACCTTGCAACAGAACTAACAAATGTTATGTGGCTCATTACTATGTTTTTTTTTTTTTTTTGTTTGTTTAAAAGATAACATTGCCACTTCATCCTAGAGTCTAGATGAGAATTTTGTATATATGATATAATTGTCTTACATTTTCCGTTCATGAGTGGTACATATGCACATAGTGAGGGTATAAAAGATGATCATTTACATGGATATGACTTTGGCGCCAAGAATGGTTTGTTTTGACAGGAGGTTGAAAATCTTGATCTTTTGTCCTGTCTCGCATGTAAACCATTAATCATGTGGTTCGTTTGGGGAAGTGAAAGAGGTTAATCACAATTTAACATGCTGGTGAGTACAATAACTGAAAGAGAGAAAGAAGGGGGGAGGGGGAGGAGGTTTTTTTGCATTGACTTCTTTAGTTCAATTACTCTGCTCTCCATGATGTCTGCAGTGGGAGCCAACAAAAGTATTAGGAGCTCCATTGTGGTTGCTTCCTATGGTTGGAGGTTGCAAACCTTGTGAAAGGAGCAGTATATGCAGTAGGAGGTGTCCGGCTAAAACTGTTAGCATGGATGCAATTGCATGCTGATAATCTTGTAGCATGTGATAACAGCAAACCTGCTGGAGGCAATGTTCTTATAGGCACAGTGCTTTTTGCTTTAGCGTCATTCATATTGACTCAACTTTATGGAGGGGCTAAAGACTTATCGGAAAGAGCTTCAATGGCTTTAAGAGCGTTGGAGATTTCTGGTATCTCACTCTGTCCTTTTCTCTCTGTCTAAGCTTGTGTTTTGTTTTCTTTTATACATTATTCTTACACTGAAGTTTGTTTTTTCATAATTTGACATGCTGCTGGTTGTTTCCATGGCTCCTTTATCACAATTTAACTATGTCAAAATGCAGTAAATTTGCATTTGATATTTTCCTGTCCTTTGATTTGATTTTATTAGAGAAGTGCCTGCATGATGCTTAGATGACTCATTTTTCCCATGTTTATGAATAGGGAGCAAAGCTACTCCCAAAACAGTTGTTTTGCTTCTTACTGGTATAATGTGCCTGTTTATGTTGGGAGAATGTTATTAACTAATTAGCAGTTAGCAGTTATCAGTGCAACATATAAGATTTTATGCCAAAAGTGACCCATAACATTTAAGCCACCAAACAGTATAAAAGTGCAAATTATAATAATTTTATCCACAGATATAATAAGAAATGAATGATACAAATCTCTTAAATATAACAATTATTTATTGAAGAGCATGTAGGATGAGTTTTTAATTTTCTTCTTTTACATATAATTTTTTTTTGTTCTTTTACATATAACAGGAAACTCAAAGCATGTAAAAAAGCAAATGAAAATTCTAAGGCATGTGACAAAACAACTTTGTTATCTTTCTATTGAAAAAGAGAGAAACATCACATGTCAAATCATTTAAAGCTGAATTACCTACGTGGTTAAATGTTGAGACCCAAGATGTGGTGTGTGCTTGTTTAAGAGTTCAACTAAGATGAATGTGAGTGCCTTCACCAATAGTTTGTTGTCCTTGAGTTGCCAAATGATGGCTGATTTGGAAAGGTTAATGTTAGATATGTTTGGCCAAATTATTACAAAAAAAGAAACTCAATAACACCCCTCATAAATTTGCAAACAATTTGAGGTTAAATTCTAGGTTAAGTTTCCAACCCCCCTCGACCAAAACCCAAGATATTGACCTTAAACATGAACTTGAACCATAATAACATTGTAAATGATCATTCACTGACAAAGATGCATTAGGACTGAACAGGAATAACTATCTTAACTTGCATCCTAATGGGCCAGCCAGAGAGTAAATTTATACCTTCAATCACATACGACACAAATTGGTACTGAAATGGATGCCCATGATGCTATTAAGCTATTTTGTTTCAAACACTTGTGATAATTCAAAACATATAATAAAAGGGCAGTAATCTGTATGCAAAGAACTCAAGGATTGACAGAAGATAGAGAGCGGACACACTTAAAAAGTAACTATTTCTTCTTAAAGAAATCCAGGGGTTGACAGAAGAGAGAGAGCATCCTAGTAAAGATGCAAATGTGAACTCTTGATCTGATCAGAAAAGTGCATGTAGGAGGCATTTCCTGAGAGAGCATACACATCTGAGGACTCCCTTCATTAATCTGCCAATGATTTGACTGGTAGGGTGGTTCCCTTTTCAGCCTGATCCTTCTCCATGAGTTTCATTTGAGCTTTTGCGGCGACGCTTATTGTGGCCAGCCAAACGTCTGCGGCAACTCCTTTTGGTTTCATCAAAATCTGATAGCTCATGGAATCTGCAGAAGAGCATCGAAAAAGAAAACAACTTTTATAAAGAAAGAACTTGAAAAACACAAGTTACTTTTGCGGCATATGAACTAGGAGAACACAAGTGACTTTCAATTTTCAGAATCCAGAAACTATAATGGCAGAACTATAAAAACAGAAGTGAAACATGGTGTCTTCGTAGTAAGAGAGAACTACGAAAACACTCAAGGTCTAACTAGATTAACCCTCGTAATAATGAGGAAATCATCTTTACAAGCACCAGAAATCCACCACTAGGAAGTAAAACTATTAGGATACCACAATGAAGATAGATATAGAGTCAATTTGATATGAACCCTAAGGTGTGTTTGGGTGTCTCTTTGTAACACAATGCTTTTGTTTTAGTTTTTTTATATCAATCAAACCATGTTCTCTCCTGACAGAGCTGCTAAAGTAAATAGGTCACCACCATAATTTTGAACTCACAAAATGTTGAAACCTCATTATCTTCTTGTAATAGAGTCTACCTGCAACTTAGATTCATTACTTTCTTGCGATGACTCAAAGATGAAATCAACTTAAATGTTACCTTAAGCATAATTGAAAGATTCCACTTCCATGAGATGCCTTAAAGGCCTCATTACGAGTATATGGACAGTATTCTGGGAATTGTCAACATCTTGTAATTTTGTTGCTAGTAGATTAGATTTTGAGATATTAGTTTGAACACATGACATGCTGTAGAGGATGCTGGTTGTAATTCCTTTTGCATATTGTGCATTAAGCTGAAATATTAACTGAAAGATGAATATTAAGAATGTTCAGTTGATGGTCACCATTCCGCAATCAATCTCATTTTCAATATTAATTTTATTATGCTGAATTATGCATGGATCATGATTTCATACTTTTACATGGGTTAGTTTTTCTACATCCAGATTTCCATACCATGAAATTGTTGAGGGATTAATAGGCAAGTTTAATTAACATCTCTCTGTATGTCACAATTAGGAAAAAACTGAAAAAGCTATTGTATTGACCACCACTAAACACCAAAAATTTTATTCGCATACCAATTCAAACGATCTAAAGAGATACACGGACTAGAAATACTAGGGTTTCTCAACCTGCTGCATTGCTGACAGAAACGCTGCCGGAGTCCGGCAACGACAACAACTGGAACCTTAGCATGAAATTCACAGACCTTATGTCGGCGGTGGTAAGACTTGGCATAAGTCATGTCAGTGGTACAATTGTTCACCTGACAACAAGGTTGCGTTGACCTGCCTCCACTAGATCCCTTTCTGCCAGATCCTTTCTTCTTCTTGTCTTCCTCTCCATATCCTAACCCTACAACATCTTCCTCTTCCTCATCTTCCTCCTCTTCCCCTACCACTTCTTCATTCATCTTCGTGCTCCTCTTTGCTCCATCTTTGCTTGTTTCCATCTTAGAGAACTAGAAGTGAGGAAGGAGAGAACAGTAGTTATGAAGAAGAAGAAAGTGAGACTTTGCGAGAATGTTAAAAAGAGAAGAAGAGTTTGTGAGGACCACAATCTCCATTCTTTTTTTCCTTCACTATTAAAGGAATTAGTGAAGGGTAAGAAGCTGAGTTTAAGATGAGCTAAAAGATTCTAGTTTAATAGGTTCACAGGACAATCTATCATGACTTGTCTTTCTGTCTTTCACTTTTAACTTTTTACATGGTCATGTGTTATAGGCATGAGTAACGCTATAATTTGAAGCATTTAACAATAGGTATTTCATGAGTTGGTATGATATTTACTCTTTAGTGATATCTCTTGACAGTTTTCTCCGAGTTTATTGTCCCATCTGAGTCTTTTTGAGAGAGTTTCCTTTGTACTATCAATGTTTCAGCACATCTGTGGTATGATACAAGCTTATGATCATATGCGTCGTGTTTCACTATTCTGCTGTATCTGAGTCATTATTGATTGTGACGGTTTATTAAGATCTCCATTGTAAGTTAATGAATTCTAAGTTACCATGGCTGTTGCTTCCACGGCCAAGCCTTTGGTGCCACCACCATTATTTTGCACGCGTGCGCTGCATGCCCCACTCTGCTTTCTCTTCAACTTTCAAGATGATTAATTAGAAATTAGGTCTTCAACCACCAATAGATGCTAGTGGAGCCTCTCTCTCTCTCTCTCTCTCTCTCTCTCTATGTATATATATATGAAATATGCATATATGGTAGTCCTTTTCTGAAGGAGGACAATTCTTGTATTTTTAGGTGCATGATTAAAGAGTGAAATGGAGAATACCTGCATGGTCCAATGGCTAAACAAACTTGGCCAGTCTTGGTTTGACACATCTTGTACCTGTGTCTACTTTTATATATCCTTGCGTATCATTTGTCCTCTTTCCAATTTGTTTTCACACTGCATTTAGTGCAGCCAATTAATTTGCAGCGAAGTGGCTGCCTAGCTTTATATGTGACACGGTACTACATTCATCATCACATTTTATTCCCTTTTGTATGAGGACAGCTCTTTCTCTAATGTCCATATAATTAGGCTCAAATCTTTGTTTAGCTAAATCTCTCTCTTTCTTGAAGGAAACATTGAACGGGTCATGTATCTAAAATTGGAATTTTGACTTGGGTGGAGATAATATGGTCTGAAACTACTCATAATGCCTGAACATTACCTGATTATATGAAACTTTGCAATTTTCTTTCAAGGGTGTTTTTATTTATTGACTTGATTGTGACACACTTCTAAGTGGTGATTGAGTTGATTAATGTATATAGATCTAGGCTTATATTTATCTGTGATCTAGGCTTATATTTAGTTGGAGTATTTGCAGGCACTGTACCTTTCCGTTGCACAGGTATGGAGTCTGTGGACTCATCTTGAACCTAGATTCGTGCCCAGGTTCTGTATGTGGAATGTGGTGGCATGGCTAGTGTGCTTTTTTTCAATTAGGCCCATTGCTTGTATAATGTGGGCCTCTTTGACTTAAATGGAACCAGGTAAAACAAGTTCCTATTAGACACAAAATCTTCTCGAGGATGGATCATATGGGCCAAGGGCGGATGGAAGAAGGGTCTAGTGGGGGCAGCTGCCCCACTCGATTGGCTACTTCTACTATTTTAAAATTTTTTTATATATATTTATTTCATCCTAAGTTACAAATGTATATTTTGTACCCATTGAATTTACAATCATTTACATTTGCTTCCTTCTGATTTACTAACGCTAATATTTGACTTCACTGAATATCACTATACGTATAGTAAAAAATGTATGTATCACATTAACCATTCATTATTTAGCCAAATAAACAATAAATCTCAATTAACCATTCATTATATGTATCTATAGTCTCTTGGTTACCTAAATTTTAAAATCTTTTTTATGGAATTTTAAACCTCAACTAGCCAAATTTGAATTAAGATTTTTGATAAGTATTTGTATACAACTTTTGTACAGAGGCGGTGCCTCTTTATCGACGTCTTTAATATAATTATTTTTTTATTTATCAAAGAAAAAATTCGGTCAATTAGAAAAAAGTCATTTATAATTCTGTATAAATTTTGCCGATCACTAATGAAAACTTCTGAATTTGCCCTGATATGGGTCATTTTGGTAGGGGCTAGTTGGTCCATTGAAAATGGAAGAAGAGTCTTGGCTTCAATTTGCAATGGAGTCCATTTAACTGCTGATATCCACTGAGCTCAGACCTTTTAATGTGCTCAAATATAGGGTTGGTCTAATTTATTTTTTTATTTTTGTGGGAAAGGATTGGTCTAAATTTGAAGTTTTGTAGAACTAGGCCAAATTTGCGGCTTAAAGATACTTTCAAGAGATGCTCTTGTCCTTGTAGGGTTTTAAGGGAGTCAGAGAGTCAGATGTATGCAATTTTATTTAGGGTGTGTATGGGTTAGTTTGGTTCGAATTCATGTCAAATCCAAAACAAGGGATGTGTATGGGTCAGTTTGGTTCGAATCCGTGGCAAATTGAGAACATGATTTTGTACCTCTCTAGTCATGGCTCTCTCAAGTTATTTAGATTATGTTTGGGACAAGGGAATAGAACAAAATTGAACCCACATTTTGTTAGAATAACAATATTATGAAATTACTATTTCATTCCATTTCTATCCCATTCATTCCCGTTTACCAAATTTCATGAACATTGTACTTGGCATCATGACCTCACCTAGAGTTGTAGGTTCTCGTTATTGCCGGATCTGAGAAGTTACCTCTGCATACAAAGAGGCTGATTTTGTGATTTGAATATAATGCCTAAAAGCTTGGAAACATAATATTAGAAATTTCTGAATTAAAATTGTAGAAAAAACATAATCTTTTAAGGGAAAAAAGGCCTTGCTCAACCAAAGAACAATGTTATATGTAATAGGGGCAACTACTACCACAAACAAATTAGTAAAACAAGTACAACTATTACAACAATGTAATTTGTTATAATGGAAAATGACAACTTAATAAATACAAACAAATTAGATGTATCTAACATTTGATTATTGTTGAGAACCTCAAACCTGATGATGGGTTTATGAGCTATTCAACCATTAGGCTGCATTTGTTTGTAGGATAAATAATACTATGAGATAAGAAGTGCTGATGGGTGATAAGTAATACTATGATGTGATGCAGATTACTCATACTATGTTTGATTAGGATGAGATAAGTATTATTATATTATCATATTATCACATTATTTATTATAAAATTAGTATTAACAATATATAATATTGTAAAATACCTCTATAATATTATATTAACCTATTATAATAGTAATAGAATGATAAAAATGATCTTTTCCTCTTATCCCAATGGAGGGGATATGCAGGGTTTGTTTTGTGCAATTTTTTTTCATTTTGCATTTTGGCTTATTAGTAAAAAAAAAGTCAAATATTTTTTTAGCTTTTTTGCTTTTATAAGTTAAGACAAGCAGAAAAGAAAAAACAAAAATAAAAAAAGCTAAATTTTTAAGATTTTTTTGCTTATAAACCCAAAAAGCTTAAAAAATCAGAACCAAATGGGTCCGTAATACCACCTCTTTCATGGTATTACATATCTCTTATTTTTTGGGGTTACATCTCCGAAGGGTGATGTAATCTAGCACTATTTTTGTTAGCAAAGCATGAATTTTGGTGGTTCCATAGGATATTCTATCCAATCCCCCGCCTCTTATCCCTTGAACAAACATGATCTTAGAGTTGGACTAGATTGAAATTTGGCTTGATTCTTTTATCCCTCAAACAAAGATGAACTTAGAGTTGGACTAGATTGAAATTTGGCTTGATTCCACTTGCTACAGCTAGCGTCACCTGAAGTAATGATGCTAGCAAATCATAGGCTTCGTCTTTGTTTTTTTTTTTTTTTTATCACCCGCAGGATTGGACAAGAGGAAAAGGAATCATAAAACATCAAACTTGGAAATTACAAATTTAATAGAGTTTAATTTTATAATTTGGCCTCTAATTTTTAATTCTTGAATTGCTTGCTAACTTTTTTTATATAAATAAATACAAGATAAAGTTGAACACGAAATTATTAGTGTAATCTCTCAGAGTCAATTTAATATTGCTCATATTATACATCAATATTAAATTCAACATGACCTCTTTGACAGCCTAGAAAGGCTAGAATAGAATAACGCTTGTCACATCATTCCTATAGTTTTATTTTACTTTATTTTATTTTCATTCTCAGTGTGTCATAATGTTATGGAATATTAGAAAATTTACAAAGTGGAAGATTCTCAACATCTCACTCCCTAATTAATTCCATTATATAGAATTGACTCTACCCACATTTGGATTGGAGTGCTCTCTCTCTCTCTCTCTCTCTCTCATTGCATACATTTTTTTTTTTTTTTTTTAACAGCAAAGGAAACCATATCATTAAACAGAGAAAATGATAGAATGGAGGCCATTACAGAAATGAGAACAGATCAGGCCAGGCCAGGCCAGGAGGAAAAAACAGGAGAGGTTGGCAAGAAGCCAACATACAATAGCAAACTAGCACCCTAAAGACACCCTTACATGAGCCTAATTGCAGTCTTGAGACATCTAACCCCAACAATATTGAAAATGAACTCTAAGACATTGAAATCCTTAACACCAGATTTAGCTTTAATCCAGAAGGCCATTTGCAATTTAATTGAGTACATAGTATGCTGCCAGTCCAGTGCAGCTCCATGAAAAACAATGATGTTCCTTAGCAACTAAACGAACCAGATAATTGCAAGGAATAGAGCTTCCCATATTGATTTTTCCAGGTTATGTTGCTTGAAGCCATGCCACCAATGTGCAAGCTCAGGTAAGGAGAATGAAGACACTCAAAGCACACTCTACCAGTTTAGAAGAGAGGACCAAATCAACCAAGAGATCTTGCATCTCAATAAGAGATGATTAGAGGTTTCTGATTCCTCTGAACAGAGAGGACACAGGTTGTGAGAGTTAGGATGAATAACTCTTCTATGGAGAAGCAAGTCTGTGGTGCAAATTTTATTTTGCAAAGCCAACCACCCAAAAACTTGGACTATAAGAGGGGCAATATTTTTCCATAACAGTGGGAAAGGGTACCTAGGAAGATCCCTTACCTTTTCCACTACTTTGCTTAAAGATCTAACTGAGAATAAATTTGAAGAATCAGCACTCCAAGATAAAGAGTCATCTTTGGATGGGGACAAAATAAAAGGAATTGAGCATAATGAGTAGAGACTTGAGATCCTCTGCTTCCCAATCTCTAAGAATCCTTCTAAAATGGAGACCACCTTCCAGGTTCATTAGGTTGGAACACCCCACTGATTAGAACATTTTGGTTTAGAGCTAAAGAGAAGAGCTTAAGAAATAATTCAGTAAGAATCTTACGTACGGCAGTTAGGAAGTACAAGGCCCTGAGGGGTAGGCAGGCAAGGATCAAGCCAAAACCGAGTAGATTTCCTAGACCCAATGCTTATTAGAAGATTATCTTTAAGGACATGGCAGCTGGTAGACTCTACATCAGTTCCTGAAAGAATGATCCCTTTCCAAATGCTTGATAGCTTTGAGGATGTAGCAATATGGGGCAGCCATCTGAGAGAGTTAAGGTCATATTTGTACAAACAACCTTCCTCCAGAGAGCATTTCTTTCTGTTCCAAGAGCTTCATTGTATACATATATATAAAATCTGGTTGGGGCACTAGGAAATTCCATAAGCAACAGTCAATCACCTCTGACCAGATATGAAGGGAATGCAATGAAGATCTTTTGAAGTTTGAACATGTAAGACCCGAAGTACCTAAATGGCAAATTGCTTATAGGGTACAAGAGGAAGGGTGCTCAACTCCAAACTCAGCTATCGACTCAGTTACATGACTCATTTTTCACCAACCCTAATCTCTTTTTGATTGAATGTTCTGAACTTTCTATCTGTATAATCACTCTTATTGATTAGGATATATTTTTATGCAAAGTATTAAGGTCTTCCAAAATCATAATGACGGAGCAATTTGTAGACAAAATGAGTTTGAGTATTTTCATGATATGTAGTAGTCTCATTTGTTAAACTGGAGATGTCTCCTTTGTGCTAAAACTAAAGAGGACCGTTGTAAACTAGTTGAGTAGTGTGTGTTCAAGCTTATCTCGGAAACTTGGTGAATTTCAAAATGTGTCAAAATTTGACTTAATTGTTTTTGGTTAAATAAAACATGACTTATTTTTCTATTGAGTTAATTTCAAACGAGTTTTAATCGAGTCAATCACGAGTAGCTTAATTTTCTATACAATCCGAAACAACATATAAACTTATTGGACTAATTTTGGATTAAGCTTGGTTAAAAAATTAATGAGTTTATAATGTATTTAAACTTAACTTATTTATATAATAAGCCGACCTCTAATGAATTTTCAATAAGTGAATTAAGCTAAAGGAGCTTGGTTTGTTTATAGTATAATAATATATAAAGTACTGTGTGAGTTATACAATAGATGCGTTACTAGATGGGGATTATATGATGTAGAAAGAATTTATTCACAATCTCTTGGGCATGAGAAATGATGCTATATATATGTGTGTATAAAAAGTGTGATGATCAATATAAAAGAATTAAAATTAGTGCGCCACCTTTAATCTAGCTTGTCGAAAAGTCACAATTGCCCTTGCAATGATTAAGAAATAGAAGTTTTATAGCGGGCAATGTTTAGGGATGGCAATGTTTGGGATGACTATTGATGAAAAAAAATGAAGATTTGACCGAATAGATTCCTTTGAGACAAGAATGAAGGATGCAAAACAGTGATGGAGATTGAAATGAAAATTCATGTGAGGATAGATGCAGGAATAAACTAAATTCTTTTCATGTTCCGTCCCGTTTTCTCCGCTTTTAGTATTTTTTATATTTTTTATATAATTCGCTTTTAGTTTATTATTTTTGAGAAAAAAGCCTATTCGCGATACTACTACTTTTATTTTTTATTTGTTATTTTAGGCTTTAGTTTATTTTGACAACACAATAATACCATTTTGATATATATGCAACCTAAAATCTTTGAAGGTTAATTTCATCTTACTACCAAGTGAAGACCATGAGTCTATTAATATTCATGATATCTTAGTTCTTTTTTCTGTTTTCTTTTTTTGCTTTCTGTTAATATTTGTTTTTTTTTGTACCAAAAAGAAAAAATTTGGGCTTGGGCATGTGTTTGGGCTTGGGGGCGAAGATGGAGGCAGCGGTGGGGTAGAGGTGGAGATGGGGATGGAGGCATGCTTGTACTCATGAAGCTGAGGATGGAGGTTTAAATTAATCCCCATGCAGAGATGGAGGTAGATATTTTAAATAGACGCGGTGATGAACATCTCAACCTCCAACCCGTCTCGATCCATTGCCATCCCTAGCAATGTTGTATATGCACTATCCATGACAGGAAATTAGTTAGTTACCAGAGAGTGGGCACACGCGATGTGTGTGCAACTCTTCACCGTATTTACAGAACAATACAAAAAATCAAAAAATAATGGTGCTTCTTAATTCTTCACTGTGTTTACAATCGGCACTGCCAGATAATGATTTTCTGATCTGGTGATTTGGATTGAAGGTGTAAAGTCCAAAATAATTGAATAACTGTAGCAGTTAGAAATATAAGAATGTGGAGCAGTTATGTTGTTTTTAAACCTCCATGTTTACCTTATTGAATAGAAAAGTTATTATGACGGTAATAAATTAGTTTTTAGATTTAAAATTTTAAAATGTTACGCTCCATAATACAGCTTCAAATAGAGGCAACACCTAAAAAATAGATTATCAAGCAATGGCCCATGCTTGTGAGATCTTTGTCGGCACATTGTTTAGGGTGCAATGTGGGTCACCCTTCGATTGGTACAATTGGCTTCTCTCTCTCTCTCTCTCTCTCTGGGGGAGTGGCTGATGAGTGATGATAAAGTATAATCCGTATGCGTTAATTAATTATTTGTTAGACCTATAGTAGGATTAATTATGTAGTTTTAGTCATAATTCATATTTAACTTTAATATTTTATTTAAACAAAAATTTGGGCTTTAAAAGGATAAAATTGGACGAAAACGCTCAAGGGCATTCGAACACAATGGGGGACCGTTTGAACAATGCCACAAGAATTGCAAAGCATCATGAACTTCTCAGGCTGATTTTTTCGTTTGAATCAGGTCAACAGCATGTCAAGTGCGTGAGAAGGGCGTTCGAACGCTGCGCCGATCCTTTTGGATGATTTACGAGAATTGCAGATTTTCACATCTATTTAAGCCTAGTTTGGTTCCTGTTTTAGGATTATTATTTTTGCGAATCCTAGATCTTTTTTAGCAGCTTTAGAGAGAGATTGACTAGTTTTTACATAGCTTTTCATACATTCTCATTTCTTTGTAATCTGATTCATAGTTTTCAAAACAATTTCAATTCATATATTTGCGAATCTATTTGGCGTTGAGTAGCTAAATCTCATCTTGGAATCAATTGTAAAAATCAATTGAAAATCTTGAAAGAACAATGGAAGTCATTAGGGTTTCAAACGTTTTCATCTTCTTTTTCTTAATTTTTGGTGATCAAACTTAGATATTTATGAAAACTAAAATTTTTGACTAAGTTTGGTAATATCCATGCACAAACTCTAGTTTGATATAAATACTGCACAAATTGATGATAGTAATCTATAACTTTAAATTGATTACATATCAAGGGTTGATTGTTGAAGAATTCGCTACATAATTAAAATTAAAGACTCAAAACGTAGTCAATAATTTGAGTAATTAAAAACCTCTATTGAAATTTAAAACAATTAGTTTTGAGACTTCTTTTATTCAATCAAACCTGTTTTCAATAGTTTAGATTAGATAAATCAAATTCTTTCAAAATAAATAATTTTTAATTTTCTTTTAGAAGTAATTCAATAGTATTGTACTTTGTGAGATGCGAGTGTTAACCCTTTTTTTTTTTTTTTTTTTTTTTTATCATTTTTTCAAGTTTTCCGTAAACTTGACTCCGGACCGATCAGGTTATACTGTTTCTGTGCGTGAAATTATTTGATAACACTATTTGGTGCAAGTGTGAGAGAGTCTTTCTTCTCCATCGCTTCTCTTAGCAGCAAAACTTCCTTTTGACGTGAGTGTTGGGTTTGTCAAATTTGGAATCTCTTTTCCGGTGGTGGGCGGGTACGGCGGTGGTCTGTGAGTGACTGCTTGTGAGAGGGCTGAGAAGTGAGGGTTAGGTAGGACCCATCCTTCTGATTTTGATTGGTACCATACCATACCATCCCAATTCCCATCCCCTCCATATTACTATACTCTCATGTGCATAGATATGTATACATATATGCTCTAGGTAATTCTTAGAGATCAGTTATTTGTTCGATAGTTAGCAGAGTCAAAAGCGGAAGCACGCAACGCTTTGGGGAAAGGGAGAGAAAAACGTGACTTAAAAATATAAGGAAAATAGAGCATGAAAAAATAATTAGAAATCTTTTAAGAAACTTAATACGAATTTCAAAACTTAAAGAAAATCTTTAGAAAATTTAGTGAAACATTTGAGAAATTTAGTAAAAACATTGAAAAATTTAATAAATACTTCGTTAGAATTTAAGAAAAAAATATATAAAAATCAATACTTTCATGTTTTCAAATAGTTTTTGCAGAGTTTCTCAAGAATTTTCATGTGACATTTCTCAAAAGTTTTCATTAAATATTCCAGAGGTATTCTAAAAGTTTTACCAGAGTTTTCATAATATTTTCAAAGTGTTTCCAGAATATTTTTCTAAATTTTTAAAATGAGTTTTCCAACAATTATGATTTGTTCCACAATATATAAACAAATCTCAACATGTATTACAACAGATTGTTAATAGTAGAGGTAGTGTTGGCAGTGGCCAACTGTGTCTGACCGATTCCTCCATTGAATTCATGCAGATAAACTATCTATACGAACCCTTTAAATTTCGTGCCTTTGCATGACTGATGACTGAGCTGCATGAGGACCGGCAGATTACTAAGCACCCAAAAAAGGGAAAAAAATCATTAAACAAACCTAATTCACTGGTAGTAAAATGAGTCCAGATTTGAGGCAAACAGCTCGAACATGGTAACTTTTCATAAACTATTCATTCACTCCATTTATAGTGTTGTACCATTGTGGGGTTGCGAGCTGAAGGATAATGATGGGATGTTTGGGGGATGAGAAAATCCCTTGGGTGACTACAAAATCCCTTTGTTCCCCCCTAACCCTAACAATGCTCTGCGTTTTCCTTCTTTTTCCTTTCCGGCTGAGCTGCCCACCACGTGGGTCTGAAGCCATGTGGATCCTGTTTAAAGATCAAACATCTCTCTCTCTCTCATTCATATATACATACATATGTATGTATGTGTGTATATATTTAGGATTGACATTAGACCATTAACGTTTTGTTTCTCCAAACCAAAGGGAGGTGGAAGGAAAAAGAGCCTCGCGAATAAAGCGTGGGTCTTGCAATTGTTTCAGTCTGAGATGTACATGCACTATAGCTCCCCCACATGCTCTCTCTTGTCCCTTTCTCTTGGAATTTTCACTACAAACTAATTGTATAGAGCAAGTGGATGGCTTTCTGCAAAGTTGTGTTACTTCTTTCTTGCTTCCCTACCACCAAGGTGGCCTTATACAAGTATCATGAACTACCCAGAATTGTATTCACATAACAAAAATGCTACTCTTAGAAAAAAATATGTATAGAAACTCCTACCAAAATAATTTGGCAGTGACAGTTTTGCAAGATATTATGGTAAGTGTTTTGTTCTGAAGTGAAAGATTTTCATTCAGATACGTCATTTTGTATGAAAATTCTGTATAAATTTTTTGTTTGTATAGCATTACTAAAAATACTAAATGTGTAAAATGTTTCTATTTTTAACATAATAAATTTGGTAAATGCCATACTTTTTTTTGTGTGTGGGTAAAAACACCAAGGAGATCTCGCTGCCATATGATAAGAGATATATAGCACCTATGCAATCAGTTTGCAGGAGACGAATCAAAGTTGGACGAAGGTAATTAAGCAGATTAGTTCTAGATGTATAGTATTTCTAGAAGTATGTAAATACCATACAATAGATCTTAGTCAAGTTTACTTAAAGTTTCAACACAATCTATCCATTGTGCCACCGGATGTCAGCCCATCAAAGAAGCAAAATTGAGATATATATATATATATATGTGACACATTATTAATTCTATGAATAATACTACACGAACACAGAATTCTTATACATAATGATGTATTTTTTTTATTTATTTATGATTTTAGAAAAGACACTCTCACATCATTTTGATAGAATTTTTTGTACAAAAATTTTCATAAAAGAGAGTTTTCTTAAACTATTTGATGGGTGTAATATACCATTTTAATTTTAGTTGGAACTATAATAAAGCAAGTAGAAGTGGGATTTTCTTTGTTTACTGCCTTGGGTATGGAGCTCTAGGGATTCTTCTCTCTCTCTCTCTCTCTCTCTCTCTCTCTATATATATATATATATATATCTGTAAAATCTAACAAAGGAATGTACGTGATGATGTTGGTGTCTGCAATGTCATATAGCTAGTTCTTTTTCTTGAACCCCTCGAGGTTCATCTATCATATGCTCTGGCTTTACTTCTCTCTCCTGGGACTAAGAATGTTTTTGAATTCTTTTTTTCCAATTTTTCCCGCCTTCCTAGTTAAAAAATTGATCTTGTTTTATTTTACCAGATCTATCACGTGAAATTAAAACTAAACAATAACAAAATTTTCTTGCTAATTCTCTCTCTCTCTCTCTCACAGTGTTTCAACCCCATCAATAGAGAAAATATTCAGTGTAACAGTGATGCCAAGTCATTATGATGATGGATATAACAAACCAATAAAAATGCACTAAAATATAATTTTTATCCTCGTCACCTAACATTAAGGAGTTAGTTAGGATATTTTATCTACGCTACCCCACTAACCAATATGACTTAGGATATTTTATCTACGCTACTCCACTAACCAATATGACATCTCATCACATGATACATACATGAATGAATTTCATTGACTTGTGATACCACATTAACAATAATGACGTGGCATCATCATTGCATTGAATATTTTCTCCCATCAACAAAGACTCACGTCGCTACCTGCTGCGTCTCTTTACCCTTTGTTTCAACGATTCTTTCGTAGAGAAGAAATGTTGGGAAACTGTGAGAAGATGGTACTAATCTCTTCAGCTACCAACGAATGGCCACAGGTTCGTTCCTCTCTCTCTCTCTCTCTCTCTCTCTCTCTCTAAATTATTAGACAAAACGTGACCCCATTTTTTTTTGTTTCCTAGCTTTTGGAAGTGAATATCTATGTTGTGTTGTTATTGTTACCCTAAAACACCAACTTGAGCTCTCTTTCTTTTTCTTCTTTCTTTTCTCTTTGGTGCAGAATCATTCAGATCATGAGAAGGGTTTGATATCTTCAACAGGTAGTTTAATGGAGAAACCAAACCAAAACCAAATCCAAACCCTAAAATGCCCTCGCTGTGATTCATCAAACACCAAATTCTGCTACTACAACAATTACAGCTTGTCTCAGCCAAGGCATTTCTGCAAAGCCTGTAAGCGTTACTGGACACGTGGCGGAACCCTAAGAAACGTTCCGGTTGGCGGTGGCTGTAGGAGGAATAAGAGGATCAAGAGACCAATCTCAGCCGTTGATCCACCACCTTCATCATCAACTCCTCCTGCAACTTCAAACCCTAATATTCAACCCCATATTGACATATCTTCATCTTCATCTCTAATTAATCCTTTGTTTTATGGCTTACCAACTAATCCTTCTGAGCTCTCTCTTCCATACCCTAGCTTCAATTCTAGGGTTTCAAACGTTGATGCTGTTTCTGGGTTTGATCTTGATCCTCAATTTAGTGCTCTTGGATTAGGGTTTTCCACTGGACTTATTGGTAGTGAGGTTCAAAACGACGATTATCGAAATGGTTTTAATCCTTCGAGCTATTCCATCTTTGGATCTTCTTCCACTTCTACTTCTCCAACAATTGCTTCTTTGTTAGCTTCAAGCCTTCAGCGACAGAAATTTTTCTCCAGTGGCTCGAAGGATTTTCAGGAAGCTAACAGCTTTCATGGATTAGTACCTTACCAAGGGGAAGTGAAAATAGAGGGAGGCCAAAACAGGTTGGGTTGGAATGTCTATTGCCAGAATCAGATGGAGCATATCAGCCCATCCGATCCTTCTCTCTATTGGAATGCATCAAGCGTTGGTACCTGGCTTGATCAAGAAAATATTGGGCCATCAGTCCCTTCTCTGATTTAGCAAAAACCGAGCTTTATCGTTTCTTTTACTTGATCTCCCTCTTCTTAATTAACTAGGGTTTTGTTTAGCTTTCTTTTGGTGCTTTTACTTCTTTTTGTAGTGAATTCTATGCCCAAAAAACAAGAAAAATGTTCGGGTTGAAGCATCGTGGTGAGAGAGTTTGGATCGGAGCGATCATGTCAGCTGCAAAGAATTCAGCCTGTTATTTTTTTAGTATCATAGGTTGGGAAAAACCCATTTGCTCTGAGAGGAACCTCGGATCCTCCTCGTCTCATCAACCCAGGTTTCGTCATCAACTGGATATGCTGTCGAAGAGTTGCTTTAAAGAACTTGGGTGCAATTTCATGGTCTAGTGAGTTTGGTCTCCTCTTTGTATGTATATACTACATTACATTTCCAGTGTATTTCTGTATTTGTTCTTTTGGTGTTAGCTGAAGAAAGGGGGTGGGCATGGAGTATATTGGTATAGAAGAGAGGGAGATTTCTCATTTCAATGTGGGTATTAATCTAGCTTATTTGGTCGGTCATGCTTAGCTTTGTTATTTCTAATGCTATTGATATATTTTAACTTTGGTTTTGGGAAAGGTTAATTTATTTGAAAATCTTTTTGTTTAAGTGCTATATGATAAAGGAATTATATTAGCTTTGCATATCCCAGAATGAATTCATTTGAGGTTGAATGAGTATGTGAGCCGGGGATAGTAATGCTATCGCCACGTCATTATGATATCATAAGATTTTCTGTACAAACTTTCTTTTAAAAAATACCAATACATCATTCTCGTAAAAAAAAAAAAAATTTGTACAAAAAATAGGATTTTATTGGGAGGGGTGGAAGAGAGTGAGAAGATAGATTGATAATCTAAGCGTTGAATTCCATCCAGACAGGAACTGATGAGAGTATAATGTACCCGGAGACATGACTTGGATTTTAGTATGGGGGCTGTAGTGTAGTCCTTTGATTCTTTGCCGCGAGAGAGAGAGAGAGAGAGAGAGAGAGAGAGAGAGCAGAAATTCTCTCTCTCATGTACACCCTTTTGAATGGCATTATCTGATGACTTGCAGTGGAGACTTTCATTCAACTTCTGCATTGTACTACAATTTTACTTTGTTTGATATTGCTGGACCGCTAAACTAGTAGCAGTTGATTTTAAAGCTACTAAATTTGGTTTAAAGTAGTGATGGAAGTACTATTGCGTAAGCCCAGAGAGCATAATTGTAGACTAAAAGTGCTAAATTTTTTAGAAAATTTGTACAGAAATGATATGGCAATGGTATTATTAAAAATTAAGAGTAATTATGATAGATATTTTGTTTTAAAATAATAGTTCTTATTTTTTTTGTTTTAAACAGCAAACAAAATTTTATTAAAAGAGAATAGAACCATACATGGGAGGGATTTACAAGCCATAAGGCTTTACAAAAAACCTGCCAGAAGGAAACAGCGGGAGCAGTTGACAAGGGTTCAACCACAAGAAGCCCAAAAAGCCTAAGGAAACTTCAAAAGAGAAGGATCCAGGGATTTAACACCTTCAATGGCATAGAAAAAGTTGGAACAGATCAGGCTTCCTTCCTTAAGCTTTGATTATATCCAGAACAATACTTGCAGCTTTATATCTTCCACTACCCCTTCCCAAATGATAAATTTATTTTTGAAAAAGGCATCATTCCTAACAGAGAATTCCAGATAAAGGAGCATAGTTCCTTGAACTTGCATCCTAACCACCAGAAAAATAGCTGAGAAACAGAGGAAGGACACACCCATGTGATTCCCCACCACTTGATAATATTGCACCAGACAAACCGGGGGCCCTTGCAATGCAAAAGAAGGTGGTTATAGTCTTCGATTTCCTCCTTGCAGAATTCACATAAGGGGCAAGCATCAAGATTGAGGGTCTTTTTATGCCTGAGAAAATCTCTTGTTTTTATCTTGCCCTGTAGAGCTAGCTATCTAGCTGAAAATCTTCACTTTAAGGGGAGCCCGGATTTTGCACAAACCTTCTAAATCAGAATGGACCTGCAGCTCAGTTTCTTTAATTGTATTACAGAAAGAACTGGTTGTGAAAATGGCATTAGCATCTGGGACCCAAAAGATTCTATCCCTTCGCTACTCGTGTGTTGGCAGATTATTAACCATAATCATCAAGTTTTCAGCCTTGATTTCCTCCCAAAGGAAAAGACTTCTTCTGAAAATGAGGTTCCATCATCCTGCTTCATCCTTAATTTCTGAGATAGAGGCCTGTTTTTGCAGAGATAAAGAGAAAAGCCTGGGAAAAGTCCCCTTTAAGATTAATCCATCCATCCAAGGATCATCCCAGAATTTGGTATCAGTTTCCCTTCCTATTGAAATCCTATGGTTGGCTTTCAAGATGGATTTGAAGGGAAGCTGATCATCTATATCCATTAGGATATCCTTCGTCATGACTGATAACTCTACTCCATGAATATCTAGAAAAAGCCATCTGCCTTGATCCCATTTATACTTGATGCATAGAATTTCCCTCCAAAGGGTATCCTTATCTGTAGCAAATTTTCACCACCACTTAAATAACAAGGCCATATTCATCACTCTTATGGAGACCAGTCCTAGACCACCCCTTTGTTTACTTTTTACGATTTTACTCCATTTAAAATAGTGAATCTCTTTTTTTCTTGATTGAGAATCCCATAGAAACCTACTTTGAACCTATCAATTTCATTGCAAACCTTTACTGGAGCTCTATACATTGACAGATAATATGAAGGTAAATTTGCTAAAGTTGACTTGATGAGTGTTAATCTTCCTCCAATGGATAGGTACTTTATTTTCCACACAGCTAATTTGTCTTTAATCTTGAGGATTACCCCAGCCCAACATTTGGCAAGCCTAGGATTTGCACCTAATGAGAGCCCTAAGTACTTCATAGGTAGGGACTGAGAATTACACCTAAAAATGTCATTGACCTTAGACAGAAGGCCATCATCCACTCCAATTTCACTTACCACTGATTTATTAAAGTTTATTTTTAACCCTAATAGACGTTCAAAGCACCTTAAAATCATTTTTAAGTTCCTTACTTTCCCCAAATTTGCAAAGAACAGAACTAAAATATCATCTGCAAATTGCAAATGAGTAATTTCCTTACCTTTTGGACCCCTGGAGCAACCCCTGAATAAGCCTAAATTGGATGCTCTGGAGAGGAGAATATTGAGACCTTCAGTTACTAAGATTAAGAGGAAGGGGGATAATGAATCCCCTTGCTTGATACCTTTAGACATGTTGAACTCCTTCGTGGAGAGTCATTGACGAGGACAAATTTCCAAGTTGAAAACAAACATTCCTTCATCCAGATGTACCATTTTGTTCCACAACCCAAATTCTCCATCATTTTGAAGAGAAATCCCCAATTAACTTTATCAAAAGCCTTTGTTAAAGGGAGGCAGGTCTTTGATGGTGTTATTAGTCCGGGTGGCAACTCAAAAAGGGAGGTGATTTGGGTTTAAACAATAATTTAACAAATAATTTTAGATTTAAAAATTCTAACTAAATATTCAAATAAATATTAATCAATCAATAATATGTTATAAATAAATGCAAGCAATTCAAACTATAAAGTAGAGGAGATAAAGAAAAAAGAATACGACACCAAGATTTATTGTGGTTTGACTTTAACTTCAAAGTTTACATCCATTCCCCAAGGCTCATTCCTTAAGATTTTTCTCCACTATATTCAAACCGTAAATACAAACATTAGCCTTTCAACCCAAGCTTTAGTCCTCCTTTACAACTAGTTTTTTTCCAAATGCTAGTCATATCTCTCAAACTAGTTTTTACACAAGTGCTAGTCACACTCAACCCCTAGCTATTTTTCCTAGCTAGTCTCTCCCATATAAGAAGAAAAAACAGGAGTATAACCACTCTTACTTATAAATGAATTTTCTTAAAGAATAGATATGTCAATCAAGCTCTCCAAACATTACAAGATAAAAGACAATTAAGTTTTCAAAGACTTTGTGAGATGAATATCACTTTGATACACAAACTTTTGTTGCTCTTGTTGTTTTTTATTGCTCCTTAAGTGTATATCTATTTATATATGAATATTGAAGACTAATTTGTAGCTTCAAATGAGTTTCTAGCCATTGGAGAGCATTTAAAAAAATTCTTTCGGTTGAGCAAGTTGCTACTAGATTTGTTGTTGAACTTATGATCAATGACTTCATTTCCAACTTAATTTGCTCCTTGCTAACGTTTGAATTTGAAAATAAATATAATAGAAAAGTTATAGACATGGAAGTCAGATTTTCAGAACCTCAAGAATCAGGTCGATCCAATGGTTAGATCAAAAGTTATGATCAAATTACTTAAACTGTCTCTCAGCTGGTATATTTGAATTTCTACATAGATGCCTTCACTTCTAGCTCGATTCTAACCTTGAAAAAGTTTGAACTTGAAAATGGCTATAAGAAAAAGTTGTAGATATCAAAGTCATATTTTCCTAACCTCAAAAATCAGGTCAATCCAATGTTTAGATCAAAAGTTATGATAAAAAAAACTCAAATTGTCTCCCAGTTGACATATTTAAATTTATACAGCGTTACCTTCACTTCCACCTCAATTTTATGCCTTATAACGTTCTAATTTGAAAATGTATATCAGATAAAAGTTGTAGTTATGGAAGTTAGATTTTCCTAACTTCAAGAATCAGATTAATCCCACGGTTGGATCAAAAGATATGAGCACAATATTATGACTGTATCATAGGATATAGTTTCATCGAATTTTCAACTTTGAAAGGAAAATATGTCCTATAATTTCTTCCTTTAATTAAGGTTCCTTAAAACATGATTATCAAAGATTTAGATAGTACTTTCCATGTCTTGATCTCTCTTTCAAGTGCTTTATAATCCTGCGAAATTTTATTACATCAACTAAACTAAGGATTAAAAGTATTGAATATATTTAATCAAGAAAATATTCATAAATCGAAGTAAGTTATCATCAAAACCATATATAAAATTCTATTTGAATAAACTTAGGGCTAACAATCTCTCCCTTTTTTATGATGACAACCTTTGATTGATTTATTTTATTAAAACATTTCAAGTGAAATAAATCTTTATATATATATATATATATATTATGTTTAAAAGAGTAGTAGAAAAATAGAGACAAATATAATCCAAACTCTCCCTCAACCAATGTATGTTCTCTTTAAACTCATATATTATAGAATTAAATATCAATCAATATATTTCTCTCCCTTTGTTATCATCAAAAAATAATCATATATAAAACTGATAAAATTTCATAAAATATGAACACAAAAATATTTTCCTTTTGAAGTCCACAAAAATAACATATATTTAGATATAATATATATATTAGATTCAAAACCAAACATACTTTATAAATCACAATATTTTATATTTTTCCCCTTTTAATATCAAGAAATACATAGAAAAAAAAACATGTAATCAAGTATATATCACAAATTAAGTATAAGTAAATTCATAGGTATAACTTTCAAAATGTTTCAAAGCATGCCACAATTTTTTAAAATAATTAAAAATAAATACGCACTGCACGTGCACACACCCACACACACACATATATTAAAAATTTCTTTTATCTATCATGTAATATCAATAGAGTAACATACCTCATCTTTTTATTTTACCATTAAGCATAGGTTGACAATTTCATTGTCACGCTCATCTTCATTGGAGTTACTTTCTTCACTATCACTCTAAGATATCACAACATTTTTTCTTTTGGCCTCCTTTTTTACCTTCTTAAGCATTAGGGATTCGGGTTTCTTGAATTCATAACATATAATAACATCGTTCTTTGAGGACACATTTTCACTTTGTTTTTTCTTTTTTAGAAACCTTTTAAATTTTTTCGTGATCTTGGCAAGCTCCTCATCTTCATTTCTAGTTTCTCTATCATCATAAATATCATTATTTTTAATAGATGATTTCAAAGCAAGATCTTTCTTTCTTTTCTTCTCATCTTCATCGTCATTCATGGTAAGTTCATGAGCCATGAGTGAATACAATAACTCATCCATGGTAAGCTTTGTGAGATCTTTAGCTTCTTATATAGCGGTGACTTTTGGCTCCCAATTCTTTGGTAGATACCTAAGAATCTTTTTCACTAATTCAACATTAGTATAAGATTTGTCAACAGGTTTTAAAACATTTATAATATCAGCAAATCTAGTAAACATATCGAAAATAGTTTTATCAAGATTCATTTGAAACAACTTATATTTGTGCACAAGCATACTAATCTTGGATTCCTTAACTTGATTAGTTCCATCGTGTGTAATTTCTAATTTATTTCAAATTTTTTGAGTTGATTCACAAGTAGATATACGGTTAAATTCATTTGCTTCAAGAGCACAATAAAGAACATTCATAGCTCTGGCATTTAATTGAATACTTTTCATATCATTAGCATTCCATTCACTTTCTTCCTTAAGTATATTTTTCCTTTCTACAATCACTACAACAAAATCAGGCTTTTGCTACAATTTTTTTTGTCACAAAATGTCAAATTTTCGTCTCAATAAAGTTATTGTGATGAAAATTTTTTGTCACCGGCTTGTCACAATAAGCTCATCATAATAAGTCTATTGTGACAAAATTAACAACTTGTCACAATAAGCATATAAATGTACTGACAACATGGTTTTATCACAATAACACCACAAATAACAACAAAATGTTTCGTCACAATAAATAAAACATTTTGTCGCCATATACCTCTTTTTGTCACAAGAAGTACGTTCCTTATGGAACGTATTGTGACAAAAATATTTTATCACAACATGTTTTAAAAAATAATTTCGTCACAAGAAGTATAATTTTATTATGACAAATCTATTCTGGTCCCAAAACATCATTTATGGTGACGAATGTTTTTGTCCCCATAGGATGCATTGTGTTGCAAAATCCAGTTTGTCACAATAGGTTTGTGGACAAAAATATTTGTCGTAACAAACAAATTGTTACAATATATCTTTTAGTGGTGATGATGCAATTTGTCACAATAGACTTTTTTTTCTTGTAATTGAAAGTTCTGTGATGACAAAAATGTTGTCACAATTAGATTTGTTTTACCAACCAATTGAATGTTTGTGACAAAAAGAATACCTCAAGGCTATTAGGACAAAGCATGTTTGCCCCTCGCTTTGTGACAAATCCATTGTCACAAAAAATTGTTAAATTTTCATTCACCAAATCTTACGTGAAATATAAGTGTCAGTCAATATTCTCTATATAAATGAAAAAAAACACGTGCCTATGACTAAAAACCATATATATTAATATAAATCATTCAAGCAATTGCTTCAAATCTAATACAAAAGCTACTTTGCAAAAAAGAGTAAACTAGGATACTTCACTTGCTAAACTAACTAAATGTTGCCAATATGAAAACTTCGTGTAGCTGCATCTCAGAAAAACCGAATACATCAAAAATCTTTTGATTGAAGGCTTGAAGGAAGATTAGCATTCTTTTCAACTTCACCAAGGTTGAGTTGGAAAATACAATCATCAAATCAAATGTTGCGATTATCTGCAAAAAAAAAAAAAATTACAAGTTAAAGTTAACTCTAAAAGAAGACAACTGTGAATTAGCAAAAATAATTAATTGTTACAAAAACTAATAACACATAATTTCTAGGCAGAGCTCAAATACTAATATGACAAAGAGGACAACTCAAATTTGGTAACTTATTATGGTAAAGAAAGCTCAAATTTGGAGCCCGCTAACTATAAAGATGAAAAACAACTAAAGATGTATGTACTATCTACAAGGCACAGTTAGCAACCCCAGTAACCAATGGTCTATGAAAGAGGTGTGGTTTTGCAGATAAAGCCAAACTAAAAAGAAGACAATTTACAGAAATAGCATGAGAATCGAATTTGCAGACACATCAACTAATTTCCTGAGCTTTTAATATTTCTAGCACTTATTGTGAAATCTATATATTGACAGCAAAAGATTAAATCTGCTAGCATATAATACCTACAATGCCTCTCACTCTTCATATTGGTGAACAAATTAAATTGTAGCTTCTGTTAGTTCAAACAGAATGCTTCATTAAATTAGTCAATGGGAATCACTTTCAACTAGTTCATACATAGACATCCCTGCTCTTAGACCAAGACAATAGGGATCACTTCACTCTTCATATTTGTGGAAAAAAGAAGCTTATTCTGAATGTAACAAACACGATGGGTGACTACTAAATGCTTCCCCTATAATATCATCAACAAAACAATTAAACCAAATTCAAGTAGTAATCTTAATTACATGATCCAATTAGCAATGAGCTTCCCAACACAAATTGATTTGCAATCTCAGCTTGTGTCAGGCATAGCAAATACTTGTTATAAATCCTGCCTGTGATTAAGGAAACCAAGGTACCATATGATGAACACTATAATATAACATATATTAGCGTATATGCAGAAATTACTTTAACATTTTTACTCATCTAGAACAATGTAGCAGTGACATTTTTGAGAATACAGTGGATACTAATCCTTTTTTTTTTTTTTGTTGTAACTGATAAGTAGCAAATTTGTCCTATGTTTAAGGCATCTTCTTCGGTCAAAGCTGAACTGAAGGGTCGTTTGACAATTCCAGATTTGGCTTTTAGATATCAACTCAATAATGTGATCTTTTATTTCGACTATTTCTCAAATTAGCAGCTAGCATGCAAATGGTAATTCTTCTGTAATTGGTGTGGAGATACATGAACTTCTGCAGGATGTCGATAATGTGGTGGTTAATCTAGCTATTTTACACATTATCTGAGAACCAAGTTGAAACCATCTCATAATCAAAATAGAAAACAAAACTTTTACCAGATCAATATTTGAAATATAAAGAAAACCTATTATTAGAATATGACATGTTAAATGCAGACAATATTCATGTCTTACAACCCAAGAAAAGGTGAAGGAACAACCACATACCACGGCAACTTACTCCCCATTTTATATGCAATTTGGAAACAAAAGCTCTTCAAAAACTTTTGAAGAGATGAAAAAAATGAGGTACCATAAAACTCTGTAGAAGGGTCCTAGAAACTATGAGAATAAATTCCTCATGTTGAAAGGAGTGAGAATTATCCCTCCAGGATAAAGAGCCACAGAATATTGGCAATTCTAAGTCAAACCTTTACAAATACTGAGCAAAATTTGATAACTCAACAAAATTCCTATAATTATGATTAGTATTCCAAAAAATATTTCATCAATTAGATATGCCATTCAACCAGCGAGGAGAAGCATATATTGTTCACTTATAAGATGTTCTTAAGAAAGAGCAACAACAAAAATCCAAAAATACACCCAAGCTTTTCCTCAACTTCAGGATGCATAGGAAGACTCCCCAGTTGTAGCCAATGCATAAAGCCCAGCAGCGAGACTACTATTTTTGTGTACCACTCCTCCAATCAACATGATGCCAAAACACAAACAAGAAAGACAATCATAAACATTAAATAGCTGGCAGAAAAGTAAATGTATCATCTTTCTAGTGTATCACTCATCTTTAATACTGCCTAGGGCATTCATGAAGAAGCCTCTGACCTCTCTAAAACCTCTAAGGGATGATGGAGAGATAAAGAAAAATTAAATGCTACATTAATTTGAGATTGTTTCCTTGAATTGTATAAGCATGTACTATGTCAAACATTTCAAGTGCATTTAATGTTTATAAAGCAGCTTAGCATAGACATGAACTTCATGTAAAGTATCTTTGGAGTAGTTCACAGAGGCAGAAAAACAAACATGACAGCAATTTCCACCCTAATGGAGGGGAAGATATACACTATATTATCTTGGACTTAAGCATCTCTATCTATGCTTTATACATATTCATATTCATATTTTGCACACACAACCAGACACAAACACGCATCTCAGCTCACACAACTCACCCTAGTAGATTAATTTCAAGTCAATTGAGGTGAGTGTCTGAAGCTTAGAGACCAGAGCAAAACTTGAACTCTGATTCAAACTTTCATGTATCATAGAGATAGAATAAAGAAGAGTCAGAACCTTGCAAACAGAGTCTACAATTAATATAAGTTATCAGGAAGAGAAGAAGAAAGTTTGATACCAGAGAGAGACGAAGAGAGAAAATCCGAACACCAAAATTGATCCGGCTGATGCACAATCACAAATCTGAAACCAAAAAAAAAACCAAATCAAATCAGCTCTGGCCCTATTAATGCATATTAAAATTGGACAGGAAATTAAACAAATCTTAAACCAACCGCCACGAAAATTGGGGCGGAGGCTCAAACTGAGAGCTCTCGTTCTGAAGAGCATATATACGGTGGTAGGGTCGGCAATGGAGCTCTGCCTGACAGAGGGAGAAGAATATTTACGGGTAGGGTGGGGAATGGGCGGCTGGTGGTGCGCCCGACTGTAGGTGCGGGGAGAGAGAGAGAGAGAGAGAGGGAGGGAGGGTGAAAACAAATTTTGGGGCAAGAAAAGCTAGGGCTCGTTGGAGACGAGGGAAATATTTGGGAAACATAGAATGAGAGATTTTATCACGTTGGATGGAAGGAATTTTGGGGAGAAACAAATTTGTGGGTTTTCAAAATTTGAAGGATATTTCTCATATTTCATTTGTCATCAAATAAATAATAATTTTAGTTTACTTTTCATTAATTATCATCTCCCTTTTTTTCTTTCTTTCTTTCATTGGACAAGCTTGTGAAAAGGAAATAATATGATTATTTTATTTACTAAAAAAATTAAAAAAATAAAATTTAACTATTCAACTTTAAAGACGCACAAAATAACTTAAAAAATCCCAAGACTTGAATAATTCTAACTTCCATGGATCAGTTTGGTTCAAATCCATTAACTGTTCAATTCGATTATATATCTTAGAATGGAGAAATTCATATTTTTAGTTCGATTCTCGATTAATATTTTTAAAACTCAAACTGACCCAATCTAAATCGAAGCATGAACTGGCATAAAACTTAATCTAATCGATATTAAAAAAAATTCTATATACATACAGTATATATATAAGTCTTCAAATCATCATTTATTGTACTGAAATATTATTAATTTGTTTGTATGTTATTTTGTAAAACTTTTGAGTATTTAAGGATACATAATTGAGTCTAATTTTTAAAGTTTTTAAATGCATGGATTTGACCCGAACCGACTCGCATTGATTCCGTTCGGTTCTATAAAAAAGTTAATTCGGTTCAAATTTCAAAACTCTAGAACGGATTAAGATTGGCATGGTTATAGGTTTGGCAAGAACTTCAACTAAGACCCATGCACACCCCTATTTGACTTCTTTTAATTTATGATCCATTATATTTCTTATAAAATATTTAAAGCATATGAGGTTATACACTACCAGTAGATATATAAGTATTGTGGCCAAAAATTTACTTTATTGTTTCACTTATTTCATAATTAAACTAAACACAACTTTTTTTTTTTTCTAACTAATTGGCATTGAGGAAATAAAAAAACAAAATTAATCATTTTGTTTTTATGCGTTGAATTTTTTCTACCTCTTTTTCTTTTATTCTTATGTTTAATTTATTAATAAGTCAATGTTTTTCCTTTTACTAATTACTATTTTATTTATTTATTTTTCTTTGAATCATAATTTACTGTTATGTACAAAAAGCATAAAGATTTCTATATTCTTTTAATACTAGTTGTAAAATATTATTTGGACAATATCTATAATCATGTCATTATTTTGTCACTATACACTAGAGGTAATTACTGGTCAAGTCGGACACGGTAAGAGGATAATAAAAAAATTTGCTAGCTCTAGTTCGGACCGACATGACATTGTGCCTAAAATCTTAATCCTATGCTATCACTAATAATTACTATAAGGTCCAAACCCGCTCGCTCTACCTAGGATGTTAAATTTTAAATTAAGAAATCCAATTAATAAAAACAATCAATTGGTAGCAAAAACTCGCTTTTGGCTCCAATTTTTAAAATCTTCCACGCCATAGTAAAGGTCATATACTGTTGTACATTATTTTATTAAAAAAAAAAAGTCTCAGTCTAAATAAGAAAAAAATAATCTATTAAAAAAAGGAGGTTTAAAATCAATTACACTATTGAACTTTAAGAAAAAAAAATATTAGTTTAATAAATAAATTGTAGAAATAAAATTTGTTTGAATGTCCCAAATTTAAAAACCTCATATGTTATATTTAAGGCCTTATATAGTTTCTATATCTTTTTTTTTTTTTTTTGAAAAGAAGCCCTGGTCCAAATAAGGAAAAAGACTCATAAAAAACCCAAAATCAATTATTCTGATTAAATTCAGAAAAAAATTAATTTTGTCAAAAAAATTTAAAATTTTATTTTTCTAGTGGCCCCAAATTTTTAAAACTTAAGAATGCAACATATATATATATATATCTATATATTTTTAAAAAAAGGCTTTTATCCAAATGAGAAAAAGACTTGTAAGAAAAGAAAGACCAAAACCAGCACACTAGTTTAACTTTAAAAGTAAAAACACCACTTTACAAAAAAAAAAAAAGATTTAATTATATAATAATATTTACACATTAAAAAAATCTCATTTAAAAATTTCACTTTAGGCCTCAATTTGTCTAGAGCCAAGGCTGGTTTCAATTCAAACTATGTTCCACACATATACCTTTAAAAAATTATTCATTTTCTAGTCTTGAATAAAAATATCTCATTTATAAAGTTCACTTTAGGCCTCAATTTGTCTAAAGTCAGGCCTAGTTTCAATTCAAACTATGTTCCACACATATACCTTTAAAAAATTATTCATTTTATAGTCTTGAAATAAAAAATAAATGTATACCAAGACCTAAGGAGTTAGACTAAGTCTTGATATACAAAAACATATTAATATAGTTGTACATACATATTAATATAATATAGTGCAAATATGTATATTTATTGTGACAAACATTGTTTTGTAGCTACTAGTGTGCCAATTTTGACAATATTTGTGTTGATGTATGTCCAATTTGAATATTTTTTGTTATAAGGTTATTGTGACAAACTGTTGTGGTAATAAGTTGAACTTATTGTGACAAAATAAATTGTCACTATTTCTACAAACTCAAGCTCCTCTTGCTACAAAACAATTTGTAACAATAAGTGTAAGTTATTGTGACAAAAAGTTTCATCACTATACATAAAAATAGAATTTTTTTGCGACAAACATATTGTGACGAAATACTTTCATAACAAATATTTGCTCCCGGTGGCGCTTAAACGTCCCGCCATAATATTAGTGACAAACTATTGTGACAGAAGAACTTTTGTCACAATTTTGGGCTTTTTGTGACAAACTATGGTGACAAAACTCTTGTTCATCACAATTTTACTAGTTGGTATACTTATTGTGACAAAATTAATTTTTGTCACAATAAGTGTACTTCTTGTGACAAATTTAATTTCGTCACAATCAATTTCGTAGCAATATGTGATATTTGTTGTAGTGAATCTTACTTGGTATACTAGGGCCAATAACAATAACTTTCCATAACTCATAATTAGTAGCTTAAATATATATTTTATTCTAGCTTTCCAATAGTTATAATTTGTGCCACTAAACAATAGTTGTCTATTGGTCGATTGACCTTCAGCAAGGGAAGTATTAAAAATGGTTACCATAATTTATTCTAAGACAGTTAAGTCTACTATAAGAGCCCCGTTTTTAATACCAATTGTTAGTTCACGTGGCAACCCAAGAGGGGGGTGAATTAGGTTTAAATAATAATTCAACAAATAATTTCAGATTTAAAAATTATAACTAAATATTCAAACAAATATTAATCAACTAATATATGTTGTAAATAAATGCAAGCAATTCAAACTATAAAGTAAAAGAGATAGAGAGAAGAGAATACGACACCAAGATTTATCATGGTTCGACTTCAACTCTAAAGTCTACGCCCACTCTCCAAGGCTCTTCCTTAAGATTTTTCTCCACTATATTCAAACCGTAGATACATCCACTAGTTTTTTAATCTAGGCGCTAGTCCTCCTTTACAACTAGTTTTTTTCTCATATGCTAGTCACACTCCTCCAACTAGTTTTTACACAAGTGTTAGTCACACCCAATCCCTATCTATTTTTCCTAACTAGTCTCTCCCTTACAAAAGAAAGAACAAGAGTATAACCACTCTTGCTTACACATGAATTTTCTTAAAGAATAGATATGCCGATGAAACTCTCAAAACATTATAAGATAAAAGACAATTAAGCTCTTAAAAATTTTGTAGGATGAATATCACTTTGATGTACAAACACTTGTTGCTGTTGTTGTTTCTTATTGCTCCTCAAGTACATTTCTATTTATAGATGAATGTTGAAGACTAATTTGCAACTTCAAATAAGTTTCTAGTCGTTGAAGAGTATTTAAAACAATTCTTCCCGTTGAGTAATTGTTGCTAGATTTGTTATTGAATTTATGATCAAATGGCTTCACTTACACCTCAATTTGCTCCTTGATAACATTTGAATTTGAAAATAAATATAACAGAAAAGTTGTAGACATGAAAGTCAAATTTTCAGAACCTTAAGAATCAGGTCAATCTGAATGGTCAGATCAAAAGTTATGATCAAATTACTCAAACTGTCTCTCAGCTAGCATATTTAAATTTCTACATCTGCCTTCACTTCCAGCTCGATTTTAGCCTTGAAAAAGTTCGAACTGGAAAATGGTTATAAGATATAAGTTGTAGACATGGAAGTCATATTTTTCTAAGATCAAGAATTAGGTCGATTCAATGGTCAGATCAAAAATTATGATCCAAATACTCAAACAGCCTCCCAGTTGGCATATTTAAATTTATGCAGAGTTGCCTTCACTTTCATCTCAATTTTCTCCCTTATAACGTTCTAATTTGAAAATGTATATGAATAAAAGTTGTAGTTATGGAAGTTAGGTTTTTCTTACTTCAAGAATTAGATCAATCTAACGATTGGATCAAAAGATATGGGCAGAATACTATAACTGTATCCTATGATATAGTTTCATCAAATTTTCAACCTTAGAAGAAAAATATGTCCTATAATTTATTCCTTGAATCAAGTTTCCTTAAAATATGATTATCAAGGATTTAGATATTACTTTTTAAGTCTTGATCTTTCTTTCAAATGTTTTATAATCCTGCAAAATTTTATTATACCAACTAGACCAAAGATTAAAAGTATTGAATATATTTTTTTCAAAAAAACATTTATAAATCAAAGTAAGTTATTATCAAAACTATATATAAAATTCCATATGAATAAACTTAGGGCTAACAGGTGTTTTGATTGCTAATAAGTTAATCGATGTTTGGAAAAGAGGGAAAAAAAAGGATTAGTGTTTAAGCTTGATTTTAAAGTAATAGCTTTTATCTAACCATATCATTTTGGTGATAAGTTTTGTATAAATTTTCTATTTATATGACATTATATTATAGAACCCTATTCTTGGTAATCCTTGTTTATAATTATATGGGATTGAAGGGAATTTAAGGTTTTTGAAATCAAACAACCCTTACATTTTATGATATGTTTGGAACGTAGATTAATCAAAGAAAAATAAAGGAAAAGAAAAATGTGAGAGAAAATATTATCTTTCAAAAGATTTATGGGGATAGGGTGCTTTTAGAGTCTTGTGGTGCCTGAGAGTTTAGTCAGCCAAGCTTAAGGGTGTATGAGTTTAGGTTGTTGGATTTCATAGATCTCTTCTTCTTCTTCTTCTAGTTCATTTTTTTTGTTTTTATTTTCGAATACATTGGAGGAACAAAGCAACTATGGGACCTAAAACACTCTCTGGACTCACTAATAAGGGCAACTCAATGCATTGGTGAGAGATAAGAAATGATAACATGGTACTCTAGAGATACTGAATAATTTCTCAAAGTATAGGACCTCCTTTTTTGTTTTAGCAACTTTTAGGGCTCTGGCAGTTTGATATGACCTTTAGTAATTTTTCATATTAGTTAGGAGAATTTTTGTGGTCTAATTACAATTTCCCGCCTTCTTATTTGAACAAAAAATACACAACCTCTCAATTGTTCAAAAGTAAACATAGAACTCTCTTTTAATTTGAATTAAAGTGCAAAATGGAGAAAATCAGTTGACTATAACGGAGAGTATACAACATGCGCTGATAAAGTAGAAGAGCATTCTTGGAAAAATAAATGTTTGAAAAGACATTTTTACTACCAACCAATAATTTTTCATTTTTCCTTTGTCCTTTGCTTCTCAGCTTGCTCTTTCTACAGAGAAATTATTCAGTGCTCCAAGAGCTACTTGGCCTTACTTGTTCACTTATATGAAAGTGAGTTCCTCACTTGTTAGGTGAAGTATTTACCCTTACCTGATTACTTGATGGGGGACCTCACCCCATGTGAGAAGAAAAACAAGAATGAGGTGGTGCCACTGAATAATTTTTCCTCGCTCCAAATCCATCTTCTTGCACCTTTCTAGTTCCTTGCTCCTTTGATTGCCGTCATTTGTTATTCCCAGGACCTTGCTTTCTTCGTTTGCGTGTGGATACATACATTGGCATATACATGAAGATACACTCTCACACTTTCACTTTTTGAATATAGTTATTCATTTTATAATGAATTTCTTGATGAGATTTTCTCTCTTTTGTCTTTCTTTGCTTGCAATTTGTTTGTCCAGCTTGTTGCCCCCTAAACGACTTGAACAGGATTCTAAAGTTTTTTTTAATCTTTTTAAGACTTTTATACAAAAAGATACATACATGTATATTTTTTAGTTTCGAAGCTGCTTAATATTTAATTTTGATTAAGAACTTTACCTGGGTTTCTGTAATAAATGTGAAACTGTGATTTTAGGGGGAGGGTGAGGACGTGGGTGAGGAGGTGGGTGAGAGCTTACAAGTCTTTTACAGCTGAGTATTTGGGTTTCTAGAGTGAGAAAGTGGCCATGGCTATGAGTCCTCATGGGGGTTCTTCGTGGGTGTTTTAGAGAGAAAAGATGAACAGGTATGTAGAGAGAGTGAATTAGAGGTTGGCTAGCGATGGGTCTCCGCTGGATTGTTTTTATAGTGGCCATGTACGGTGGTTGAAGGTAGCTGGACATGGTGCTTTGAGGTGGTTCGGCTAGTAAATCAATGGGTCATCTATGTGGTCTACATACTTTCTAATTGATTCTCTTGAAAATAATAACAATTTGGTGTTTACTACAAAGCATTAAATTCTGTAAGTAACTAAGCGTTATTCATGTGAAGAGAGCCAGTGAATACAAAAATAACAAAAGTTGTAGACTTTTTAAGGTTATTTTTTAATCCTAGATTTGTTAAGTGCAAGGAAAATGAATGATTATTTATATGTATTCATTTTATATAGTTACCAAACCAAAATAAATTAGATTATTAAAAAAAATATCTATTTATTTATTTTTTCTCATTTTCCTAATCTAACCAAACAAAAGAAATGAATTAGCTTGTTTTACTTCATTTTTTTTTTTCCATCTTTCCCTTTCTTTTCAAGTGCTCTTAACTTGTGAACTAAAGGATTACAAACATGCATGCTTACACTTTTTTGTTTGCATGTATATGCATTTATGTTAGATTGGGAGGAGGGCAACGGAGAGAGACCACTGAGTCATTCATCCTTGAAGTTGTCTTTAATGAACAACAAGATCAACCAATTCATCTCATGTTAAGCATAACAACTCAAAATATAGCTAATCCACAAAATGCATTGCATTCATTTTGCGTATTTGCATATTCAACTTTTTTTTGGCTATTAGGAATCAAATAAAAGTGCATCTTGGCGCAACAATAAGATTGCTCAATCTTGGCACCATGAATTTGAATGGGAATAAAGTTGCGTACATCTAACTCTCCCAAACCCAGTTGTAGCGGTCAAACCAGAATGCGAATACACATACGTACTTACCTATTGACAAATTTATATATATAAATGTATCCACACTTTGCCTCTTAGGATTATGGCTAATGCTATACGAACAAAAATACATACATAATTTTTATACAGAATGATGTGTTTGAATGATAGCTTAGCAAAATTGCTATTGTCACCGTCATATTATTTTGACTGGAGTTCCTGTACAAATTTTATGTTAGAATAACGTTTTTCTAAAATTATAGTTAAAACTTTCCTTGCAGATGAAAATTTTGTTTTGGAAACTTTAGAGCAATGTTACTAGTCAAACACCTTACCTACCTTGTACTCTAGTACTATGCCATTCAAATTCGTCATCGTGCGTTTGAGTCATGCAAGTTCTTTGATTAAATTACTAGGCCCGGACCCCCTAAATGCCACATTTTCCAACATCATGTGATGCGGAAATCTTCCCTTTAAAGTTGATGGCAACAGGATTGATGGAATTGAGAGAAGAAAAGCATAAAATATTTATTATTTTCCCTTTGGTTGCTAAGAAAATCCAAGGGTGAGATATATGGTCGTGGTTGATACTTTATTCCCCAAATCAAAGAGGTTTAGATAAGAGTAGTTGACTAACAGGAGCTGAACCACTGAAACTCTCTCTCTCTCTCTCCCTATCTCTCTCTAGTTGACTGCATAATGTAATTTTGTTTTATTGTTGGTGTTTAGTGCTCATGTCAAACCAAAATCTTCTTTAAACTTTAACAAAAGATTGCCACTCATCACCAAAGAAACCACCAGGATTGAAGCAATCTCAAGCAAACTTTTTCGCCCACCACTCTTTAAATTTGGTTTATTTCTTTCTACAATCATAACCAAAGTTATTTCAACTAGTAAAGAACAAGACTAGGAGCTAAATAACTAGTAGTGGGACCTGAAATTCATTTGAGAATTTAGTCACCTAATCTCTCTTCTCCCCATGCTTCTTTTTTTTTTTTTTGTTTTTTGTGCTAGAAAAAAAGTCAGGTCCCTGTCCAACATATCAGTTTGAGGGTGGAAGAGATGATAGATTAAGAGCCTTGATGAAAAGGTGTGCATTTTGAAGGTCAACTCGTGTAAAAATTTTACTTCGTTCTCATAAGTTTGACTTGATTATTTGGAGTACTAAATTCATTTAGCCCTAGTTAGAAATCTGAAATTTGAGTTGTGGAGAGAGCTTATCTTGCCGACCCTGAGTAGTTGAGAAAATGCTTAATTAGTTAAGTCAAGTTAGAGACGGTCTATCTAAATTGGTAAGTAGCCAACTCCATTTAAACAGAGTGGTTCACTTTATCAAATTCCAAGAGATTGATTTGGTGGTTAAAGTTTGGAACTTGGGGGTTTATTCCTTCCAAAGTCTCAATTAGCTCAAAATCTTTCAAAATTTCTTAGGTGCTATCAACTACTTAAGGCTATCTCACAATCTTTGAACCGATAATTACTCTGTTTATGTGAGACAGGAGATTACACTGGCTCCAAAATTAGTCGAGGTGTGTACAAGCTGGACCGGACACCCGGTTAATAAAAAAAATGAATGGTTGACTTTATGAGCTTGACATTACTTGTTCTTATGTAATTTAGGTCAATAATGTCCATTATCCCATTAAGATTCAAGTTTGAGATCTCTCTCTCTCTCTGTTTATAGGGAAAACTTAGCTACAAAAATGTGTCTATGAGGTACAAATAAATTTAGGCTCCTAAACGTTGAACTACAATTTGCCCAGAGCTCGAACAAAGCAATGAGTGCCTTTGGAGGGTCCGTGGAATGAAATACTTCCATTATATTTTAGATAGCATTTGAAGTGACTCTGTTTTAATTTTTTTGTAATATTAGCCACTCCGTTCTGAATGGTCATTTGTTAGGCTAAGACTTGCTTGCAAAGTCCTCTCCATGTACCCAAATAAATTATTGGCCCGTATCCCGGCCAAGTCCATAAAGGGCCCAACATCAAGCGCGCTCTCCCTCTCTAAAATCTTAAGAAAATAACAAGCCGGTATTTACCCTACCCATCTAAAATCACGCCGTTAGCTAGTTTAGATATTTTTCCAGACTATTCTATAATTGATATGAAATTCTTGACTCTGAAAATTTTAACATTATCATTTGTATCTATTTCATTTAGCTCGTGGTACTAAGTCAGTAAAATGACTGGGTAATTACCAACTTCTCGCAAATTTGGGACTCTCTCACAAAAAGCTGAAACACAGGTCTGCCTTTGTGGTAGCATCATTTAAATGAATGAAATTTGACAGTGTTATGGCTCGTTTAGTAACGTTTATTATTTTTATTTATTATTTTTTTAAAAACGAAAAACAATGTTTGTTAAATTTTTTTTTATTTTTTACAAAATTTGAAAAATAAAAACTAAAAATACTAAAATGGATGTGTTCTCTCTTACCAAAACATTGATCTAGTACTATTAGCACAATGAGAACCTATAAATATCAATCATCATATCACAAAAAACACACAATAAAAAATAAAAACTGACAACGTTACCAAACGGGCTTTTAATGTTTGTGTTTTTTTATTTTAAAAAAATTACACTTTATCCTCTTGTGATTTGAGCCAAAACCAAATAACTCCGTATGATTTACAATGAACACATAACTTCTATGTGGTTTGAACTTATTTACAAAATGATAGAAACTGTTAGATTGCTGATTCCTTTTCGGCGCCCGCCCTTTATTTAGATGTTGGGGCAAGGCAAGCCCCAGGAAAGTATAGGTTGGCTCCCAGCTCCATCTCGGCCGGCATCCCGCTCTCGAGGGGGCGGCGTTAGAACTTTCATGCTGGAGCAAGAACTAGCATGAAAGTCGATCTTTTACGACCAGCGCGGTTGTTCGTATTTCATTTTCTTCTTCCAAGCCAAGCCCTTCTTAGAAAGCACTCACTGAGTTACTTACGGCGCCGAGAATTTTTTGTGTTCAAGTGGATCAGAGAGAACCACGAAAGGAGAAACAGACTTCGGAATTGGCTAGTATTGGCCTTTCTTCCTCGCCTAAAAACCCAAACTCGTAACCCAGCCACTCAGCTTGACGAGCGAATCGTTATCCTTCATCGGAGAATGCGAGATGAGCGCTCCCACTGATTGGAGTCTTCCCGCCAAGACTAATAGACAAGTAGGTCAAGAACACGAAGTCAGAACTCTCAGAACTTGCAGGCCTTTTTCTATGCATTTTACAGATTAGTTCAAGTCGTAGAGAATCATGTATTCACTTTTAAATGAAAATTATTAAATTTTGACTCAAATAACAAGGAGTAAATTGTAATTCCTCTTAATTCTAATTATGCCATCATTAGCATACGACTTGGGTTCCTATTCTATAATTTTTCTAAAAAAACTACGTATATTGAACTTGCATATATATATATAGAGAGAGAGAGAGAGAGAGAGAGAGAGGGGGGGGGGGGGGGGGGGGGGGGGGGGGTGTTTACATCAACCAGTTGCTGAATAAACAAATCAATCAATAAAAATTGAATTACAAGGAATGTTCCTAATGCGTTTGTAACTTTTGGAAATTAATTGAATCACAAAGCCTTTACCAAATCATTCTCAATAGAGCCACAGAGAAGAAGACAAGTATTCCAATATATGGGAATGGTATATATGACCAAGCAATGCATGAGCAGTTGGATTGGATGGGATTAAATTATTAGACCATGATGACAATATCCCTTCACACCCTTGCCCACGCAAAGTTGGAATAACGACCCCGGCAAGAATATGCGAGGGGCCATTGCTTATGTATATATGTGTGTATATATATAGAGAGAGAGAGAGAGAGAGCCAGGTTTATAATTGTATCAACTCTTTGCCCCGACGCAACCTCAAACCTCAGCACTTTTGCAAGGAAAAGGATGGGTAGGTTCTTGTCTTTATTTATTGGAATAAACATACCGACAACCCTATTTTGGAATGTGTAGTAGATTCAATGCATGGTCCATTTATATATATATATATATATATTTAAAGATGTTTAGACCTTCACCCGACTATTTTTTTGAGTTTGTGTATAATTACTATCCACACGAACTATATAAATTTTATGTATTGTATAAATGATGATTGACCAAAATAGAGTATTTAAAGGGAACAAATTGAGATCTCATGCTTAGATTACATGGTCCATTTGATCTTTAACAATGTAGTTACATGTTAGATTGCTTTTCATTTTCGGAAGCTACTATGAATTTAATTTTCCTGGGGTACTCTACCAAATTTCATAATAATAATTACAACTGTTATGTTAATGAAGCTGGCCATTCATAATCGAAATGTATGAACCTTATGGATGAAGAGAGATTTGCATGGGTAAAACATGTGGGGTTTAACAATCTAAGCTCATCTGCAAAGAAAAAAAAAATTGGAGTGAAATCTTTGTTTTTAAGGATTACTTCAACTCCGTTATGATTTTTATCGTTCATGTATTGATCTCACTACTAAGCTTAAGTAACCGTTTGAATCAACTTATTTAGTGTCTTATACAAGCAGTTTATGACCTTTTTTTTATATACTTATTTTTGACATAAAAAAACAAAAAAATTAAATAAAAGCCATAAAAGGGTTTTAAAAAAAGTTTAAAAAGCTAGTAAAATAAAATAAAAAAGTTAAAATGAGACCTTGCAAGTATTTTATGGCTTTTTATTTCCTTTTTTGTTTCAATAAAAAAAAAAGGAAAAAGCATTAAACAAAAGCCATAAAAAGTAAAAAAAATTATTTGAATTTTCACTGACAAAGCTAGTAAAAATGAAAAAACTAGTTTAACAAACAAATAAATAAGTTGATCCGAACCAGCGTCATGCGAGTAATTCAAGGTTGCCATAGCACTGGACATCGGTCACGTGAAAGGGTCACTTATCCACCACAGTAAATTTATTAACCATCATTTCACTTTCCTATCAGAGAGTGCCACATCATTTCACTTTCCAATGTTTAGTACAAGAAAATGAAAAGAAATGAAATAAGAATAGAAATGGAATGAGAATAAGAATGAAATGAAATGAAATAGTCATTCTCATTTCATTATTTGATAAAATCAATGAACAATGTTAAAATAGAATAAAATAAAATTTGTGTATGATATGAAAATGTAATATTATGTCTATACAAAATATTAGTAATATATTATTTAATTATTATATATTATTAAGCATTTATAATGGTGGTGGAGCGGTTTAATTGTTAAATATTTTTATGAATTTTTAACTTTTTAAATTTTAAATTTTTAAATTTTTTATTTTTAAAATTAAAAAAATAATTACCAAACATGTTTTATATTTTTTTTAAAAAAATTAATAACAAAAATCTTACTAAGTTTTATTTTATGTTGTTTTATGTTAAAATAAGATGACTATTCCTATTCTTGAAATAGGAAATGATTATTTTAATAAAATATAAAAATGATCATTCTACGAGAAATGGTCATTCCACGAAAATGATCATTCCACCATTAAATAATAACACTAAACAAAGAATAAAAATATAAGTAAAAATAACCATCCTATTTTTTTTAACCAAACATAGCATAAATGCCATATCAACTTGAAGGAGAGGCCCTAACCTTGTTGGGAGCCTCTCCAATTTGATGATCTCCGTGCCAGAGCCAACCCCAAGATTGCTAAAAAGTCCGAACAACTATTTCCTTGCCTGATAAGGTAAACAGTTAAAAAAAATATTAGTTACAATAAATTGATAATTAGTCACCGACTGATTGATTGATGACTATCAACTCTAACTGAAAGCTACCACATGGTTAAAACATTCCAACCACGAATTATTGTCAGTGGGTGACATGGCGGGCTATAAGTGGCCACTACAATAATCATAGTAAAGTGCTTGTTCCACATAAACTTGGATTGGACCACAAGTTCAACTGGGAGACTGGCTGACCAAATGATGGGGCTGCAAGTCCCATGCTTGATGGAGGGTCTGATCAGATGGAAGGTGGGACCAGCACTCATGCATGCCATGATCTGATAAGAGGAGAAAAAGATATATAAGGGTCCCACAGTTCAACATCATGTACATAGAGATGTGGTGTTAAAGCGAGACACTGGATTGTTCCTCCACGCATTTGTCACAAAACCTTGAAAAAGCGGCTTAGGCAGATTAAGGTGCAAAGTGGAAAAAAGCAAAGGGGCTGAAGACCTCTCCACTCAAACACACCTCCACTCATGATATTTTGTACCAGACGTTGCAAGCTTACCATCCCACACATATGAGATTCTTATGAATCCTCTCTTCACATGCATCTTAAATGGTTATATTCACTATATTTTCTTGTAGAATTTTTTGTCTCTTTCCTCCCAAACAGTGTCAGGCCCAAAAATTTTATAAAAAAGGGTCATGTAATAAAATAATTTAGTGGTTCTCTTATACTAACTACCTACTTAAATTTAAACTCTATAATAGGAGAATCATCAACTATATAGAATGAAGAAATCATGATGTCCATAGTATCTCCTGCTAAAATTTTTCTTCTAAACTAGAGGGACAATATAACTCTTTTATTATAGATATTAAAAAATATATAGGGTTTGAAAAAAAATTTCAAAACCTTAGAAGAGGCCAATACATGCACCTATTTTATCATGAATACTAAAAATCGTATAGGACCTAAAGTAATTTTTGAAAAATTAGGGGGAGTCGTGGCCCCTGCCCGCCCCCTTTGTAGGTCCACCAATGCTCCCAAACTAAAAACCAAATAGAAGAAATAAAGAATACAATTATTTTTCCTTTCTTCATTAAATTCTTTTTCACTTTCCTCCCTTTCTTTTTCTCCCTCTAGCTTTTAGGAGTCTCCCAAATAGATGTCTCTATTATTATTCTCTAAAGGAAGATCCAAACCATGGCTGACCAAAAATATGCTCTTGCTCGAAATCTGCATAACCTACTTCCAATATCCTTCGTTCCTTTCCCTAACTCATCCTAATATTTTTTTTGACATCAAAACAAACAAACAAAAAAACTCATCTTAATTTTCGCTCACAAAATTATGGTAATCTTGAACAATTATAGTAATCTGGAAAATAGAAACTTTACATTGTTTATTGTTTATAGTGCTGCAATTAATTAAAGTCCCTAACCTTCTCCAGCTTTACAGACTGTTTGGACCTTAAGGAAAGAAAGGGCAAAAAAGAAAAAATTATCTTTTTACCTTGACTTTTCTTTAATTTTTAATTTGAGAAAAAAGAGAAAAAATATATATATTTTTTCGTACAATTTCTCTTATACTTCCCTCCCCTTCCTTTTTCTTTCACTTTTTCGAGTTCCGAAAAAGCTGTGACTGCGAGTAAGAAATTAAGTAAGAAAATTTCAAAGACTGTACTAAGCTTATACATGTTGGGGGGTGTCCCATTTCAACAGTGCTTCTGGTGTGCCCACTTAACCAAAACCATTGATCACTTCAAAAGTACATACATATACACACATGTATGCATGTATATATATATATGTATATATGTATACTTTTAGACGGGTATTTAGGTGATCAAAGATGACCGAGCACGCCATTATAACTGTTTGATCCGTACGTGTAGAAAAGGAAAAGTTTGAGAAAAAAAATTAAAGAATTAAAAGTAATGCTATATAAATAAAATTTTTATAAAAAAAATTCATTCAATGAGATGGCTGTTTGTAGAGTTGTAGTTTTTTCCTGGTAAATTAAAATCTAAAACACTTATCTTTTGGACTCATAATTATAGAAATACCGCTATTATTTTATTTTAGTAGAGTTTTTTAATATAAAGCCGTTGAAGAAATAAAATTTGTCTTTTAAATGGCGTCAATCTAATTACATTATATAAAAAAAGGTTTTAAAAAAGGTTTTCACGGAGAATATCAGTAACGAGAGTGTGTGTAATAAAAAAACGATGCATGAGTAAACTTTATTAATATTGCAAACGTTAATGACCATCTGATAATAATTGCACTTAATGAGCATGTATTTAGAGAGAGAGAGAGAGAGAGAGAGAGAGAAGCATTAAAATCGTCATTCGGATTACGTTCCCACATGCACATAAACGAACCATCTTGTCAACTTTTACAAAGGCATTATTAGCTTACCAAGCGTTCTAACAAAACATTCTGTTTCAAGAAAAAGTGATTTATAATTTGTTTATCCAATTCACTTAATTTTTTAAAATTGTGTTTTCAAAATAAGCCTCTTAAATTATAATTACCTGCAACTATGAATTTTATATTTGAACTTAAATCATGCTTTCAAAACAGGATTTTAAAAAACTATTATTGAAATCATGCTTTCAATAATAGTTTAAAAAATAATTATCCAAACCATTAGAGTTTAATTAAAAAAATTGCTATTCTTTCAATCACAATGATATGATAATTGTATTTTGTAATTAAAAAACATCATTGTAGATATTTTATTTTAAAATAAAAGATTGTGATGCAATCATATAATTCTATGTACGTTTTTTTTTGGTGTACATACAAAATTAAAAAAACAAAAAAAGCTCTTAGCTCACCTATCCATGCACATTGACCTTTTTTTAACTCACTAGTACTCTTTGAAGACTTTTAATTCTACAAACCCTAGTTTCTCTGCAAAGTAATAAAGCAACCCTTTCTTTTCTAATAAACTGGTAATTCTACATACATTAAAAATTTGGATTAAAGCAACCAAACAAAAGCTTAAACATATGTTTTCATTAACTTTAATCAAAAGTTCCAAACCCAACCTAAACCAAACCCAGAAATTCTATAAAAGAAACATAAGAACAAAATGGCCATTGCCTGTTTGTATATATTCCTCCATTTACATTCATACCCACATCACTGAAAAAGCATTGAAGCTCATGGAAGATGGCCATAGCCTGGTAGATCAGGCCATGGATTTGGGTTCAGAGAATTGCCACTGTTCGTCCAGAAACTGGGATCAGAGGCAGGGTTAGAAATATCAGTACTGTTCTTGATCGGGCCTTGAATATTCCAAGAACCAAAAGGCCTGTTTGGCTGAATCAAGCTTTGATCTCTATTACCCGTTTGGTAAAATTCATTTTGCTGCTGAATCTGCTGGTTTTGAGCCTGTTGTGAGCTGAAAGATGGCATATTGAATCCCTGTAAAAGAGCCATATTAGAAGAGGCACCTAGATTGAGTGGTTGATTTGGCAGAGACGATAAAAACCCGCCACCGGAATAGTAAGAATTCATCGGAGGAGCAGCCAAATTTCCAAGTTCTTTGTTCCTCGAAGCAGAATTGGTGGATAGAGTTTGAGGTATTTGGAGCTCATGTGGTGATCGTGGTGGTGGTTGAGATCTCGAACTCTCGCCGCCGGAAGACGAGGCCGCCTTGGACCGCTTTCCCTTCCGGCAGCCGCCGCCGACGGGGACGTTCCTTAGAGTTCCGCCTTGAGTCCAGTACCTCCGACAACTCTTGCAGAAGTAGCGCGGCTGAGAGAGGCTGTAATTGTTGTAGTAGCAAAACTTGGTGTTGAGAGAATCACAACGAGGGCACTTCTGAGGCTGCTGCGGTTGATTCTCCGGTTGCTCCGGCGGCTTCAACCGCCGGTGATGATGATGATGATCTTGCTGCTGCTTCATAGCCTCTTCTCTCCTGCCTTGCTCCATTTCTCACACCTCTCTCTATTTCTATATATATAGATGTATATGTATATGTAAAACAATCTTCTTTGCCTTGCTATATAAATATCAGATATGGGTGGATAGGCCTTGGTGCATGCAGCTTAAATCCAGAGATGTTTTCAATTTAGAGATATGTATGAACACCCAACGTGGCTGTTTGGATGCTGAGAATCTAGAGAGTGGAAAACAAACCGCGATCGTTACCTTATTGCATGCTGATTTGTTCTCACCTACCCACTCACAGAACCAAAAGGGTTCATTAATACAAACATAGCCATGAAAATCCAGAACCAAATCTCTCTCCGACCCAAGGAAATCCTCTCAGATTTTCACACCCTAGTGAGGATATGTGGAGAGAGAAAGTGGGGGATGTAGAGAGAGAAGAAAGGTGCCCACCTGGTTAAGAGAGAGAGAAGGAATTGGAGTACGGATGTTGCACGTAGACAAAGTCACTCAAAGACTGGTCTTTATCTGAGAGAGAGAGAGAGAGATTATATAGCACTGAACGAGTTCAGTGAAAGAACAGTGAAAATAGTGAATTGGGTATGTTTAGGATCAATCCTATCTCAGTAAAAGAACTGAAAATTTTCAGTTCAATAACTCCGACTAGAGGACTCTTATACATGAAAATGGCGAAACATGGATTAAACCACAACACCCACCTTCAGATTATCAAGATTTATTCCAACACCAAAAAAAGATGAGGAAAACATAGAGAGCGAGAGAGAGAAAAGAAAGAGTTTTGGAGAGACAAAATTGAGGCAGAGGAAAGGAAGTGAGAGATCTAGTAGGAGCATAGGTGGCGTGGACCACAACAGCAACAAGGGCTTTTTGGATGCAGAGGCGGCGGCAGCGCTGGTGGCGTGGCGGTCGTCGAATGGGTGGTGGGCCTGGTGGCTGTGTCAGACCTCAACCTCAGCTTCTCTCTAGCACTTTCTTTCTCTATTGTTCTGTTTTTTCCTCTCTCTCATCCCACTTTCATCTCTCTACATTCTCTTGCATGACTCTCCGACTCTAATTTTTCTTCTTCTATTCCCTTCTCTGACGTCATTCTGGCAGATATTTCCGACGCATATTCTAAAATGACAATATTACCCCCATTCACATGTACACTATCGGTCTAATGTAAGGTTAATTTTGTCTTTTCCTTTCCAAATTGTCCATATAACTGTTACACTAGGCTAGTCATTAGGCAAACAGAGTGGTTAGGATAAATTTTATCCCGCGGCCCATCACAAATTAGGTTGAGCCTATTCCATTCTATTATATTTACAATAGAAATGAGTTATAAATTAAAATATTTTGAATTTAAAATTTGATAATTCTTTGATATCACATTGTTAAAAATTTATTTCTTGTAAATTTTTAAGTGTTGATTTGAATAGCTTACCATTAATAATATCATAGAAAAAATTAGTAAGTACAAGTGACCTCGCTAAACTAAGCGGGTTAGAGCATACTAAAATTGCATATAACTTCAGACATAAAAAAATTCTCAGAAAATAAATATAATAGCTAACATAGACAGGATATTATAAAATTAATAAGAAAGAAGCTAAAATAAAAATAAATAAATATTAGTACAAAGCAACCTAAACCCTTCCTCACTCCAGGTTAAATTTTTTCATAACTTATTTATTCATATCCAAATTTATAATATTAGAGGCAAATTGAAGCAGTGCTCCAACTTTCATGTCAAATTATCATCCCTATATTGTATATGTACACATGTATGCTTTACATATTTTATATTTTAAAAAAAAAAGAGTATAGAGTAATTTAAAAATAAATTATCGAAACATGTTTTAGAAATTACAAAAAATTAAGAACACGGTATTTTTCATTATTTTAATAATGTTGATTCTTAGTTAAACAACCATTAATGCTTTTTAATTTAATTTTTGTAAATAGTTTTCAACGATAACGAATCGAACAAATTATAACAACATTTTTCATTTTCTGTAATTCGAAAAAGCTAAAAAAAATTAATTTTTAAAATTCTATGTATGAAAGACATTTTTTATTTTTATATTTTTGTAAAAAAAATTTTTTAGTGAGAGTTATTTGGCTTGTGCTGGTAAGGGAAGGGGCGCGTGGCCGGAGAAGTGTGGGGGATGACGCTGGTGTCTCCTTGGGGGTTACAACCTGCTCCACGGAACGACCACATTGTGGACAAACACTAGCATTCTGTGTACATTCGGGCAGTGGCCCAACGCTACCATGTACTTATGGTCCATCATCCTCAACGAACCCTCAACATACGATCGAGTGTGATTTGGTCAATTTCATTGATGATTATCCATGCTCATTAATTAGCTCAACCCCTCTTCAATCTAACCTTAGACTTCTTTTTTTTTTTTTTTTACTCTTTTCTTATGACCGGTTGTCTGGATAAATTTGCGCGCATCACGACTAATTTTAAAATTTGTATAGTTTTTTCATTCCACACAAATCGAGTAATTAATAGTCCAAAAATCTTAGAGTGACCCGAAAAAATTGGTAGCATCAAAAAAATTTTAAACCTGAGACTTTGAATAGAGCATAACCCATGCCTCAAGTCATAACCACTGAGCCAACCTCTTGGGATTTAACCTCAAGCTTAGTTTTAGGCAGAAAGATGCAATAATGAATGCAACCCCTTTAAGCTTTTCCCTAGCGTAAATGCTATTAATCTTGAAAATACATACACAAAATTCTATAATAACGATGTCACAATATAAATAGGAGCTTCCATGATAGATGCTTTATTTTTATGTAAAAAGCTCTAGCTTTGACTTGATTGAGAGAGGATTAGTTGAGGTGTGTGTGAGTTGGCTCACACACCCCTGACGCATAACCAAAAAATACTCTCATACAACATCATTCTATAAAAATTATGTATAAATTATTTTATTATAAGCCCATTTAGTACAGTTTTTTTTAAGTTTATAAGTAAAAAAGTCAAGTTTTTCTTATTTTTTTTTTATTTTTTTACTTTACTTTAACTAAATATAAGTGAAAAAACAAAAACAAAAAAACAAAAAAGTCAAAAAAAAAAAAAACTATTTTACTTATAAACTTAAAAAAAAAAAACTAGGCAAAAAGTCAGTACCAAACGGACATATATAGCATTTCTCATTAGGTAAAGATCTAAAGTGTGCCTTCTTGGGGCATTGTGTTATTCACAAGTCTCGTTTTTTGACGTCATTGACAAACATTAATTTTTTTAAAAAATTTTACTAGGAAGATAGTACTTTTGTTTTAAGTGCTACTTCTATTATGAATTTCATCAAGTTCAGTGATGAAAAAGGAATAAGCCTGACAAATTTTAATTTTCGAAATACTAAAAGAAAAATTTTGAGTGTAATAGTTTGGTGCTAGTGTATGATTAAATTCTTGCGTCTAACTATTAGTTAAAGAATAATATGACAATTTGGTGTTTATTGTAAAATTTTGATAAACATTAATAACACGTGACAGTCAAATTTACATTTTCTTTGACTTGTGACAAATACCACAAATTATATTCACCATCATCATCCAAAGCATATGAATCTTTAATGTGAGGTCTAGACTTGGTTTGTTTGGTCTCTAAATCATATTAGTCGAATTTACTTAAATTAACTATTGTGTAGACGTCACAAAGTGCACGGGCAAGATCTGGAAAGAAAGTGAATTGTACCTGCAAAGACCAACTCTCAATGTAACCATCTTACCACTACCTAAAACTGGGACAGGTGGACGAGGGAAGAGAGCTCAATGGTTATAGATAGATTCAAAGTGACAGACATTCTACGTAGGGTGCACATGGTTAGGTTTGTTGACTAATTCAAAATCGGACCAATCGTGATCAGTTCTGTAAATTTTAACTCAGGCCCGAATTGTAACAACTGAGGAACCGAATCAAATCGAACCGAAGGTTCAGTCCGGTTCAAACCATTGGTCTCTTACAAAAGTTAATTTTGCGAAGCAGTGAGCCAATCATAGAGAAAAGGAATTGAGAACATCACGTCCAAGTCAATATGGGATAGGGAAGTGGGAAACAAGGGAGGAGGAGGAGGGCCAAGGCTTATATAGCACCCAACGTGAGAGATGTGTAGGTATTTAGACGATGTGGAATCATGCTATGTAAGAAGTCTATACCCTAACTGATGTCAGATGTATTCTTTGTTATGTATCTCACTGTAAAACCTCAATTATACAGCAGACATCGACTAGAGAGCTTTACACATGTTGCCATATAAACACACAAATCTGTCCTATTATATGAGTTGAAGTGATTTTACAGCAAGTATGCAAATCAATGGGAATCTTTTGAACCATAAATAGGTCGGTTCTCAATCGGTTTAGCACCGGCTCTTGACGGCTTGACCCTTGGGTTGGTTTGGATAAATTAAAACACTATCTACGTCATCATACACATGTAGGGTGATGAGTTATTCATGTAATGTCATGTACAAAAAAAGATAATATTTTTTGAAAAATTATTGACATTTTATAGCTGAATAGTTAGATTTTTAAATTTAAAATTCTCGCAATGACGAAAAGCTGAATAGTTAGATTTTTAAATTTAAAATTCTCGCAATGACGAAAAGGTCACAAGCGTCATAATTTGAATAGAATGTGTAAACAAAATGACGTGATATGACGTCACTCGAAATAATTACGTCACTCGAAATAATTACTAGCAATCGTCATTCCTATACGATTGAGTATCATGTGATATTTTTTTTTTTATAAAAGTCTCCATTTAATAAAACACTAGATGCTACAATTTAATTTAATAGAGATAAAGAATGCCTACAGAAAACTTATATAACCTAACCGCTGGACTTTCTTCCGTGGACGAAGGTGCCAGAGAGGAAAAGAAGCCCTTATACTTCTGAAACACGAAATTTACAGCCCCTCAAATAATGGTGGATTCCCAAATAACTAGTATATATATAAATGGCTATATAGAACAAGAAATGGCAATTATGAGATAATTCATTTTAATTTTTTTAAATCAAATAAAAAATTAAATATTAAATTTTTTAACATTAAGAAAAAAAAATAAAATTGTAATTTTCGTTTTAAAACTTACCTGTAAAAAAAAAAAGAGAGAAAATAGTAGTGGATTACTAGTTAAAGTTCTTCAAGTCAAAATGTAAATCTTCTTTTACAAATTTAATAGACCATGAAAGTTACATGGAATAATCATTTCGAATCTCTTTATACTTGAAGAATAAAAAGTTTGATTTTTCTTAAAAATTGGTCTTATAACAATATTAATAATTGTCTATGTCAACATTCTTATATTTTTCTAATTTTTTTGAACAAAAATGGCACACCTTTAGGTGTTCATTTCTATGCAAAGGCATAGGAGGAATTTCACTCCGTTCTTCCAATACAAATGGGCATGGGTCAAGCAAACTGCTTCAACTCAATGATCAAGATTTTGATAATTAGAAGAAAGTTTCATCCATGTAGTTCTCGAGATCTCAAGTTCAGATCTCTATCCTTCAGATCTCTATCCCCACGTTCTTGTTCTTCAGTCATTATTTATTATTTATGCAATACAGGACGATGGCCTTGCAAAACCTAAACACCCTCAAAAGAAAAGAAAAGAAAAGAAGAAAGAAAAGCACATGAACCATCACCTTATTCTACTTTTACACAGGTCTATCATTCCCTCAGCCTCATCCCTATGTTTTGATTCAGAAGATAGCCAGGCTCCAATCTAACTTCAGCAAATTCAATTCATTTTCACATAACTCTAAATTCAACAAAACACAAATGCAAAAGCTCCAACATACAAAGTAAAAACCACATCAAAATCAATACATGCACCATGGCTAAAATCATTTTGCACTTCCAAAGACAAAAGATTGGAAATACTACCCCAAACTTCAATGTTTCTTCTTCTCATCACCACTACGCCTCCTCAACTCCCCCGCATCTTCATCCATGGTCTTCTCACCCTCCTCCTCCTCCTTCACAGGTTTCCTCACATGATCTTCAAAGTAATCATCAATGGATTTGTCATCATCCTCAGACTTACCCACCACAGTCTCCTTAATCTTCTGAGTAGTCTCCTTCGCCGCCCCCCACGCTCCCTGAACCGTCTGCTTCGCCTTCTCTCCTAGGCTCTGCGCCACCTCCGGCGCCTTGCTCGTCCCTTCCTTAGCCTTATCGGCCGCCGTTTCTCCGGCGGCTTTCGTCTGCTCTGTCGCCTTGTAAGTCCCCTCTTTCGCCTTCTCGGCCGCCGTCCCAGCTGTTTTCTTAGTCTTGTCCTTCACTTTCTGAGCTTCTTCTTTGGCCTTCTCTTTCGCATGCTCAGCGGCTTCGGCTGCTTTACTGGTTCCTTCTTTGGCCTTCTCCGCCGCCTTCCCCGTCGTGTCTCTCGTCTTCTCCTCCATGATCTCTGCATGTTCTTTTGCTTTCTCCTTCATTTCTTGGGCTCTCTCTTTGGTTCTTTCCACGGCTTCTTTCGCTCTTTCTTTTGCTTTTTCGGCCATCTCATATGCTTCACTGTCAGAATCACTGGTCCAATACCCACCTCCTCCTCTTCCATCTGCTGCATTTGGCCTCTGTAATGCAAGTACATATACATACAGGTATACATATATGTTTATATATGTATATACGAGAATATGTATAGGTGTATACAGAGAGACAGAAAGCTAACTAATGTTAGTATGTTAACATACCTGCTTGGAGGCAGAAGTGAAGCAGACCTTAGAGACTTTGGGGCGGAGAGAGAGAGGAGGAGGGGATTGAGGGAAAGCCTTTGAGAGGTTGAACATGGCGTTTCTGGTTGTAGACATTGCAGCCATTTGTTAGATGTTATTTTAAAGGGGTAAGAGATGAAGAAGGTGGCATGCTGGTTGAGTGACACGTCGGGTAAGATGGCCACGCGTAGGAGCTTGAATAACCTGGCTTTGTGGGGTGGTTTTACTAGTCAACACATGTTCTTTCAAGTTTTCCAAACTGGAGATGGGTAATGTCACCGATAGTTGCATGTGAGTTTCCTGAAACATGTGCCAGTTTATAACAAGTGGACCAATAAATGAATGGAAATTGGGCCTGTTGTGATCCCTTTACTGGGCTGCCTTCGATGGGATGTCAATGGGCTGGATTTAGTGTAGCCGTACTGAGTTCGTACACCCTCTTTGCTGTGGATGTCAAGGTTTTGATTACACTTTGGGCATTACAAGCAAATGAGGAGTTTATTTTTATTTTTATTTTCTTTCTTTTTTACGAGATGTTTAAGAGTTTAGCCGACTCTGTCTCTCAAATTTGAACAAAATTATTATTTACATGAATAATGTAAATTTTATGATTATATAAATAATAATTGATTACAAGAGAGGTAAAACTCAAGAACTCTAACAATTTAACTAATAAATTAACCATTATATCTAGAGTATTATAATAAAGTAGCACTCAAGGTCGTTGAAGCTAGATTTTGAAACTTTGTAACTCTTTCATTTCCTTATAATAATTTCATCAATCAGACAAAATTTCGTTTATAGATTAAGAGTTTAGACTATAATCACCTTAGGATAGATTGAAATAAATATGAAAGATTGAATGTTGTTAACTCAGCGCCACTAGAAATTGTGCATATAGTTGTCGCCAATCTTCCACTGCTTTTGCGGTAACCAACACTTTTTTAGTTACACGGGAGTACAGTGCGCAACGGTTTACAGTACTATAGATGATAGTTTTTGCTTGTAGTCTTTGAAGGCCACATTTTATTTGTGAGAACTCCAAATTTACAAACAATTAACAAAGTGAATTTGCCCTCAACCCTAATTCATGAGTCGAGGGTAAAACTAGCACCAATTGAAGTTCATGTTTGACTTGATTATTCATATTCAGGCATGAGATATTAGGGCTGTAAAAAAAAAAAAAACCAAAGTTATTAGAACTCGGCTCGCATTTGATTCGTTAAAAACTTATTTGAGATTGAATCATTATGTAAGCAAGCTAAGGTTGAACACATTTTAAAATTCGTTAAGTTTATGAGTTCGTCTTGAACTTAAACTTGATAAGTTTATAAACTAAAAAAATTCAAATTACTTGAGCTCAGCTTATATTTAGCTCAATTGAAGTTCGTTTGAGATCGGATTAAAAATTAAACAAGTCAAGCTTGAATAATCTACTACTCGGCTTGACTCAACTCATTTACAACCCTAATTGAGATGTTATAGTCAACTATAAAAATATAGGAGCTAGCATTAACTCCATTCTAATATCGTACATTACATGATTTCATATAAGAATTTGGCAATCAAGACAATTATCTAGTGGCTCATTATGTACATCACGATAAATATAAAAAAAAAAATCATTTAAGCTTCAATGAATTTTTTTTAAAATTCATTTTTACACAGTCTTTTATTCTTATTAGTAATTAGCTATTTCTTGTTATCTTTAGCTAAATTTTGAGAACATTGCATATATTATATTTCTAGTGAGAATTCTGAAATTTCGTTAATTTAAGAAATGTTCTTTTGTTTGTTCGTGGAGAGAAAGTGCAAAAAATAAAACAATAAAAAAGGAAGAAAAATGCATTAGTTAATTCTCAAGAAACTTTTCATATTTCTTTCAATACCTGAAATGAATTTTAAAATTCTTCTTTCTAATAATCATGAATTTGTTCGATATTATAAACTAAATAAATTTGAAACAAGCAAAATATTCAAACACAGTATATAAGAAAACTAGTTCTTCTGGAACTGTCAAATAATAATTAAATAGTTCTTTTAGAACTATGAGGATGAATCTTTTTAATTACCCAAGCATGTATTACTCTTATAAGATAAAATATAATAATTATATAGTTCTTCTGGAACTATGATGATAGATCTTCTTGATCACCTAAGATAATTTTGCAATGAAGTGAAGAGTGAACAGTGAAGAACCCAAATAAAGATAAATGAACTGAAATATTAATGACATATACATGAAGTACTTTCACTAATATAATAAAATATCTTCCAGATATACAAGTACTTAGAGTTTCGTGCTGATAACGTGTTATAAACTAAATGAATTTGAAGCAAGCAAAATATTCAAACACAGTATATAAGAAAACTAGTTTTTCTGGAACTGTCAAATAATAATTAAATAGTTCTTCTGAAACTATGGGGATAAATTTTCTTAACCATCCAAACATGTATTACTCTTATAAAACAAACATGTATTACTCTCCAAACATGTATTACCTACACTTTTTGTCTTTTCATTCCTTCTCTTTTCCTTTCCTTCTTTCTCTTCTTTTCTTTCTCTCTCTTATATCTCTCTCTCACTTTTCTCTCTTTTCTTTGTCCCTTTCTTCTTTCTCTCTCTTTTTTCTCTTTCTTCTTTTTCTCTCTATTTTTTTCTTTCCCTCTTCTCTTCTTTTCTCTTTCCCTCTTACGTTTATATAAACAAATATAATGATAAGTTACAAATTACGTGTCATTCACCAGTCAACTATTTCATAACATCTAACCAATTTTGTTATTTTTATCTGCTTTTTTTTTTTTTTCAATTTTCAATACTTTTGGTCAACAAATTTAAATAAAAATGTTCAGCTTTCGCTAAAGTAAATGGTAATTTTCCTAATTTTTAGTACTTTTGGCAAATATAAATGGTGAAGTAGTGGGTCTCATCACCTTGCTCCATGATCTATCGTTTACCCGACCCGTTTTGGGGCTCTTTGGAATAACACTATCTGCCACACTTAACTGATCTTCTCCTTCCTTCTCCTTCTCACCATGGCCTCTTCTGCGACTTCTCTCTCTACCTTCTCTTCGCTCTCTATCCGTACCCCCCGTTTCTCTCTCCTCAACCCATCACCTTCTCTCTCCACTACCCTCCACAACCCCACCCTCAAACTATCACACCCTTCTCTCTCGCTCCCCTCAAAACCCACCAAATTCAACCCCATCCAAGCCAATCCTTCCGACGACATCGACACCACCTTCTTTGACAACGTCAACCCCGAAGACGACATCACCTTTGAACCACCAGAAGCCCCAGAAGGCTTCGTCCCACCACCCTCCTTCGACGATGGCCCTCTCGAGGCCGAAGACGCAGTCGCCGCCGCGTACGAAGAGCTCTACGGTCCAGGTTACAGTGGGGTCAGCCTATTGGGCAATGACGTGTACGTGATGGATTCTAAGATAAAGAAAACAACTGGGTTAGGGTCAAAGGTCAAGAAAGAGAAGGTGAGAGATGGATTTGACGAAAGGGTGGTTCAGGTGAGAAGGGTCACCAAGGTGGTTAAAGGAGGGAAGCAATTGCATTTCAGGGCTGTTGTGGTTGTGGGTGACAAGCAGGGTCGTGTTGGTGTCGGCGTTGGGAAGGCGAAAGAGGTTATCGCCGCCGTTCAGAAGTCGGCCATTAATGCGCGCCGGAATGTCATTACGGTGCCCATGACCAAGTACTTGACATTTCCTCACAGGTACTGTCAGTGAATTACATTGTGCTTGTGAATTTAGATATCTCTGTGAATATTTATGTATACACTTTGATTTGCCAAATTAGATAGCCCTATTGACCTAAGTGTTGAATCTCCTTAAAATTTGTTCAATTGTGCAATTTCATTTGGATTTGAGCTTTGAGATTTTACCCAATTTGGGTCTTGTGTACAGATTTTATATGTATGTGGTGTTTGTTGTTGATGCTAGAATTTGAATTGAAGTAATTACTTTAAGTTTGTGGAGTTTGGTAACTCCTTTAAATGAGACTAAGGCTCCATTTGTTTCGACGTAAAATATTTTACACCAAAAAATATTTTTCACGGAAAAAGATTTTGCACAAAACAATTTTTTAATTTTTATTTTCTTGTGTTTTGTTGACATTTAAAAAATATTTCAGTTGTTTGGCACAAAAATTTTTTTTTCTAAAACCAACCCAAGTATGTTGGTATGCTCGAGCAATGCAATGAATACGAATTGGAAAGCAGATAACACAGTAGCATTTCAAGCTATGACTAACCATTTCTTTTGACTCTCAAGTAATATCCAACCATTGCCATAATAGAAAACCAAGCTATGTCTAGCCATTGTCATTATGGAAAACCAAGTCTGGCATATCTCTATGCTTAGAACAATATATTCCCTTAAAAGTGAGGCAATATTCATCCCTATTTTGGAAGCTGGAAGACTTGTTTCAACAAGCTAGAAAGGGAAATAAAATCTTGTGAAAAAAAAATGCCCTATTAATTGCACTTGCAAGTAAAGTAGCAAACCAACATCTATGGTTCTTGTTTGAGCCAAATCTTTCTAAAATTTATAGAATTCATATCTTTCTAAAATTTTCAAGCCAAATCCTTTGGAGGTTCTTGCTCTTGACCATATATGCCTTCCCAAGCCTCTCATGTTCTACCAAATAATCGAAAGCAGAGCCAAGAAAAGATTCATCAAAACCTTCCAACTTCATTACTTCATCATGAAGAGCTTGAACATTAAGCTGATCCCCAGTCAACCTACTAATTACATCTGCTACCTCTCCACGTTTTTCTTCATTGTCCATTCCCTAGTTTCTTCTCTTTATCTTTGTGTTTGTGTCACTTCTTTGAGATTGAAATTCATTGTTCACAAGTCGCATAATCTAGTCATTAGGATCTATATATAGACATTGACACTGTCAAGCATAAGTGCAATTACCAAAATAATGGGTAAGAGAAATCTACTATTGGGTTCATTTAGCTATCCACCATAAGATCTATGTATAGGCACATATTGACTGTATATATTTCTATAGACACACACACACACACACACACACACATATATATATATAGAGAGAGAGAGAGAGAGAGGTTCATGAAGCTATTGAAATTGTAAGAGTCGGGTTTTCCTTGGGTTCCTTAGGGGAAAAAATGCAACCAAAGAAACAGACAATTAAAAGCATGTTAGTACTAAGGTGATGACTAAGCCAATTTCACAAAACAGTTGCAACCGACAGAAAATGGGGAGTGTTCTCAAACAATCAAAAAATGTCTAAACCAAGAGAAGTTTATAGCAAACGATCTGCACAATGTATAATTGTATCATAGCCATTAAAATAATAAAGAAAATTAGCAAATTGTGCAACACCCATTGATCCAATTTGCATACAACCACCACTGTCCTTAGAACCATTGTGAACAATACAGTGACATGTGCATGTATATATTTATATATGAACAGAGAAAAATTAAGCTAAATAACTCAAAGAAATTGGAATTAGGGTTTGAAAAGTACTCACCCTTTCTTATTTTCTCCCTTCTTTTCTTCTTTCCTCCCTTCTCTTCGAAATCAGCTTATTCTTCCTATAAAAAAAAGCAGAGAATGCCAATTCAGACCGTATTGGAAGACAAACAATTGAGATCTCCACTTAGATGGAGGTGGGTGGTGGATTGAGAAGAGGAGCAATTAGAGAGGATGAGAGTGTAGAGAGAGATATAAACGTATGAAATGAAGAGAGGCTTATCTCCGCGCGGGGGGGGGGGGGGGGGGGGGGCTTGGGGGAGAGAGAGAGAGAGAGACGTTTGCAGAATGAGAAATGTCAAAGATGAATCGAGAAGGGTCGGGTGAGTTTCCAAAATTAACTTACCGATTTTAGAAATGTAAGTCAGTTTTGGGTGTTTTATAAAAAATATTTTACTTACTCTTTTGTCCAACTAAACACCAGAAAATGTGTAAAATATTTTCCTAAAGACATTTTACGTCGAAACAAACGGAGCCTAAGGAACTTACAGAAGCACTGCATAAATGGAGGAATGCTTGGAGTGCTTAAAGTTGCATCAAGATGAATCTAAGCTCTGTAAGGCAACTCATATCAATCATAAGCCCTGTAACATTATGTCAGATGTGAGAGGTACTTAGTCTAAGTGCTATCAAAAATTTCGGGCTTTGCAAACTTCTAATTGAAAGCTAGTGACGTATAAATCATTATCTCCATAGATATGTATAGATTATATGGTCTTGTAAGTTTTTCTTACAGGGTGACTGGATTGGTTGGTGCTTAAGTAGTTGCATCAGGTTTTCTCCAAACGCACGCCAAGATACTTGTTTTTACTGACATTATAGAAGTTGTGGATTTTGGTTTTTATGTGTCTCTGTGTTATAGATTGATTATCATCAGACTATGCTCTAAAGACATTCTGGGTCTAGTAATTAGATTTCTCGAATTGTTCTTCTAAGTTGTCCCCTGTGTTATTCCTTGGGTAGTGTTCTATAGTAGATATGATTATGTCTTACAATGGTGCCTGCAAAGCTTAGATGACTGACGTTTAAGCGAAGTGATTTCAGCTTACATAGTATATTTGCAATTGAGCTTTTGCAGTTCTCAAAAATTTTAATCTGTTTGTGGCAAGATTACAAAGTAGTCTCTGGAGCGACAAGATGACAGTACCTATGTGCAACTACTGGAAGTGATGTGTGGTTTTTGGAAGCTCCAATAAGGTCAAGTTGGAAGCTATCAGCTTCCCAATGTACATGAAAAGTGCTTTTAACTTCCGTTTTGGTCTAGAACTTCGTGAATGTTTGAAGCATTTGAGGAAGTTCCAAACCAAAGTATCATCTAAAGATTATTGAGCATCAAGTTGAGTCTAAGCTTTGGTCACTTTGGAAATGGAAGCATATGGTGAGAAAGAAAAGAAGCTCAAATTTAGGATTGTGTAGGTCTGCACTAAAATTATTATCTCACTAGGGAACGAAGGAAACAGGTGGAGGATTATACATATGAATGCACATGTACTCATGGATCAGTACATATGCATGTATTCTTCTGATTATAGGGATGGCTTGTAAAGAATCTGATACATGAGTTAAATTCAATTTGTTCATACTTCAATGGACTGATAAGGTGCATAGTCTTTAGTCTCTTCATGATACATATCAATTCAAACACAATCATGTGGCATGTGCACACAGTTAGCATGCCCAAAAGAAAGGAAAGAAATTGAAAGGGGGGAAAAATGAAAACAAATCAGAAAGCCAAAAGGAGTAAGATAGCATTGACATGTTCTTCACATTCCTTGTATCTCGAATACACACCAGTTGAGGAAAACAAAATTTGGAACCATTTTCTTTTGAAAAACTTGGTGAAAGAAATCTCTTCCTTATATTCTTGCTTTTCAAATCAAGAAAACCTAATTACAATTAGTTTCATATGCTAGAGAACCCAACTGTCCCCGTTAGTTAGATGTATGGTCTTGAGACTCAATATTGTTTTTGTTGGTCAGTTCTACAGTTGTAGGAACTTTGTCTTTTCATGTTGGCCTGCTATTATTAATCCTGTGGAGAAAATAAATGGCAGATCTGAGGGTGATTATGGGGCAGCAAAGGTGATGCTTAGACCTGCTTCCCCTGGAACTGGAGTGATTGCTGGAGGAGCTGTGAGGATCGTGCTAGAAATGGCAGGTGTTGAGAATGCATTAGGGAAGCAACTTGGAAGTGACAACGCCCTTAACAATGCAAGAGCCACTGTTGTTGCAGTGCAGCAAATGAGGCAATTCAGTGAAGTTGCTGCCGAGCGTGGGATCCCAATGGAAGAACTCTGGAAGTGATGAAACTTGCAAATGTGTATTATTGTTGTCATATTCTCTTTTAATTGTGTAGAACCAATGCTAGCTAATTGTCTTAGCAAGGGAATTGAAATCTGCTTCTTGTTCTCATTCATAAAAACCCTTCAATATTTTGAGAAATGATAATTTCTTTGTTCCATTGTAGAATATTAATCTCAAACTCAAAAAAATGTTTCCTCATCCTCTTAGGATTTGCACTAATGTCCTAACAAGTTGACTAATATCCGTTTTGCCGAACTTGACTGAGTTGTTGAATATAGGGTTGGATTTGAGAATCTAGGTTTTGTGGATGATTTAATTGTTTTTAACAATGTGTCATTGATTCTTCTGCAGCCTGTCTTCTGAATTTTCGGTAGAATGAAAAATTATTAGGTTGCCTGTTTTCCTCTTTCTTTTTCCTTTTTCAAAATTTTACCAATTCTGGATGATTTCTAGAGCAATGGCTGAACTCTTTCCAGTTGAATTTGACCTCAGTTTGTTTTCGAGCAGAATTTAAAACTGAATTTGGGAAACAATATCACTGATTTTTGTCTCTGCATTGTCGTTCTAGCACTGAATAATTTCTCAGGACAACTATTAGAGTACATTCTAAATTAACTGCAAACATGAGCTCCCTACCCAGATTTCGGTATCATTTCAATGAACAATTCTCATCTAAAATAAAGTTGTGAAGGGACAACAGACTATAAAAGCATTACCAAAAATATCTTAAACTTTATAAGCCAACCAGAATAAACTGAGTTCATCAATATGCAATCTCCAAACACCCCTTTAAACTACTAAGCAATAAAAACTCTCACAAGTTTGAGAAAATCCACAAGATCCGAAACACTGCAAGATCTGATCACTTAGGCCCATGTATGTATACTAGTTTCTTCTATAAGCTGATAACAAAATGGTGTATCTTCGGCTATGGCTTTATTCCCGATGATGCACCTGCAGCTCTACCATTTTCTGTCTTGTATCCAAAATCTATGAAATGCCGAATTCTCTGTATGTACATTGAGCAACAATCTTCATCTCCATAATTTCACGCATCGGTCATGACTTGCTGAAGCAATCATTTCAGTCTGAGGAGAATCTGCCAAAGCAGCAATTATACCATTGTGTGCACTGACTGTCAAAATCTTGTTGCTCTCAGTTGGATTCCACAAGTCAAGGGACTGCAAGAACACCCAAATTATAAGATTCCACAGAAAGAAATGATGACATTATTATGTTAGAAACTACAAAATATAACGTGTGAAAATTCGAAAAATACAGCAAACATCAATTGCCGAAGTCATGGTCTCTACTTTTTAGAATTAGATGCTAGTGCAGCTCTTGGCATGAACTTTTGGGTCTTAAGGGAGAGAATGGTAATGGGACCTATCACTGTCAGAGAGAGAGAGAGAGAGCTAATGGGGACGGAAGTAAGCTAAGGAATTGTGTACATAGACAAGAATGTAAGTAGGGGTTTTGCTCTCCATGTTGCCAGAGAAAATGGAAACTATGTTGCTCCTGGCTTTAGGGCTTCCCTTGTTTCTGTGGAAAATAGGCCCTGGAAAGAAACTGTTTACTTTTAAGTTCCTGGACCGAAAGTTCTGGGGAAATTTCCCTTCCCTCAGACTCCATTTATCTTAGTTGAATTTATAGTGCTGAAGCTTTGTATGACTCAAGTCACTCAAGCTACTTTTGTTTTGGGGGGGTGGGGGGGTTGGGCTTGAATGGGAATTTTTCTGTTCAAGCAAATGAAAAAGAAGTTCTTGACCAACCAATAAAACAGTCGACATGTTAGAGAAAATAACACCAATGAAAAATTTCTCATCCTGCAAGCTGATCAAGTCTAGTAAATGTAAGCCCTCTACTTCATATCAGGAGAAAATGTACAATCAGAACTAATCAAATACACACAATGATGTTAAAGAGCAATTCATTACCTGGTACGAACCAATAACCAAGAGTTGAGAGTATCCAGGATGGAATGTGCATGATTCAAACTTATTGCCATTAGACTGCAATTCATGTATGCATTTTCCACCGGAGACCACAGACCACACCCGTGCACTGTCTTCACTGACTGATGCAATGTATTTCCCACTTGTATCCCAGCAGATCGAACGGACTTCTTTGACATGTCCCTAGAAAATCAAAGACAGCATACAAAATTCACACCACCAAGTAGCATTCAAAGAATTTGGCATCTCCGTGCACTGTGAGGAATTGTGATAATTACATCTGAAATGAATAGAATATTATCAGGCATACCTCCAAGCAGTGTTGGAGGCTGTTAGTCTCAACATCGAATAAGCCGATTCCTTTCCCTGAAGCAGCAGCCAAAAGGTTCCCAACTTGAGGCTGAAATCTAACTTGTCTAGTAGCTCCCTGCTTTAATTTTATAGTGTCATAGGTGAAGTTTAAAAGAGAAACCTAAATACTGTATCATCTTTAAAAAAACAAGATGAGAGGGAAGCACATCATAACTCCACATTCAGAGATAAAAGCTTCGAGATTTTATCAATTCAATGATTGTAGAATAGGCAGATATTGCATCATAGAGGATTATAAATAGTTATTTATTTATTTATTAGGATTATAAATAGTTTAACTAATCAAATTTTCAATCAGGTGAATAAACATAAGCATCGGAGTCCAAAGTCCAGGACTACCAGTAGAAGATATAGTGATAATTTTGAAAACCATAATGGAAATGACGATGGAGAAAATTATGTCAAAATGTAAAAGATTAAACTATTATGCTGCTCTCCTATAAGCATGTATACTGACCTTAAAGATGTGTGTGCAAGCACGTTGGTTAATGCTCCACAGTCTGATCTCATCATTACTATCACAGGAACAGAGAAGATCCAACTTTCTGGGGTGGAAATCCAATGAAGTTACCTGTTCAGCATGCCCCAGAAGCTTAAACAGTGATTTGCTTGGCTGCATTGCATGGATGGAAACATGTAAGCATACATCCAATCAAATGAAGAGAGAGAGAGAGCTGAAGAGGATAGTATCTACTGAAGAATAATAAGGCCCAATAAGTTACTTTTTAACCAATAAATTGCCTAGATTTAGACTAATCAAATTGCCTTCTGAATGTAAATCAACATAAGAATACTAAACAAAGCCTAAAAAGTCCCAACTATATTTGATCAGTTACACCAAATCCATTTTTTCCATTTAGCTCTACAACCATAGCCTCTGCTAAGTTATACAGGATAAGTAACCCATGGGGGTCATAAACATCAATCTCTGATAAACTTATGTCTGAAAGAAAAGGAGATAACTGTTGTCTCATTAACCAAAGCTCCAACGTATAGTGAACATAGAATGCCTTGCCAATATGAGGAGAAAAAAAATCTGCCTTTCATTGGTAGAAGGTGGCATATTCAGGGAATCAAGAATCCAATCGAAAACAGACCCATCAGCCACCCACTTGTCCATCAAAAGAGGGGACACCTCACCATCAGACTGACCGAGGGTTCAACTACAAGAAAGGTGTTAGATAAAGTGTGTAATGTTTTGGAAGTATGTTCTGCGAAACAAAAGGAATTTTATATTTGGATAGGCATTTGAACTATCAAAAATTTCTATAAACAAGTTTACAGTTTCAAACAATGATTTGCAGACAGTCATGACGCATGAGGATACATGCTAAGACAGGCATGGGGGCATTGACTAGGAAGAACCTGGTACTTCTGAGGAGGTGCCATAGACATATCCAACATCAATACTTTCTATGTTTCTACCAAAATTTGAACAGTAAGTTTCTAATCACATGTCCATTACTTCTAGAAGAGATGTCTGTCCCACCACCCAAATTACAGCTTTTTTAGTACTAGAAAACAGAACTGCAAGGAGAGACACAGTAAGTGTTTTATATGCATTTCAATCAAGGAGAAGTGAGAATAGCGGTAAAGATTCTGTTGAATCTTATTGGAAATTTATTTTTATCAGATTTCTCCAAAGAGACATTTGAAGGCTAGGTTAATGCATTATACCCCTCAGTCCTTTACATGAAATTCAACGTTAGGAATTACAAATTTACAATATTCAATAAGTTCAAAACAATGATTGTTTTGTGTCTGTGTGAATTGGTGGATACATTTGTCACATTCTTGGCAAATTTCATAAACCATGACACTGGACACTGCTCCATATCTGTGTGCTTGTGTAATTTTTGCATTAAACTTGTACCTACATCCATCAATCCACGTGTCTAGTAAATCTGAGAAAAAGAATCATGATTAGTGCGACTATGAAGAGTACTGACTTTAAAATAGGTCTCTGTTGAAAAAGAGGTTTAAAGTTGTAAAACTTCATGCATCTAAAACATATTGGACCTTTTTTAAGTCCACAAACAGTTCTCAGACTTGTGGCATTAGATATCATGTCAAAAATGATAAGTAGACATCCTATCTGTGGGCACTTAATAAAAATCAGGAGAAACAGTGTCAATGGAATTTCCTGTAATAGATAAAGAAAAAAAATCTGACCACCATTGTACCAAAAAAGATTAAAGCATCCAGAATTAAAAGCAACTAAACAGAGAGAAAAAGAAAGAAAAAAAAATGGTGTAAAATTCTAAAAAAATGTCCTAAATGAGACCTTACTCATCATGGGAGAGTTTAAAAAATATCTCTAAAGTAAAAGTGAAAAAATAAATCAGGAAGAAATAAAGGGAGGAAAATAGTTTACTCTGTTTGCATCCCATATTTGCACAGTTCTATCAAAGGATGATGTGGCGAAAACACTTGAATTTGGTCTAAACCGAACATCTGTAATGAGATGAGAATGCCCTTCTGCAGTATCAACAAAATCAAAAGTATTCATGCTCCAAAGCAAGACCTGGCACAGAAATTTGCAGTTTAGTCTCAGATTACAAGAAAAAACTTGATAACTGGCTTCAAAAAAGCTTAAGCTGATCATTGAAAATTAGTAGCATCAAACCTTCTTCTCATGACCAGCACTAGCTAATAACTTTCCATCTGATGAAAAATGGCAGCAGAGGATCCCGCCTTTGCTAGAGTGGAGGGAACCAACCTCTTCAAAAGAGAATCCTGCCAGATTACATATACAATAAATGAAACTGAGAGTATTACACTGTGAACTGTATCTTGTTCCATCTCTGCTCCATATTATGTATTATACTCTAGTAGTACCTTCTCAGATTCACTGAAAGTATAAGAAACAACCGCTGATTTTTGGTCATGACTAATGAGTAATTATTAATTGTTTCCACCAACGGCTCATCCTATGCTGGATCGCCTGTCCAAAGCTTGAGTGGGAACCTTGGAGGCCCAAAAGTCAAGCATTGAAGCCCCAGAGTGTTATGTGCTAACTGCAAATTGATGCAATCCTAGTGTTTCAGTTTTGCCATACTCTAAAGCTTATGCCTCTTACAAATCATTTCACAATTTACAATCGAAGTAAGACTTCATATTTTCTATATTTTTTTCAATTTATTCACTAAAGCAAAGGAAGAGTGAATTCTAATACACAAATATATTAATTTAGGAATCTTCTAAGCAAATACGGCTACTACTGCAATCATGCAAAAGTCTGCGGAAGGAAAACAAGCACAATATTATCTATTTTTTGGAATCAAAATAGGCTGTCCTTACAATGGAATGATCCATAGATTGTTAGTTCAGACTCCTCCTGCACAGAAGGATTCATAACATTTGATGGCCATTATTTCAAGCATATTGTGTTGTACATATGATTTTTGCATTTTCTGCTACCACCATGTTATAAATATAGTACCGGCGACAAAAATCAAGGAAAGGGGTTAAAAAAGAGATATGGATCTCAATTTTGAGCTGAATATGATCTGTCAACTCCATATATAACTGGGGTTAGGCACTGTATCCAGTCAATGAAACATTCTGGTATTATTCCAAATCTTCTGCAATTATATTCAACATGAAAGTGATGGAGCTCAGTAAAGAGGTAGTTAAAGCTCGAGCCTCGTTTTCTATTTTTAACACATTAATGGGCTTAGAACCAATGTGAATTATATACCATGCAATCCACAAGTTCAGTAGTATTTATATACCATTCTGTTTGTTTATGCTGCAAACTGTAGAACGTTGTTGCAAGTTGCTGAAAGAAGTGCTCATAATATCAGCATTATCATCATCATGGGACAAAAAAGACTCGATATTGTCATCTGAGGGTTTCTCCACCTCAGCATCCCTACCATCCTACCGCTCAAACAGCAAAAGAATTAGAGTGGCAGGGAAGACAAAATTGACATAAATACTGAATAGGTAGAACAACAGAAATGATCATACAATTTCTGAAAACTGTCACTAACACAATATCCATGGAGCAAAACACAAGCATTCACATTTTGTTCCCCTGAGATATGTGACATACCAAGGCATTCTCCTCAGGTTGTGAATTTGATGAATTCTTCCTCTTTCTGCTATTCTGATCCAAAAAAGGAATACATCAGAAAAATATGAGCAAAAAAGTCTGAGCATCACTGGCAGAATCCACAAAGAGGAAAACTTCTTGATATTAAACTTCCTAACAAAAGAATGGCTTAATCTGGCCTTTGTAATCACCAACTGACCTCATGCAATTGCTGCTGCATCAGCTGATCCTTTTGTTGTTGCTCTGCAGTTTGTCTCACAGGGACCAAGATTTTTTGCTCTACTGTTTGTCTCATATGGACCATCATTTGTTGTTCTATAGTTTCTTTCTTAGGTACCAGCATTTGTTGATCTGCTGTTTGTCTCCTAGGGGGCATCATCTGAGTCATAATCAATCAGTTTCTTATTAGTGAAGAACCAAGCTAAAGGATACCGAGAATGATGAAAAAAACAAACAAAAATTTTCAAAAGAAATCAGAGAGTAAATGCAAACCTGCAACCTTAAAGGCAGAACAGCATTATTTATTGTGTTTTGTGAGACCACAATAAACTGTCTGCATTTGTCAGTTAGAAAAATTCTTTACACGGTTTAACACAAGCTCCAAGTGCTTGGTTTGAGCAGTTCCAAAAGGTCATTCTTGATGCAGGGTCTAAAAGAGTACTTATGATTACTCTTTATTCACCCACCAATCTTCACATGGAGTTACGATTCTTCTGTATATGTTGATGACAACCTTATCACAAGTACTCTCTGATGATCTAGAAGGTATTGAAAACTTAAAGCAGCTCCTTTGCCAATCCTTCAAAATGAAAGATTTAGAAGTTCATTGCTCATCTTATGGGTATTTATCAGAGGAAATACACCATGGACCTGATCAAATTTTCAAACTCGACAGATCACAAATGTGGTGATACTCCTATGGCATGAATGCCATTTGGTATCTTTAAGGCACTATCTCAAGAGGTTTGTTCTTTCCTTCTCAATCATCTACCCATTTACGAGCCTACAATGATTAGGCAAGTTATCCTGATAATAGTCACTCCACTACTGGCTGATATGTGTCTCTCGTAGATTCACTTGTTACTTGGAAGTATAAGAAACAACACACTGTTTCTAAGTCTTCAACTAAAGCAGAGCATAGAGCTATGTCTTTGTCTTGTGGAGAGATCTCCTGGCTTAGAGGCATTATGCAAGAGTTAGGTGTGCCTATTATGACTTCAACATGGCAACACCTTTATATCCTGATAATGTCAGCACAATCCGTCAGGCATCCAATCCTGTATTTCATGAGTGTACTAAGCACGTTGAAGTTGTGTTCATATTCTTCGTGACAAATATTGGGATTGGTGAGATTACTCTCCCTCATATCGCCTCTCAACACCAACTTGCAGACATTTTCACTGAGGCAATGACTCGGGCCTGACATAAATATTTAGTTAACAAACTCATGCTACTTACTCCGCTTCAGTTTGAGGGGAAGTGTAGAAACTAGTTATGTACGCTTATTGTACTTTATTGTTTTGTGAGGGCTTCTAGGTAATTGTACCACTCTTTCTTACCTTAATATAAACACAGCTTTTCTGGATGGCTGTGGCCTGTGAGAGACAGAACACACCATCACTTTACTCCTCTATTCCTCTCGTCTGCTGTAACTTCCGTCCAGAATTCACACTTATCCTACCCAAGTTGGCTGCAACATTGGACTTGATGTAGCCTATTTGGTCATCCATTTTTATCACTTCTGAAGCAATAAAATTATACCTGCCCTAAACAGGTATGAGAGGGGCTGCTGGACCAGCATTGACTTGCTCCCTCACCCCTATATTATTCGGTGAACATTCGAACAGACAAAGACTAGTAACTGGCCGTGGACTGCCAACCATCACCCTAGCTGACATCATTTGGTTTGTTGCTGACTGGGCATATTTTATGGACTGTTAAATTGATCAACTCATTTTCTTAACTTTGTTTATTTTTCTCATGTGAGACAGATCTGTAAGTTTAAGTTCTGTCTTGTTGTTCTTCGTTGCCCTCTTCCCTCTCTTCTCCTTCTCCTTCTCCTTCTGTTTCTCCTTCTCCTTCATTCAGTTTTCTTCTCCTCTCTTTCTTCTTTCTATCCAAATTCTTCTCTTTGCTTTGAAACAATTGAAAGTATAATTGATGCACTGATAACAGATTTCACTATAATTTTGTATGTTTATTTCTTATTCTGTTAGTATGATCTTGAGAAGTAAGAGGTTTTCATGCATACAAAGTATTGGGATGTGCAAAGTGCAAATTCATTCAACTGATGTGTGATGAAATTGTTTGATAAAATTCCTCAATAAATAATATCATCTAATCCAATCTGGATCCGAACTTAACATGGGAAAACTTTATATCCAACAGACGCGATTTCCTATCCTATCCCATAAAATCTTTATACAATCCTATCCAGCCGTCCAAACATTGTCAAAGTGAAAACTCGAGATTAATTGTTCTCAAATGTCCTCCAAGGAACTGGACTTACAATCAAACATGTCCTAAAAAATCTATAGCGGAAAATGTGACCACCAACCATTTTCTATAAGGGCTTTATCATTAGAAATCACATTACCCAAACCTCGGTGCCTTTAGGCTGTTAGGAAGGAAAAAGTTGTACATTAATGCGCAATATGGTCTCTCCTTCCTCTCAAATCTAGAGTCCTGGACCAAGGAAAATTTATGGAGTTCTCAACTCCATGGGCCACCATAGAGAGGAGCTTTTTCTTTCTTTCTTCATTTTTAAGTAAAATTATGTCATTAAAGAAGTGCCAAGGGGGTGCAGCCCATGCACACTTGCTGCATACAAAAGAAGCTACACCCCTATACTACACTATGTTCCTTTCTGTCTACAAAATCCATAGAGAACACTGAGTGAAGGGTGAACCCTCCTAGAAACCCAACTGAAAAGCTATCTCAAAGAAATATTGTTCAAGTGGTGAACATATTTCTCTATACCATCAAATAATGGCGATACTTCACAACACCCCCCCCCCCCCCCCCCAACCCAACCCAATCAAAAAACAACAACCCCCCACTCCTCAATGGCCAATATACACCATAACAAACAAAGCCCACCATGCCATCTTTCTGCTGTTACTTAGCACACTTCCTCTCCAGGTGTGAAGAATCTCAGGCATTGATCTACGAAACACACAAGAAACACCAAAAACCAACAAAAGGAAAGACTGCAAGGATTGATAATGCAGTGCAAAGACACAGAAGAGAGCATAAAGGCTTACCTCATGAGCTCGATAAATTTGAACTCATATGCAACTAGAGGCATGCTGAATACATGTCAACGAGGCAAGAAAATGATAATGAACATTACAACAGGGAGAATAATAGTAATAACAATAGTGACAACAATAACAAGAATGATAGCAACAGCAAATATAATATAGCTGCGTATAAATAAACATATGCTGATACAGATATGCATATAAAAAAAATTAATATGGAACTCAAAATTTGTTAATACCAAAATTTTTCTATTGAAAAAAAAAAGGGAAAGAAAAGGGAAAAGATGTAAACGATTGCATCAAATGCAGGTTCGCCCCATTCTGGACCATCACCATAAATTTGGAGGAACCAATGCTTAAAACTCCAAGTCTTGTATTAACTTACCAGCCCGTCTGTCCCACTTAAGTCATTCCTAGGAAGCATCAGATTGCCCAAATTGTTAGTGCTTCCTTGAAAAGAAGATATTTGCTTCCCTGGTGTTTTTGCCATTACTTGAGACAAAAATTCTTGTTGATAATGAGTCGTTGATGTCTGAAACTGTTGATGTTGGTTTGGCATTGGTAAAAGTGAATTTAGTACTGGGTAAGCCATTCTAGAAAGACTTTGGTCAACTCCCTGAAAGAGATGAACAAAATCAACTGGGGACAACTGATGTTATATAGAACTACAAAAAATCTGCTACTGCAAAGGAAAAGTTTCAAATATGAAACTAATGATGCCACTTACAGACAAAGGCCATCCTTTCAATGGCAGCGAATTGGCCCCTTTTTGCATCCCTGGAAAGGATAAACATCATGCATTAACACCATCTAAACTCAATTCAATTCAATTCAACTCAACATAACAAGCCTTAATCCCAACTATCAATTAGTACTATCATTTTTGGAAAATATCCAAACATTCAAATCACAAAGGGAATAGAGAAATTTACAAAAAGGTTTATCATGACATCAAATCAGCACACCCCAAATACTTTATTCATGATGGCATCTACAATGAAAGGAAGGAGATTAATTTAAGAATAATCCGACCAATTTGTCGATGCAAGACTTCCATTTTTATTTCCATTTTCACAATCATACTCATATTAACATAGGAGACAGGTGTCTTAGTGTAATATTGCAGCTGTCTCATATAACACTAACTCACAGAGGGACCTCTACGTCAATATAATCAAGCCTTAACTTATAAATCTTTCCGTCAAAACTCATTATCACGCACAGCGCAGCCTACAATTTTTTAGAGCAACATAAAACCCATTTAGCTCTATCAAGTTCTTTCCTCACCCTGTTTACAATATATGTAAGACAGGACTTCGGTTGAATCATTTTTGTAAGCTTCTATGATACCTATTTCTTCAAGATTGCTGCTTTGTGCCAACCACCAAGAATGATATATTTCGTCAAGAATAGGAACAACTATGGAAACTAAACAATCAAAAATAGCATAAATTTGTCATAAGCCACCGATTGTCCAATCTACAATCACATTGAGTTAAATAAAGATGTCAATTTTTACTATAAGTAAATTAAATAAATATAACATTAGCACCTCCACAATTTTCATCACCAACTATATTGTTCCCATGCCATTGCACTAGCATCCCCAACCATTGTAGTACCGCCACCCATCCAGTATCACCACAATTTCTAATAGCAAAATGAAATTGTGCTATACAAATAGCCAACATATGTCCATCCTCTACTGTTAATAAGAACAATTCCAAATGTCCTTAGTGAAATCCTCAACGAAGTAAGAATTATTTCTTTTTACTGGAGTTGTAGCGATTTTATTCATCCCTTTTCCATTAAGTTTTCAATGTACAACACATTCTTTGTCAATGAAACTATTTATATGCTTTCTCTATTTCATCCTAATAAACATGTGCCTTCTATAGGTCAAATGCGAACATGAGCCAGTTGTTTCACGCAAAATTTTGAGCTTGCTAAACTCCAAGAGTGGGAATGGGTTGAAGGGCCTAGCATCTGAGCAAATATGAACATTCCTTACATATTAGCATAACACATGCAAAGCATGTCTAATAAGCTTATCACTTGAAAAGTATATTATTTGATAATGGCGGCAATACAACTTGTAAAGGAAAACATTACAGTCCAAATTAGCAACAAAAAAGAACTTCATAAATTTCTTAAAGTAAGTTATATCTAAATTGTCTCTTTTCCATTATGGCTTTTCTCCACCACAAAATGCATCACAGCTTGACCTTAATTCAATGAGCTATGGCTGATCACATATGGGGGCGAAGCATAGCTACTCCCAAGGAATATTGTTACCTTAAACTTAAAGCATAATTACCTACTGGATTTCTCTGAAAGGGTTTCCCTTTTGTTCTTCCGAGGGGAAGAGGTCTGGATTTAGGCTCTCTCTTAGGCAGTCAAATGCGTAAAATACAAAAGTAATTTTCTATATAAAAATGAACCTGCCAAATGATATCAGCCAATGCTCCTAGCAGCTATGTTGCATGAACTTGGGTTCAAAATTGAGTGCGGGTATGTACCTAAGCGTCAGATTCATGTAATTTCTATAGTATTTACAAGGTGCTACAGAGCATTTTGTGCATAATATGGGAGTTTTACACATCCTTATGTGGTAAACTTGAGTTAGTAAACATTTTTGTTAGGTTAACATCAAACAATATCCACCAGGCTCATATCCATACCCATCCCCATCCCCATCCCCATCTCCATACTCTTAACCAAGTGTAGAGTGTCTGTCGCAGACACTTCGTGAATTTTAAAAGAGTCCAAGTAACATAGCATAGCAGGTTCCTCTCCTCAAACCAACTGTGACCTAGCCTTCTAGGAATTTTCGTGTCACTCAAAGCTATGTTACCTGGACTCTTCTAATTTTTTGAAGTACCTGTGTCGAACACTCAACATTCGATACTTGACACGTGACACTTGACACTCGACACTAATTGGAATGCATCTAACAAGGATGTATAACTAATTGAGTTTACTATAAAACTAAGCATAAGACTTCCAATTTATGTATGAAATGCTATATTTTAGCTTGTAAATACTACACAAAACAAGTGTTTAAAAAATATAAAATCTAACCATGTCCTAGTGTCCTTGGATATGAGAAGAATTAGATAAATCCGATAATTGGACACATACTTGCACCTGACACCTGTACCTGAGTCCAGATAACATAGACTCAAAGATAGTCGATGTCAAGTTGAGAGAAAATTATAAAAGAGCCACTTTGTGGTCTCCTTTGAAATGAGGCATGGAAGGGAGCAATATGGAAAAGTTCTGATACCTTACAAAAGAAGTGTGAACAAAAGGTCATAATATCTATTTTAGAAAACTCTATTCATAAACAAATTAGAAGTTTCGGGCTTTAGAATTCTTAAAATTAAAAGTCTAAAAGAGGAAAGTTTAATAGGTTTAAATCCACATAATCTTGAATTTATCATGGAATCCCAAGTTATTTTCTTCAAACTTGCAATGCGTTTCATGTACATCCATCAAGTGTCCAAAGCATGCCTAGTTCTAAAAATTCAAAAAATAATAAGACAAGTTTGGAGACGTGTTAGACACGTGTCAAGAGTACCCGACAATTGTTGGTATCCGACACATGTCCAGTGCAACATGGTAACTTCTTAAAAGTAACTATGCTTCTTATGTATTCTACGAGATCTTGATCCTCAACAGCTTAGAGGTAGAGCATTGGCAATTAACAGATCGGTCATATGTTGGAATCCTAATATTCTTAAATTCCAATAAGATTATAATTTGGTCCACAAAGCCAGCCCAAGTAAATGGATAAAGGCTTCAGTACATAAATATGAGCGGATATGAGGAAGTACAAGCTTTTTATTAAAAAGGGCACTACAATTCTATCATTCGAAAAAATAACATGGTCATAAATCTCACATTCAACAACTCAGCTTCATATATTGTCACGTACATTGTCAAGTGCACTTGAATTTAGAAGGTTAAAGGTCTAATGGTAGAACAATATGTTATTAGGCAAAAGCAGGATGTGACATCGCCTATTGGCCCTTTTGGTTAAACATACTGTTAAACCAAAAGGACCAATAGGTGAGGCCAAGCCCCAAATTTCTCTTGCAACAAACTTAAACTAGAATAAGAACAAACCAGCACCATGAAATCCTGCTCTCGGTAATATGGCTTTTGGTACTCCACAGAGAGTTGAGTCCATAGGCCTTGTTCTCCCCAAACTAACACTACGGCTTTTATCCTGCAACACAGGTAACATTGAATTAAGTTCCATAAAAATGACTTGGTACTAGAGTTTTTGCTTATATGTATCCATACTCTTGCAGTCCGCTGTTGAGACTTCTGAGGAATTTGCTGCTGGGAGTGGCTGCAGCAATACAAGTTAAAGAAGAAATCAGTGTCCCTCTATGTCTAAAAGAAAAATTATAATGAACACAAATGCAATACCCTTGATACAAGTGTAAGGTCATCTCAGGCTCCCTATTTTATAGTTTGTTCATTCAGATCACAGTGTACCACAGAAACGGTGCTACAATCCTCATGTTATTGAAAAGCAAAGCAAATCAGTCCATTTCGTTCAATGCTCAATTTGATTGCAAGAAAATCATACCAAAAGATATTTGGAATCATATAACTGCTCTCAAACCTCAACCAGAAACAATATTCGTAGTTTTCAATTCTTATCAATGTCATCTCAACGACAATCAGAGTTTAAAGCAGCAATAAGGTCAACAGGCTAGCACCCCTCCCCCCACCCCACTGTGCACACTAAAAGGGAACCAGATGGATATTGAAGATGACCAAGCCCAAATATAGTATATGGATTTGTTCTGGAAGTACCTAGCATGGCTTGAAGATGGCTTTGAGAGAGTCAATTTATCAACATCAAGAAGCTGTACATTGGGATTAAAGTCTCTAGCAGGAAGCCTTGAACGCTCTTCCTCATATATTTTTGAAGCCAACAAACTTGCTGCTGGTTGCCCCAGCATCTTGTCAAAATCCGTACTTACAGGAAACTGCCTGGCCCTCTGCTGATTCATGTCTGGTTTTGGAGGCTGGGAATTAAACAAGTAATATCTCAAATGCATTGTCTTGCAAGTTACAACGATACATGAGAGCCTCAAGGTTCATCAAAATAATACCTTAACAGAGGATTTTTCCATGGCCTCAGGATGAGTTGGTACCCTAGAGGAATATATGTCCCAAAATATCGTCCACCATTCAGTCAAGAAACCGTAAGGTTCATTGATCACTAAAACAAAAATTTCATATTTCCAATCAAGGTAAGACATTTTAGAGCACCTGGGATATTTCATTGACTGAAATATATCATAACAATCATCTTGCTTCATAAAAAAAAAAAAAAATTAATAATTCTTCCGTTAGTTGAAAGACAATAAAGCACAACCTAACCCACCTCTAAAGGACATTTCAGAAAGTTCTTTAGGTAGCTACATTAATGATCAATGAACAATCTAACTTCTGAGAGCAACGCCGGACATCACAATGATCCACATATATTATGAAGTTCATCATGCAATGTGTCACAATCGCTCGTGTGTGTGTTGAGTGACTTAAGTCCCACATAGGGCGTATACTGGGAGGCCTGTTTGTTTGGGGGGCAAATGGAATGGGATTGGAGATGTAATCCATGGGACCCATCTAATCCCACGTTTGGAAAAAACAAGTGGTGGAGGATTACATCATGTAATCCCCCAAAATGGAGGATAAGCAATCCCACATGGGGGTAAGGCACAAAAAGACCATTTTGCCCACCTCTCACATTATTATATATTATTATATATATACTACATTATATCATATTAATGTTATATAATAATTATATTAATATTTATTTTGTAGTTATAAAATATTATATTAAAATTACTTATCTTATAGCTTATCCTACCTTAACCAAACATAGTATGAGTAATCCTCCATTACATCATGATAGTATTTATCACCCATCATCACCTTCCTCGTCCCATAGTACTACTTATCCTCCATTTTTTTGTATCTCACAAACAAATGTGACCGGAAGGTATTAGGCATATAAGCAGATGCGGGGGACCCTAAATGTGAGTCCTTTTGGGTGTAGAACAAGCCCATGACAAGTGGTATTAGAGCTAACCCGGGGATACTACCATGTGGCTTGAGGGCATCTCAACATGGGTCCCATGCAGTGGTGTGGTTCCCTGGCAAGGTCTTTAGGGATCGAGTATGGGAGACTGTCACCGTCGCACAAGCATGTTGAGTCTCACATCAAGTGTGTGTTGAGTCCCACATCGGGCGCATACTAGGAAGGTGTGAGGCATATAAGCAGGTGCGGAGAACCTAAATGTGACTAGTTTATGGAACCAATCCGTGACAAGTGATATCAAAGCCAACCCGAGGGTATTGTCATGTGGCTCAGGGACACCGCAATGTGGGTTCCATGCAGAGAGTGTGGATCCCCTAGCAGATCTTTAGGGATCGAGCAGGAGAGACTGTTACGGTTGCACGGGCATGCGTGGAATCTTACATCAAGAGTGTACAGAAAAGGTGTTGGGCATATAAGCAGGTGCAGGAAGTATGCTAAATGTGACTAGTTGGTCTGGGTGTGAAACCAAAGTATGCTAAATGTGACTAGTTGGTCTGGGTGTGAAACCAGCCTGTGACACAATGGAATAACAAAGCAAAAAAATCTCAAATGATTAAGCGCAAAAACAATTACACACGAAGCCATCTCTGAAGTACATTTCAATTACATCTCGGAGCATCGACATTCAATTAATTGATCCAATTCTTTCTCTCAATAAATAAAACAAAATGGCATTTAATTAATAACACCACCATCAAAATTAAGCAATAAAACCTTCGGCTAATAAATTAATAAGAAACAAAAACTTAAAAAGGAAAATTACGTATAAGATGCTACTCACATTCTCACATTCAAAATGTAAAACAAATTAAACTAAACAAACCAAAAGAACGTGGCTGAGAACACATACCAACAGGATTTTTATCAACATTAGCCTCTTTGGCGAAAATCTCAGCAGCCTTATGCATATTCTTTTTCACCATATAATCATGTATGTACAGGTCAAGCCTATAAAACCCCCAAATCGTTTAAACACAACAATAACCTTATAAATTAGGGGAAACAAAACATCAACACACGAAATTAGCTTTCAAACAATTAAAGAACGTTGAAGCACATCGACTCACATCTTCTCAGCGTCCCAGTCTCCACCAGAGGCCATGATCGCCACAACACCTTTCCTTCACCCAAAAAAAAAAAAAAAAAAAAACAACAACAGAGCCCAAGTGGGTTTCAACAGGGAAGAGGCGATGAAGAAAACCAGACCCGGATGAAAATTAATCAGTAGAATTAATCAAAAGGCAAAACCCAGTTGGTCTATGCCAAAACAGAGCCAGATATATATGATACATCTATATGTATATATACGCACAGAGAGAGATAAATGGAGAAGAGGAGGGAGGGAGGGAGTGAAGGGTGTCTTAGTAGCTAAGAAGAAAGCAGTGACAGTTCCATGCAAAAGAGAACCACATAATAGGGACAAGCGAAGGAAGATGGCTTGAGAGAGAGAGAGAGAGAGAGAGAGAGGGGGGGGGGGGGGGGGGGGGGGGGGTCTTATATTTGTAGAGAGAGAGGGGTTTGGGGTTTATATGGTACTGAGGAATTCGGTGGCCCGAGTTGTCGTTAGAGGGTATCACCAGAGATGGAGCCAAAATTTCATGCTATGGTTCTGTCAGTGAGTGTGCACTTTATTTTCTAGGACCATCCAATCATGTCATGCCATGTCAATATCAAAAGGGTATTTCTGACATTTGGAAGATTAGAGTTTTGCTTGCTTGTTACCAGGACTATCTCTAGCTGCTGTCCAGTGGCCCACTGATGCAAAACAACTCGGTTGTAGGCCCACCATAAATTGGTGAGTACTAGCTGAGTTGTCCAGCATTAGTATTTCTATTCTCCATTTTGTTATAAAAATGTCGGTTTTTTGAAAAACTTTTACCAGAATAACTTAGTAAAGTTATTTTTATAACCAAGAGTTATTATGGATGTTTTGTTTTTCAATAAAATATTTTCATTCAACTACTCATTTGCATGTAAATTATGTATAAATTTTCTAATTGCATAGTAATAAATACTAACCAATGACATACAACGTATTAATGCCAAAAGAGTTTTGCTTTATTAATTATAATTAGATTTTTTTTATAAAATAAATGCATTCTTCAATAATGGTCATTTGCATAAAATTTCATTTTGTTCCCTTTTTTAAAAACCTTTTATTCTGAATTGAAACCACAAATATAATTAAATTAAAATGTCCATATAATTCAGAGTGGCTAGAAGGAATAACATGAGTGTACAATTGATGTAAATATATGATGAGTATATCTAAATAATGAACTTTGTCAACCGAAGTCCAACTCTAGACATATAATAACAAGCAAAAGTATATATTTTATAGAATTTTGGTACATAAACTCTATTAGAATAATGTGAATTAAAACTTATATCGATGGGTACTTTTGTTTAACAAGTGTCAATTCAGTCATATCATTCTGTGTAAACTTTTTTATGTTTATATATCATTACTCTAATAATAGGAGTAATGTTATACGAACAAATCTTTTGCACAAAATTTCAAAAAGAGTGATGAGATTGTTTGCGGAGCTTTAATTTCAAAACCAAAATACCCACTTTTTTTATTCATAATTTTAAAAAATGATATTACTACATGCATCATTCTGATAAATTTTTTTGTGCAAAAATTATGTAAGAATAAAATTCTCTAAAAACAATTACAGCTTTACTTTTTGTGTGCGTATATCACTGTCCATTAAGTTATGAGTTGTATTCATTGTGGGAAATGAATATCCTCCAACTCATAAAATGACTTGTGAATGTACAAAATCCACTACCATAATTGTATGGTCCAAGTTTTGAAAATCTCATTCATTCAACTATGGAGTTTGTATAAATGAAAATCCATAATGTCATCTACAAAATTTGAATTTAGATTACTTCTTACTAGTGTCATTAAAGCAGTGCATGAGCTTGGTGCATCATTGGACACTAGCTAAGAATTTGACATAAATGTTCATCATATACTTCCACATAGAATAAGTATATCTTGACAAGCCAAGGGCATTGTTGGAAAATCAAATGTAAATGACAACTCCTCCTTAAGTTTTTATAATGGTATAATTAAGAGCATTCACATGAATGAGCACAATAATTTGACTCATTAAAGAAAAGCCCTTTAAACTAACATCTTCACTGCTAGGAATACAAGGAATTTATTTAATGATTATGAACTCTTCCTTATCAACAACGTAATCATAATAGAAAATGTATTTTTGAAACATAACAATCAAATGAAAACACATGACAATATTAAGATGTACATATGCATATATCTATATCCCAATTTAACTAATAAAAATACACAATGAATATGTGCTTGTAAGTATACCCTCCACACAATAATTTCCAAATCCACTCAAGAATGTGAAAAGCAATAGTCTAATTGTACTAAATAATAAATTGCCTTGGTCTTGATTCTTCCTTTTCATTTATTTACCGATTGCATAGGTCCATTCAAACTTTATTTTTTTTTTTTAGGTCCATTCAAACTTCAAAGTGCTCTAAATTGGTAATATACCAAGCTGTACAGGGTAAGTTTTCATAAATGTGGAACTTATTGGTTTTTAACCTCGTCACATTCCTTTAGATTGAATCGTACGTGTAAGCCACATCAATGGGCCGGCCCGGCCCGACCGGCCCGACCAGCCCAGATTTGTTAGAGCATATCTGATGGTTTCTGACCGTTGGCAGCCTAAGTGTTGGGCGGGCCACAGGCCACCCTTGAGGCAAAAATGTTGGGCCAGACTCAGTTCATGGTATAGGCTGGGCCAGGCTTATTTTCTAAGAATTGCTTACATGTGTGCTTATAAATTTGTGTGCATCAAATCACCTCTAACTACAATATTTGAACTTTTGATTTACACAACAGTAATCACAAGGAGAAAATTTTTGGTGAGCATCAAATCACCTCTATTTACAATATTTGAACTTTTGATTTACATTGAATATTTTCTCAATCACAAGAACTTTTTAAATTCCATTGAAAATCGAATAGAAAGCAATGTAACCTATATTATATACTTATACATAATAGATATATGGTATATATATATATGTATGTATTATAAAGTTTGATCAAACCCATGACTCCCCCAACCAGGGTGAAGACAGGAATCATTCTGAAGTCTTTGGTATCACACCAACATTAGATATTACAAAGCAGAGAGAGAAACTAGGTAGAATAAGATCTTTGTTATCATTAATAAATCAACTAATGAAAGGCCACCATTGTCAGTAGCATCGGGTTATGTAGGTATCTCAGTTGTTAAGCTCATGAGTTTATATTTAAATTGAAATGAATTTAAGAGGAACCTTTTTATATTCTGCATAGAAGTCCTTACTGCTACTGCTTAATTCGAAATTCTTAGATAATGGTCCATCAAGGGGTCGTTGCCTCCACACTTGGCATTCAAAATTTTTTGTTTTGTTTTTTTTGAAAATGGGGTTTGCCACCTCTGGAACGCAAACTCTGTTTGCCAGCCCAGAAAACTCTCTTTCGAGGAAAACTAAGCAATCCAATGCTCTAATGCTCATACTAATATGCCATGCCATGCCCAGAACCAAAAAAAAAAAAAAATTGTATAACAGAGCCATTGGTATGGAACATGGTCATGGGAATAAAGAAGTTAAGCATATTCTTATCTGTAAGTGAAAGGAATGGAATCCAGAGAAATAAATAAGAGAAAAAGGAAAGGAAACTACAGGGTGCAACTCTCTCTATATATAGTGTTTTTTTGAAACTTCTGACATCGTCTGGGAAACAATCCCCGAAGAGATGAAGTTCTTGCTAGAGTTGCCGTGCTGCTCGTGTTTCTGCTTCGTTAGGCCTAAAAAGGGCAAACCGAAGGAGAAGGAAGCGAAGAATGATTGAAAGATGCAACTGCTCCAACAAAGAAGCTCTCATGAAAACTTGGAGGAAGTGCTATGATCTGCTAACAGTTGCTAATCTTTTCTTCTTTATTCTTCTTGGACAAAGGCTCGATCACAGACATGTATTGTTATAATCCGGGTCTTTTAGAGGTCTTCCTTGGAAAATTTCCGATGTATTTATTCACTTGGATTGATGTTATTGATTTAAATATCTTCAACTTATACTTCTATTGATCACCCGGCAGACTTTTGGGGCCAAGCCCATTTCCTGCATTTGATGTTCAATGGAAACCAGGCCAGTCTGTGCAAGAAACCTGCACGAAAATCCCAACCACAAATACGTAAGATAACCTCTAAAATAAATCCATCCAAGCAAAGTCATGGTTTTTGACTTTATTTTTGTAGATGAATGCTTTCCAAAAAAATAAACGCAACTCTAACATGCAACATGGAGTTGCTTGCATAGATGACACATTCAAATGAGCTAGAGGGTTTTTATACCCTTTTGCAACCAAAAAAGGTAAATGGAAAAGGAGAAAAGAAAAGAAAAGAAAATATTTTTAACCTTGATATGCTTATAGGTAGAAGCCTATATTTATCCACATTACCCAGAAAATGGAACTCTAGAAATGGCATTTTAGCAGCTCCAAGAGATATCAACATACATATCATGCATTCATGTACTAGATTTTGCGTTATAAATTGACCAATGCATCAGAATGACTTGGACAACAAAATCAATACAGCACCAACAGTGCAATTCCAGAAGGTAGAACACAGTAATGTCAGCAAGTGAAGGCGTCATCTTTCCTTGTAATAATACTACTAATGCGTTCCTTTGGAGAGAATGGACAAAATGGGATCAACAAAGAGAAGATTGTAAAAATGAGTTGCCAAAAAAGCCTATAGGTATATGTATGAGATAATAATGTTGCATATATGCAACAAGTAGTTGATTCAACAAATAGAGTTTTCGATTATCACAACATGCATTTAGAAAGAGAGGAGTACTCATCAGGTGCATCATAAGGATTGTCCCATAAACTATTACGAGTTTCTTAACCATGGAATTGGAAAAGCATTGAAGCAACATGTATGAAATAATTGAGTTATACAGCCACACTATGTTCAGAAATACAAAAACCCTAAAATAAGAGCAATTTCTTGTTCACCCAGATTATGTCCTGAAAGGAGATATCATTTTCTTCAATCGGAACTTTTATGTTATGTTTGAAATTTGAATTTATGATAAAAAAAAAAAGAAAGACAAAGTAAAATATGAGATAAAATAGACAAATTGAAAGAGCATTTTCATTCTTTTTTTGTTCACATTTTCCTTTGAGAAATCCAATTTCCAATTGAGGCTGAAGTGAGAGCATCACTATGAGCAGAGTGTGAGCCCTCTGTGCGACAAAGGCTGCGCCGCCGCTTAGGTCTTCTTGAGGGGAAACTAAGGCATAACTACCACCAAATGCGTGGCAGTCACAGATTGGGTAGTACTCTTATAAGCCTGATTACCCACTGGGTACATTTCCAAGCAATTTAGTAATATTTTTTGTAGTTCAATTTTCTTGTTTTCTTTTTCTTATAAAAAAGAAGTAACAAAAAGTAAAACACGAAAATTGAACTAAAAATCTCAGATTTTATTCTCATTCTATCCACCTAAATACTACACAAAAATGAGAAGGGAAATTCACTAGCATAAATGTTAATAATTTCCTCATTAACGCAGAATAATCCAAAAAAGTGCCGAAATTAATGAGAAACACACAGTATTTAACCTTGCTTCATGCAGCCACAGCATGTATTGCACTATGATTTGTACATCGTGTAGATGTGTTCTACAATTTTCACAATCCAGTATGCTCAACATTACCTTAAAAAAGAAAAAGAAAAGAAAATTATCAATCAATGATGTCTGCCACAGAAGAATTTCTGCTGGCTTTTATCTAAGCAAGGAGAAACCCCAGCACCAAATGTCTACTCTTGCTTGAGGTAGAACAGAAAACAAACCTGCATGACTGAACAGTCTGAACCTACTTGTAAGACGATATTGCATTTACAGACTCAAGTTATTTCCTCTTCATCCACAAAGATACCCATTATGTCCAAAGGAAAGTACAAAAAATGGCTAACATATGGGAACAAAGAGAAGTAGGGCGGGTGAGAACTAGCAGAATGACATCACAATACACATATCTAAATTAAGATTTGATCGAGATTGTTTACTCCCTAATTAGAACGGGTACAACAAACAAAGTACGTGTAGAGTTTGTGAAACAACAAAACAGGCAGTGGATGAAGCTCTGGATCAATATGGAATACTAGGTTGAGAAAATAATAGATTTATTGGTGTCGAGGGAGAAACTAAACAGGCAGTGGATTCGATGTCAATTGATTCCAATGTACTCTAGGAACAACTAAGAACTTAACCCCAATGTACAAAAATAAGCCAAAGATAGCTGATTTTACTGAAAATCAAGATACCTGCTAAGAAGCATGAAAAGTGTCCCCGTGATTAGAACAAGTAGCGTAACATGAAGAATCAAACCAGAGTCACAAAAAAAGAAAGCCAGGCGGGTCATGAGTCGGGCGATCGTCATCCAATCCAAAAGTCTAAACTATTATTAGGTGGTACTGTTTATCCCTTTATACACCTATAGCCTTCTTATTTTCTATGGCCAGACGCTTGCTATTCAACCCAAAAGCCTAAACTATTATTTGGTGGTGCCGTCTACCCCTTATACACCCATAAACCTCTTATTTTCTATTCGATATGAAATCGTGACATATATACTCTCCTAGCCGAATCTACGATACCCCACTTTGCTGATACCACTTGTTACGAACTGGGTGCTTTCCATTCAATCTAAAAACTCGAACCCTTGTAATCTAACTAAAAAACCTAAGCTATTAGGTAGTGCTGCTTACCTCTTATAAGTTCATGGACCTCCCACTTTCTATTCAACGTGGGATCATGACACCAAGCATGGCAGCAAGGCACAGACCCAACAACGCAATTTTTAGGGTATTCCAAGTGGCATCCTGAAATCAAAACAGCAGATGATGAGTACTTGGAAGATTAAATCAAAAAGTATATGATCTGGTAATAAATAATTGGTAATTGGGGAATTATACGGACGTTAACACCAGGAGCTAGGCCTCCAAGTAACACTGCTTTTGCTGAAGATATATCTTCTCCACCCGATTGTTTGTTCTCCGTTAGGGTTCGCTTTTCGGGATCTGCAATTGCCCATGGAAAATGTCATTCCTCCAAAAAAAAATTGTATAGAAATTTTTACTAGAATAATGTAATAGTGATATTTTTTTGTAAATAAGAGCCATGATAAATATTTTGTTTTAAGGGTAACCAGAGAGTAGGCACATGCGATGCATGTGCAACTCTTTTAATTACAGTAGTTATAGAAACATGAGGAACGAGAAAAACTAACATTTAGTTATATAAGGAATTTGAATAGTCAAAATTATCTTTAATTGCTTCAACTAATATACTGAAATAAATCTGCAAACTTATGAGGGGCATTTTTGGCAAATGAAAGAGATACGCAACTTTAGGATAGTCCCTTTATATATTAGAATAGATTACACTTTATTCCCTTGTAGTTTAAGCCAAAAACAAATAACCCTCTGCCTTGTGGTTTAAAAGTGAACATATAACTCACTTATGGTTTGAACTTATTTGCAAAATGTATAAAATTATGACATATTTGGTGAAATGATAAAAATGTTGTTGCAAAGGACTTAGCTATTTATTTTGACATACAAGGACAAAATTCTCTTTTTATGTTTAACTTTGGAGAAATAAAATAACAAAAATACTCCTGTGACAAAATTATCCTTAACTCTAAATGTGCTCACTTTTAATTCATAGGGTGTCAGCTAATTTTCGTTCAAACTACAAGACAATAAAATGTAATTACTCTTTTATTTTAAAGTAAATGGTTTTTATTCCACTACAATATTCTGGTAATAAATTATGTATGAATTTTCTGTTTGTATAACATTATCATGTAATTACACATTCTGTAATGAGAGAGAGAGAGAGAGAGAGAGAGTATAGTTACCGAGAAACTCATTTTGGAGAGGGAAATGTATTTTTTGAAAACGCGTTTCTAATGCCAGTATGAAACTTGTTTGAAAATTTTGAGAAAACGTTTAGAAAATACGAGAAAACATTTTGAAAACTTTTAAACTTTTGAAAAACTCTTGGAATACTTAACGAAAACTTTTGAAAAACTTAAAAAAAAACGTTTCGAAAACTTGAAATATTAATTTTTATACATTTTCCCCCCTTAAGTTCTAACTAATTATCTGTGAAATTATTTATGTAAATTTTCACTAAGTTTCCAAAAGGTCTCCTTTAAATTCCGCAAAAGTTTACTAATAAGGTTTTTATTAAGTTTTCTAATCGTTTTCTGCTTTTCGCTTTTTGTTATATTTTTTGGCTGCGTTTTTTGATTTTATTTTTCCTAACGTTTCTACCTCTGCTTTCCATTTTGATAACTATATGTGAGAGAGAGAGAGAGAGAGAGAGAGAGAGAGAGAGTTGGGATATGAAAATTTACTAGACAAAATACTTTGAACACTGCCCATAGTTCCAAGCCTAGACCAGCAAAAGTTCAGGCCCAGGGTTCTACTGTCGCGCCCAAATGGAGAGGCATCATAAACAAGAATTGGTCGTTAATATTTTTTATAATGTTTTGACATGCTTGATTTTTTATTTTTATTTTTCAAGAAGGTTAAGAAGTTCAAGGTTCTTGGAAAAACTTGAACCCAAGCTAGTGATGCATCTCCATCGACACGTCTTAATTAAGCTAGTTGGTATCTTCACTTAAGCTCCGTTTGTTGTCCCGTGAAATAGTTTACGTGAAAAATATTTTACATGTAAAATGTTTTACTTGTAAAATGATTGTTTCAATTATATTTTTTGGTATTTGGCTGCCAAGTTAAAAATATTTCTTGTAAAAAGATGTCCAACAACTTGTAGCCCATTGCTTCAACTTTGACAATACAATTGAAACAAACATTTTATCAAACAACTTACAAGCACTAGAATTACAGTAAGTACATAAATGCTCAATTAGGCCACCATCATCTCTCTCTTCCCCTCCAAAATAAAACCAAAATTCTTATTAAAAAACCATAATGAAACAAAGTAGGAATCGAATGTCTTCAACTGCACAATGATTGCCACCGCTTCTGTCGCAACCACCAATGTGAAGAAAGGCGGGTGAATGCAATTAATCGCAACCAAATGGCCCAGTTGCAAGTTCCAAATGCCACCTGCAACTTTGCATTGCGACAGAGAAAAGGAGAAATTTGGAGGGATGAGATTGTAGAAGAGACCAAGGTACATCGAGAATTGAGAAAGGCTCACTTGGGAAATAGAGAAGATGAGTTGTTCGTGGAAGCTGTTGCTGGGTCGAGCGATTGAAAAAAAAAATTTACGAATTTATAATATGTAAGTTGTTTTTGAGCCTTTCTTGAAAAACAATTTTTCTAAAAATACATTTTACTCATTTTTGTTGCAATCAAACAGCGAAAAATAAATAAAATATTTAAAAAAAAACATTTTACGAAATGAAATAGAACTTTAATATAAATTGAAAGAATAAGTTTGATATATAGAAATACGAAAATAGTATCAAGAATGAATCAAAATGGCCAATTAATGATAAGGACCAATCAAGAATATCACTAACAGGCTGATCAGGAATTTTCCTGATCACACTTAGGATATTCAAGAGAAATTAGGAGCAACTGATGAGGGCTGATCAAGAATCTCCCTAACGGGTTGATCGACACCTATATTGTGGATAGGGCGCCCAGGGTACATGTCAAGCAAGAAAACAATGGAGATCAACCCTGTAAGCTCCAACTGACTCGAACACGACCGAGCAGATCATGCCGAGCACGGCCAAGTAAACTTCCTGGGATAATACCGATCATCTACCCCCACGACCATATTGGTGGGGGCCACCATTGATAACCTGATCATAATAACGTGTTACTAGCTCCAAGACTTCACATGTAAGCAGGATGTAGTCACCTTTCCCGCTCTAACGCGCGTCTGAGAGAGCGCTACATGTAAAGTTAAACAACCACTCCCTCACTACCCTATCACCAGTCAGGTCCTCCAATGCTACGCTATCACGTGGAGAGACAGTCATCTCCTACTATCTCTATGCATACAGTGTCCTCTTAGGATTACTGGGATGCCTACTCATATAAAAAGAAAACTCATCTTTTCTAATAAGTTACGCAAACATAAATCATAATCAAAACTTTGTTAAAATATATCTAAAAACTTAATTTTAGTATCAGAGTGCCCTTCATTGGTGTCCCTACACCTCTTTTTTTTTTCTTATATCACCGAAGCAGGTCGCCACCGACCTGAAAATCAAACTTACAAATTTCTTATGTCATCAATAGACATTATTTTATTTGTATTTTTGGAGTTCCCGTATGATAGAACAATTGGCCTGGAACCTCGCTACCAAATAATAAATAAAAAACTAATAGGCCGGTCACTCATAGGGAATCGAACCCATGACCCTTACCCCATGATACGATGGATGTGCTCAAAAGTCAAAAGTGTGTTAGAAAATCAATTATATTTATGTATATATAAATTATGAGAGCTTATTTTCATCCTAACGCACCCCGGCCCTACTCCAAAACCCCCCCTCAACAACTACCTTTACGTTCTCTACTGTTTTTCTCTTCTCCGAACCCCCGGGGTGGGTTTGTTTATTTATTTATTTTTCAATTAGTCTTGTTTTTTTTTAATCATTTTGTTTATTCTTTTTTTAATAATTTTATTTTTCTTTTTAGATAAATTTTTTTTATTATATGTTTATAAATTTTAGGGGTCATTATTTATAAATTTTTTAAAAAATATAAAAATATGAATCAAAATAAAAAGTATATATATAAAAATAACAAAAATACTAACAATTAATAAGTAAACACACTAATAGCCTGCGAACAAACACTTTTTTTCAAATAAAAAGTCTTTTAAACCAATATTGATTTAGTCATATTTATAGAAGAGTACATGTAATAATACACAAAAAGAGATACACCAAAATATATAAAAATAAAAATTCTAATCAATATTGTCTCAAAATTCTGCTTTCAGCACGCTTGGTGGGAGAGAAAGATTCAGATATATGTCAAAAATTAAACAAAATTAAAAAAAAATGTAAATGAAATGTCGAGTTGAAGGGGGTAATTTAAAGAGATAGATAAGTTGCATAAATTATGTGGATTTTATCTCTTGCTGACATACAACCATCATAATCTCTCTCTCTCTCTCTCTCTCTCTCTCTCTCTCTCTCTCTCTCACACACACACACACACACACACACACACACCAACACATAAATGTGGGATTTCTCATCCGAAGGAGGGTTGTATAATCTTTAAGAAAGTCGATTTTACATTTCCAAGTATGTAATAAAAAAATTTATACAAATTTTATTATTAAAATTGTAAGTGAGATTTTTGAAAGGTCTGGCCGATCACTCGAGTCAATGATTGTAAGTATTCAACCTGTTGTAAAGAAACAAATGAGTTAGAATGGGTCGACTTTTTTTGAGCCGATCACACTCTGACGATCAAGTTAGAAATTTTTACCGAGAATAGAGTAAAATTTACAAGTATATATGGCTTAGTTGAATTGATCATCCCTTACTTCTTCGAGATGCTGTGTTTTTATAGTGTAGTGCTTTCTATCGAGCCTGCTCAGGTAATCATGGCTCACTGTTTAGGTTTACGCCGGTTAAAGCTGGCTGATCGGACATACTTTCTCCTATATCGTCATGCTTGAGCTTGACTGACAGAACGTGAGCATCGTCGGTTGTGTGCAGAACCTCTTCTGCATTGAATACGGATTTGTCTTTTGTTAAATGCTCTGTCCTTCCGCATAATTACACCCTAAGTTGGGCCAAGAGGGTTTCATCTTGGGTTGACAAAATGACCTGGACCTATGGTGTAATAATCTCTCCTGAGCTGCTCCAAGCCCAACTCAGCAATGCCTGTCCTTTTGGGCTTGTTTAACTGGTTCGAGCTAGTACTTATTTGACCCACAAAATAATATGGTTAAATAAGAACCATTTATATTAACAATTATAGTAACAATTGTTTTATGTTTGAAAGTTAAATTTAATAATAATTAAAAAGAACAAAAAAAATATACAAAAAGTAAATGAAGTGAAAGCATCTAAATATATCTTCTTTTTTTGATTGTGTTGTTTTTTTTGGGTCTTTTCAATTACTATTAAATTCAAAATTCAAATATAGGACAATTGTTACTACAACTGTCAATATAAATGGTTCTAAATATATCTTTTTTTTTCCGTTTGTGTTAGTAAAATGAGAATAAAATGAATCAAAAAATATTGAAAAGTAAAAATCTTTTTTGTTTGGCTACTTATTCTGCATAAATAATTCATTTTTCTTTTATTTTTTATTTTATTGACAAATCTAATATCCAGATATAGCATTAGCCAGCCAATGTTTCCAACACAATAACAACCTCTCTTAATCATTCAAAACCAACAGAAAAACCAGGAGCAATAAACGGATTCACTCCAAAGATAGCTTAAACCACAAGATCTTACCAACAATTTTCACAAGAACCTCACCACCACCAATCATTTTTCTACCTCTCTCATCCCTCCTTTAACAGGAAGAGGCATATAGGATAATAAAAGCAACCCTTTTACCCCTCTCTCTCTCTCACTCTCGAATCCTTTGTTCTGCCTCTCGAAAATGGCTCTTCGGGTTGGTCTGGTCCTCCTCATCATGTCCCTGGCAATGGTGGCCGAGTCATCCTTCTCCTTCGACGACGCGGTTGCCCGTTTCGACCTCGACTCGATGGCTTCCCACCGCATTAGCGGCGGCTCCTCCTGCAACGGCCAAGTCGGCGACTGTATCGATGAGGATGAAGAGGCGATGATGGGTTCTGAGGCCGCCCGGCGAACTCTTGCTGAGCGGAGGTTCTGTTAGAATATTATTGTTCTTTTATTAAAATTTTAAAACTTTATTTCGGTTACAAGTTTTATTACAAAAGTTATTATATCATTTGTTACTTGCGATTTATTGGAGTGTTATAATATTTATTAGCCTTCTATCGAGCTTTTTTTCATAACGGCTAGTTTTCTTAGAGTCTATATCATCTTCTCTATACTTTTTATACTATGTTTTATAAACAGTCACGACTGTGATAGTTCTTTGTTCTCTCAATAAATGTAACTATCGAAAAGATCGACTATGAGTAATTGGGTTTGGAGACATAGTTGCTTCAGAATAATGATTTCATGCCTCATAATTTTCACATCCAATCCCGCGTATCATTTATGCAAACCTCCTCGCAGGTACATCAGCTACGGCGCCCTGAAGAAGAACGGTTTCCAGCCGTGCCCCATCCGTGGCCAGTCTTACTACGAGTGCAACCCGAGGGGAAGGGCCAATCCCTACACTCGCGGCTGCAGTGTTATTACAAGGTGTCATAGGGCCAATTATTGATGAGAAAGCCCAGCCCCTCCCGTGCATGAAGAAGAGGGAGAAAGAAGATTTGATATATTTGCATGAAGAACTTTGGATGATCATGATTGCCATTTCCTTTCTCCTTTAAAATTCTCATTTCTATTATTGTATACACACTTTGATTCACATTTGTTTTGATTATAGTACTCTCTCTCTCTCCTCTCTCCTCTCTCTTTCTCTCTCTATATATATTTTGAGGTGAGTGCAATAAGGTGAAAAGGCATTACTTTGGCTAGGCATTGCACTTCTCCTTCTTGTTCCTTTTGTGTGTCTCCTATGGAGGTAATAAAAAGCTAAGTATTGTGATTGTAATCTTATCTTTAATTAGGATTTGATTTGGTCAATGCCCCGCCCCCGCCCCCCCGCCCCCCCGAATGCATGCACGCAGGAGAAGAGAGAGAAAGAAGATTAGTATTTGCATGAACAACTTTGGAAGATCATGATTGCGATTTCCTTCCTCCTTTAAATTCTCATATACTTACAATATATTATAGTAAAATGTTCGGAGGTTTTTGATCTTGAAAGTTTTAATTTTTTTTTATCAATTTTTAAAATTTTTAAAAAGATAAAATACATGTGTCATATTATTGTTGTTTATCTTTAATGTTTTTATTTTAAACTTCATAAATGCTTTCCATTTATAGTTATAGTAACATTTTTAAATTTCCTTTAATTATGCTCATTTTAAAGAATCGTCATCAAATTTTAAATTTCTAAAGTAGAAAGAAAATATGATGTGAAATTATTAGTAGTTTATCATATACAAGATACATATGTCATAATATTATTGGTATTTTTTAATTTTAAAAAACATGTGTCATACAATTATTGGTTTATATGAATTTTAATTTTAATTCATTTTTTTGTTATAAATTTTATAAAATGCTATCCATTGATAGTTACGGTAACATTTTTAAATTTTCTTTAGATATACTTCTTCTAAATAATCTTTATTAATCATAAATTAGATTGTAAAATTTTAAAATAGAAAAAGACATTTATTGTGAAATTATTAATACTTTGTCATATACAAAATACATTTGTCATAATATTATTTGTGCTATCTAATTTTTCTTATTTCTTGATAATTTTATAAGTTCTATCCGCTAATAGATGTGATAATATTTCCAAATTTTATTTAATATGCTCCTTCTAAAAAAATTTAATTATGCATAAATTATATATTAAATTTATAAAATAAAAATGACACATGTAATAAAATTATTAGCATTTTTTTAATTTTATTGTCTAAATTCACACACCACTAAAAAAAATTTACAAGAAAATAAAAATAAAAAATCTTTCTTTTGAATTAAAATAAAATGAATAGAGCTAATTCAAAATGAATAAAGTTGTGATGAAATTAGTTGTTCCTTTAATCTTACTTTTTTTCAAGTAAAATGTACAAATTTATTTCCATTTTAATTTTTAATTCTTTCAATTTTTACAACAATATTTTTTTAGATACCCTCACATCATAATATTTTTTCAAGAATTTGTATAAAACTAAATTGGATGTAAACATCTTAACTATAAAAAATTTTACCTAAAGAAATGATGATTCTTGAACCTTTTCTTTTGGTCTCAAGATTTAATATGATTTTATGTTAGTTTGTGAACTTGAATGAAGAAGGATATAATTATTTTGTAGCATGATTGATTTTACAATAAAAATTCATTGATTTTGGCTTGACTAATATTTTGAAATATAATTTATGCTAACATTCATAATTTATGCAAGTATAATGTCTACAAAAATTATGTTAATTGAGTCTACAGAGCCATTTTTTTTCAATTGATACTTGCTAAAATTTTAAGTAACTGTTCTTAACAGATGATCATTAAATGAAAGAAATATTGAATATAACTACACTCACATATTGAATTATTAATGCTAAAAATTGTAAGTACTTAAAATTTTAAATTCATAATTTAAGGATAATTTTTTTTCATTAAGATAAATTTAAAAATCAATTTTCACTAAGTACATTAAGTAGTGATATATCAAGTCTTTCTCACTTAAAAATACAAATTTTTTTAAGTAAAACTTTCAATTTTGAGTAGCTATATATGCATATGTGCGTCTATTATTAAATGTTCTTAATAGATAAATCACCTATATATGAGACTTACATATTTAATTAATATAGCTCCTAGCAAATGGTCACATTAAATTATTAGTTTCTTATTAGAAATTAGAGATTTTTTCACAATAAATTGTTAAAATTTATTTCAAGACTATATTGATGATTGTAATTTATTATAAATTATATAATTAGTATAAGATCCAAACCTCTACAATCATAACTTATCTCTCTCTCTCTCTCTCTCTCTCTCTCTCTCTCTCTCTGTGAAGGTGCGTGCAACAAGGTATGATTTTGGCTAGGCATTGCACTTCTTGTTCCTTTTATGCAATAAAAAGCTAAGTATTGTGATTGTGATCCTTACTTTAGTTAGGATTTGCTTTTGTTGTTAGCCTACCTGCAATGTTGTTTAGAGTCTAATAGATGAGATTTAATACCATTTTTAAACTATTCTTATTGCCACTCAACTAGTTTGCATTAAGAAAGCTTCAACAGAAAAATATACAGAAATTGTATACAGAATAATATGATTAAAACCGGACCTATCACTTTAAAATAAGTGCGTCCACCAAGATAACTTTTAATTATAAAAATGCTATTGATAGATCATTTTAGTAAAGAATTATGTATAAAAATACTGTAAAAATAAAATTTACCTAAAATTTCACGAGAACATAACTTTAAGCAATTTCCCTCTTTCATTATGTTCCTTGTTGCCATGCATTGCTCATGCCGTATCCTTATGCGTGGTAGGTGCATGTAGACACTATTGAAAACATAGGTCTCGAGTTAGAGTTGTTTCCCTTAGGAATTGATCATGTCAGCCCTATTTTAGAAAGAAAACAAAATTTATGATAAAAAAACAAAGAAAAATAATATGATTATTGATCAGCCATTGTGGTTTGATCAAAACATGCTCAGTTTAAAAAAATAGGCCATCCTCCCTAGCCTGATTGGGAGTTCTATTCCATGGTTACCTTATTTATATCTCTTGTGAAGGTGCTGGTTAGCTTGCCCGGTAAAGTCTCTTGGTAATTGTATTAGAGATCTAAGAGCGAATCTGATTCAATTGAAGGTTCTACAATAATATTTCTTTTGGAGTTCTATCGAATTTGCTAATTTGTTGTAATTTCTTCAGACTTTTTGTCCACCATAAAAAAAAAAAAAGAAGAAAAGGACCCTCCAAATTGTGGGTTCAATCCAATTCAATCAACGTTGAAATGACATTAACGGTGCCACGGGAGAGGGATGAGATAAGCAATTCGAAAGTTCAACATAGGAGGTTGAATTATAACATTACCTTCTGAGGATTTGTAATTTCGAAATTTATTATTCCCTTTATCCCATCTATCGAACAAAAATATGGCCAAAGGGGATTATATTTTCTATCAATGAGGCCATGGTTTGTTGTTCTCTACAATTACAAGCTAGAGGGAACAACAACTGCAAAATTATTGAGCATATATAGTTGATTTCTATAAAAAAAAATGAAGGAAAAGGCATGAAAAAGGTTGATTTCTATAATGGCTTTTTTTTTTTTTCTTCTTCTTTAGTATTTTTTTAAACAAAAATATAATTTTATTTTTATGACGGATATGCATAACCTAAAAGAACATAATAATAAAAAGAAAATTAAATTTTAATTAAAAAAATTACTAAAGACAAAAACCAAAAAAAACCTGTTTCATAAGCTGCTTAAATAAGTCAGGTCCAAACACTCGTAGTTTGTTTTACAAGCTTTTGGCTTTTAACCTAAACTTCAAGAACCATCTATCAACATATTTATCATGTCTGAATTTCTTTTTGTCCCAAGAGGAATATAGAATAATGGTTTTGAATTACCTTGCCTATTTTGATAGATAAAACTCCATGTTTGTGAAGTTACTGAGATAATTACAACTATTTTATTTTGAAGTAATACAAAAAAAGTGAGTAACTAAATTGATCACCATATATGTAGACTCATTAAGGGAGCCATTTTGTAAGAGGGTAAAGAGACTAGTGAAATCTCAACAAATATACCAATGTTGTTGAACTTGTATCATGGTTGTCAAAGAACTAGCACGATGTCTTCAATTAGATTCTTGGGGTAATAATACTTTACCTCCATGTGTTCATTTGAAGAGGAATTAAATAACTTTTTTTTAGTTCAGAAGTGACCACACAATTCTCTAAGATTTGGTCTTATATTTAAAATGGACGAAACCATGCCATATTAGGTGAAATGACCAAAAGAATCTGTCTTTATTTTACATAAAAAAAAGTAAAATTATTTTTTTAACGGTTTATTTTAAAAAAATAAAATGACAAAAATACCTCTACAACATAATAATTAATTCTAACGGTTTGTTCTTTTTTGCAATAAAATTCAAATAGGGAGTCATGTATGTGAAATCACAGAGAGTTGTGTGAAATTTTGGGCATAATTTTCACTCAAATAGAGTAAACTGTTTTTACCCCTTGATTCTTTGTTGTTAGAAAAATATTATAAATAAAAAAAACAAAAGAAAATAGTGAAAAATCCGAAATACAGAAAAATCCAACAATTTAAGGTCCCATCTGCGGTCAAAGTAGTCATGCCAGATATTATTCTAAATTTTTCACTGAAATTACCAATGCCTTGATGGAACAATCCAGGGGCTGCAAGTTAGTCAAAAGGAGGATTGATGATTGGCAATTGAAGGATCAACAAAACAGTGCATATGAAAGCTTTGAAACTCTCAATAAATGATCCACCAACCACAAGGTTCAAAGCCTTCAAAATCATACCCGCATACAACCAAGCATTGTGCAAACAAAACAACACAAACCAACAAAACACAAGAGACCACACCCACCACCCTGTTTTCTGGCTTTCCTGTTTGCATCTCTTACTTTCTTTTCTTTTCTTTCATCATCACAAGCCCCACTTCTCTTTCACCCACACTTTCTTATGTCTCCCTCTCTCTCTCTCCCCATTAGGTTTGGTCTCTTTTGGTTCAAAAAGGAGACTCGAGTGTGTTAGGGGGTGGAGAAAAAGAACTACCTTTGCATGATTTCTTCACAGCAATTTCAAACTTGCATTAAAGGAACCAAGAAACCAGGGCCATTGCTTTGCTTCTCGTCTCACATGATTTACTCAGGTGGGTCACTAAATTTTATGGGGCCCAACTAAAAGATTTCATGATGTTGAAACCCTTCCCATTTGGTCAAATCTCCTAATTATTGCAAGAGACTAATTTAGATGCGGTTTCATGGATGCCATGATCTTAAGCTTCATCTACTTGTTTTTACAGCTTATATACATCTTATCTACAATACCTGTGACATTCTCATGACTTCAATTACATTGCTCAACTATACTAACATCCCAACCTGCAATTAAAAAACTATATCAAACTTGCCAAAATTCAAATTCTTTTAATCCCTGTTATCAAGATTTTCACAAGCAATCATATGGGTTATGTTGTCTTGACTTGTGTTAGACGGAGTTAGATACGGGTGTCAAATGTGAATGTGTCTAAGTATCAGATTTATTTAATTTGTAGGTCCAAAGACACAGGAATAAAGCAAAATAGTCATATTTAGTAATATAAATTTTTTTATTTACAGGATAAAATAGTGTTGTGAGGTACTCTGCACCATTTTATACATAATATGAGAGTTTTATGCATATCTAAATGATAAACTCAAGTTATTATACTTTTTTACTGGGTGGATGTCCAACAATACATATTAAACACAAAACCCATATTTATAACCTCACCTAAATATTTAAGTCTATACTTCATGCATTTTAGAAGATAGATCTTTCTTAAGATGATGCAGAAGAGGAAGTTCTTACTGGGACCCATTACACATCCAATGGTGCAGCATTTTTTTTTTCTCCAACATGACCCATGATAATAGATCCACCACAAGGTTTATCAAGATGGGTAACCCAATATATGTGGCATATATATACATATACATATAGACATGGCAAAGTGGCTTACATGTATCTACATCAAAGTTAAAATCAAGATGGTGGTGAATTATAAAAATATCATTGGAGAGCTTACAACACAAGCACAAAGAATTGCCCCAATAACAACCCCCTCCCTCTTCCGCATCTTTCCTTCTATTCAGAGAGAAAAGAAAAGAGTCAAGATTCCTTGCCCATTCCTCTACTCTTTCTTTGACAGCTAAGCCCCATTTGCTCCACCATTGATTAACCCTTTTCTTTCTCCTCTTAAGCATTCATCTCCACTTCTAACCCAAAACATATATTTGTACACACACACATATGTATATATAAATCTCATTCATCCATCATCCAACAATTCATTTAAAATAAGGAGTGAGAGAAGAGAAACAAAGGGTCTATATTCCACAACATGAACTCATAATTAAAGTCAAATTTCCAAAAGAGTTTAAAAAAATCTATGAAATTTAGCACAAAATAAAACAAGAGACACAAAGGACTAAACCAAAGGCAAGTGAAAGAAACAGATAAAATTACACAATTGAAGCAAAGATTGTCTCTTCTTTTTTTTTTCTCTCTCCCCAAATTGTCCATTACAGATATGTAACAACAATTTCCTCATTAATTCCAAATTATATATATAGCTATATATATATATAATATTACACACTCGCTCAAGAAGAAGAAGAACCTGAAACTCGGGGCGAAGTGACCGGAAACAGAGGCAAGAGTCGGGGCTCGGAATCTCTCGGAGTATTCGCCGGCGATGGGTGGAAATAGAAACCCTTTTTCGCGATCGCTTTATTCTCAGCCTCCATATCCAAGTTAGCATTAACAGGGGTACACTGTGGAGATCTGTTAAACGGGTCGGGTATGAGGGGAGTGACCGGGCTGAGGACGAGCGACGGGAAGTCAAGAATACTCGGCGACAAAATCTCCGGCGTGGCCGGCTTCAGGGGCGAGAACGGGGAATTGTGGACGAGTCCGGGGATTAATGGGCTGATCTTGAAGTTCTTGAGACTGTTTCTTCGCTCGTATAGCTTGGAAGAGGGCTGTTTCTTGGGTCCTGTCTTGATGGGTGGGATGGGGTTCTTTGGTGGGTCGGGTTTGCCGGTGGCTGCGGCGGCCTGCTTGGCGGTCTCGGAGGATCCGGTGAGCATTTGGACTACTTGTTTGAAGGAGGAGGTGTCTGCTTGGACGAAGGTGGTCGGGTACGGGTTGTTGGGTTCTGATCTGGTGATGGGTTTGGGGGTAGTGGGGGTGGTGGGTGTTGGCGGCGATGGGCGGTGGAATCCATTGCTGTTGCTATTGCTGCTGCTGCTACTGCTTGTACTGTTGATGCTGTGGCTATTTGGGGATGGAATCAGAGATGGGTTTTGATTTTCTTGGAATTTTAATGAGCTCTCCATTGATGGGTCTGGTTTTAGAGAGAGAAAGAGAGGGGGTAGGGAAACAGAGGATGATGAGAGAGAGAGAGAGAGAGAGAGAGAGAGAGAGAGAGAGAGAGATGGGGGGTGTGAACTGTTAAGAACAGACTTTGATGAGATATTAGATGAGATGAGAGTTTGGCATTTTGCAGTCCTTTGTTACTTTCTTTTGGTTTGGTAAGAAAGTGTTGGGGGACTTTGGGTCCATTATCGTAACTTCATACTCTCTTGCAAGCAAGCGTTTCTCACGCACCAATTTGGTCTACCAGAGCCCTTATTTTTGTGGTCCATGCGCTGGAGAGTGAAAGACACCCAATGGTCAAGAGGGTGGTAATGAGTTATAGATAGAGTCCAACAGGTAAGAGGCGATTGGTGGTGTTTGGAATTTCAGACCAGTGATGGGGTGGGGTTGAGAGAGAGAGAGAGAGAGAGAGAGAGAGAGAATTGTCAAAGAAAGCTTCAGTCTTTGCCATTTGACTTGTAAGGGCCTTGAAAGCTCTATGTAATATCATATGCGGTCCTCCTAGGACAAGTGGTGCACTAATCACAACAATTCACAAGAAGATTAGAGCATGTTGGACATTGATGTTTCCTAGATCCAACCTACCTTTGCATCATTACTATGTTGCCCTTAGAAAAATGAAGTATGCTACCAAATTTGCCCTCTAGTTTGGGGTGGTAGACGAGTTAAGTCAAACTAAGTAGGCAGTTGTTTGGACATCGGCTTGAAAACTTATTGGATGGTGTAATGCGTTTCCGATTGACGTATTCACTCTGAAGATATTTTGAAGTGAGTTTTAATTGAGTTAATTATGAGTTTAATTTAAATAATTAATTTTTTTATAGAATTTTAAATTATAAATAAATTTATCGTGTTGAGTTAAAAAAATTAATAAACTCAAAAATTATTCAAATTTAACTTTTTTTTATATATATATATATATATAAAGAGTTTAGATAGCTCGATTTATTTCGTAACCTTAATTTTAGATTCATTGGTTCAAGGTATTATTATACTCAGTATAGTGTTTGTCGTGAGCAATTAATAAGATGCTATGTTTTCCATGCCTTAATGCACCTAGGGATCCGAAAATGTTGATTAATAAAATCAATTTAATTTAAAACATTATGCCTACATGCAAAAAACTTGCTTGATGCTACGGACTGGAATCTTTTTATCTTTAGACCTATATGGTGCAAAAGGCACGCATCCATATGTATTACTGTTCTGTATCTATCTTTTTTTATTTTCTCTTTTGGTTAAGTCAACACCACTACCAAGTTATGGCCCATTAATTAATGAATTTTATTTTGATATACTGTTAGTATAATTTTTTTTTTTTTTTTACGGAAGCATTAATCATCTTGAGACTTGAAATTACCCTAGCATTTCCTTAGAGTCAAATTGATTGAGACCCACATTGGAAAATTGATGCTTGTTGCCAGGATCTGAAGTTACACCAAGAAGAAAAAGTGAAAATGAGAGGTGAATCGAGTTCTCACTGCAAGCAGACACTTTCCCACTTGTTCTCTTTTTATTATTATTTTTTTTTAAAAAGTAAATAAAAATAAATTACTTTACATATCCGTTAAAAAGTATTACTCGTAGAATCACAGAGTCATTTGCGAAAGTCTCCACTGCACTTATGTTGGGGGTTGAAGTTAAGATCCCATTACATATTTTGGGCACCAAGGAATATGTTTAACCCTCCCCCCAAGTGATTATGGAGACTTGAACCTAAGCATTAAGTAAGAAAATTCAAATTCTAACCCACTAAATCAACCACTCGGTGGTTCTCAATATTCTAATACAATGACATATATTATAAACTTTTGCTATGTTTGCTTCTCAAGATGGGATAGGAGGATAATTAATATCATAATTATTAATATATTTGAGATTAATTTTGTTATTTGATATCCATTCCCAAATTTCTGAATTAGTTATTCCACTCCCCTAAGATTATATAATACCGTGTATATGGTATAAAATGCTCTTCTTGGTTAATTATCCTGGCCTTCTATTAGCGAAACAAACATGACCTGATTGTACCCACTTGGGGACAGTTTTAATGGTTGCATATTCACTGAAATCTCAACTGGGTTTTTCTCCCAAACAGTAGTAATTGTGGCTAGAATCTTCGTAGATTTTATGATCGAAATGTAAATACCAAGAAAGCAGAGTTTCTTAAACAAAAAGAACTGAAAGCCAGCCTTGAGCTATAATTGCTTTAATGACTTTTGAAAGCAATGAAATAAAGCTCTAGAAAAAACTTGACCTTTCTTTTTCCTTTTCCATGAGTGTGAATCTAAACCATTCTTCGGCTGTAAGATTAGTGTGATACATCACATGTTTGTTAAGTTTTTGGTTTAGTTTTTCGCTTTGACGGTGGACCCAGTCTCCATAATGAGAGAAATTATTTAATATTTTTGAAGCGTCATGTATTTTTACTTTTAATTAATATGTTGATTGAATTTTTCTGTTAGATGACTTAACCGTCACGTGTTTTTACTCTTCTACTCCTATGAGAGTGGGTAATCCACCTATTAAGTGGCCCAAATATTTTATGTCATCTAACAGAAGAACTCTACCATTATACAAGTGCTGGAATAAAGATTACGTGGTGCGATGAGAGCAAAGAATTATTTTTCCCATAACGAGGTCTACACACAGTTCCATTAATACCCCATTGCAATTGGCTCAGCCTTCAACCATGACGGGCCAGATCAGAAGTGTTTACAGCTGAAAAGTTTGACTTTGCCTGTTTGCAGCAGTAATAAGCCATGAATTTTGATGTCAGCAACTTATCCAAATTATTTACAATTTGAATTAAAATAAACAGACCTTTGTTTTTTTGTTTATTTACAAAGTTGGATTTGAAATGGAGCATTTAGTCAAGATCTTTCCTCTTCTAAATTAAGAATGGTTAAGCACTTTTTTTTTTTTTGTTGCTTCGGAAATGAAAACAGAAAGGAAAAACTAATCTCTGACAGACACAAATCCTAACATATTTTCTACCAGTAGAGGCATAAACTCTTTAAGAGAGTCATTTAAAATTACAATTCTTTCCGTTTATTAGTTCCCATATTAGCACGTTTGTCAGTACAATTATTTCTTTCTCTTAGTGTCTGCTGGAGTGTGCTTCTCCAATATTTCAAAAGGTATCTTGAATATTCAATGAGAGCTCTATGAGATAATTGGTTCGCAGAGCCTCATGTATGAGGTTCACAACTTCTTCAAAGTTTGCTTTAATCACCATTTCATAAATTTCTTTCTCAAGCATTATAGTTAATTTTATGTATACTTCTCAAAGCTTTGCTTCAATGCTTATAGAGTCATCGAGGTTAAGCACTTCAGCATAAATGGCAGCATGATCATCTCCTTTCAGGGTATATAAATAATCATGTAGATTTCTAGATAAACCATGGGGATGGTCAAGTAGATTTTTAGGTAAACCATCGGGATAATCAAGTCAATTTCTAGGTAAATCAGTGGTCAGCTCGTTGTCATATTGAGTATTATGTCTTAAATTTAATCTACATAGTTGGTGTGAACGATAGTACTATACGAGAGCTCAAGAGAATAGTTAGTCAAAGCCTAAACAGCTTGTAACTAAAAAAAATAAATTGTAAGTGTATATATTGGCCCTTTGAGCCTTTGCTATACATCATCAAATTAGTTAGGCCACATTTGGTAGTCCATCTTTTCGTGGAAAAAAAATAATTGAAAAAAAAAAGTACGAAGAAAAAGACAGTTGAAAAAACAAAAGTCGAAGTGAGCGTGATTTATAGGATCAAGAAGCTTGAATTTGAGCCCAATGATTGAATATAAGGCAAACAATTATTTTATCCGTTTAATTTTGTCTCAAATTTTAATGTTATTCTTTTATTTTAATTTCTTCTATTTAAGCCTTCTAATTTTTAAAAGAAAGTCAATATAGTATAACTTTTTAAAATATATAAAGAAATAAAAAATTTAATTTTACTTTGACACTTTAAATTATTACTTAATATCACTTTGCCCCATTGAATCAAAAAATTACTACATTTTCATCATCATAAAATCTAAAATCATGAATTTATTTGGTCAAAATTCTATACTAATCTCTAAAGCAAAGATAAAAAATAATCTCACTTAAACCATCTCAAAATGCCTAAGAAAATAGCCAAAATGATATATAAAATTTTATTTTTGTGAACCACCAATTATTGGCTCTGCCAATATTAAGGAGATTTTCAGAAATACACATTTACTAATTTGAGACAAAAAAAAATCTTATATTGTATCAAATGAAAAATGTTACAAGAATTAAATTTGTATCTTTTGTTAATAGGTTCAATACTTAAATTATAATAGTTTAGGGGTAAAAATGTAATGACTTTCAATTTAGCTAGTAAAATGAAACTAAAGTATAGTTGAGAGGGTTAAATTGTAATTAATTTTTAATTTTTCTAATTTGGTTTAAAATATTGGACCACATTGATTTAAATTTAAAAGTTAAAGGGCTTAAATAAAAGAAATCAAAGTTAGGATGACATTAAAATCTGAGGCAAAGTTGGAGGGAGAAAATGATAATTTACCCTTGAATCTATAATGCGAGAAAATTTTTTCCTTGCTGGATTGAATATTGTGGGTTGTAACCATTGCTAGTATCTTTTCACTGCATTTCATTAAATTCTCATTCCAGTCCATTGATTGCATTCTAAAAATATAATTATAATGCCTTAATTTGTGTTTTTTAGTCTGAATTTAAAAGTTTATATGCCTCTTTAGTTAGATTTTAGAATTAACTAAGTTTATTTTACTTTATATAGGTTTTGAGCTTAAATTGGATGATTTCAGGTGCATTTCAAATGAGGGAGAATGAGTTTTCAAGACGATGGTGTCATAGTACAAACTGCTAAAGCTGTAGTACAAGTTACTGAAGCACGCAGAGTTAAACTTTAGAAGACCATATTTCTCAAACCAGAAGTGTTACTAAGATCCATAATATATGCTTTTCATATAACTTTTTGAGATCTTTCCAAATTGACCATTCAAATGGTTGTCAACCATGCGAACGCCCATTTGAAGAATTCGAATGATCGTTCGAACGGTCCATGAAGGCGTTTGAATGCTCAACAAACTTTAGAGGTTGGTTTTTAGCATTTGAATCAGGTTCGCAAGGCGTTAACTATGCGTTCGAACGCCAAGATAACGATTCGCGTAACTCTATTATTTTTTAGGGCAAATTATATCCACTTCCCTTAAGGTCTCAGACTAATACAACCCACCCCTGAGATTCTAGAAATTATATTCCCCTCTTTTGAGGTTTGAGGTGAGTTGTATTTTTTCCCAGATGTTAAATTTTTTAACAGAATATATGTGTTACCAGCAAAAAAAAAAAAAAGGTTCATTACCTAAATTACTTCTAATGTGCATGAAATGACATAAATAGAAGTTTTTTTTACTTCTAAAATTAATTAGTTTGTGTTAATTTTTTAAATATTTATTTTTTTGCTTCTAAATTCCCCTGCATGTGTGTTGATTTTTTTTTTATAGTATATAGGATCTAAAAACTTTGGTACAATTGATTTTCTTAAGTTAAACCGTTGTCTTTTTAATATAAATTAACTAACGTTGTTGATTTTGATATTAATTTTTGTAGGGAATTTTTCCTCATATTGATCAGAAAATTTTTTTTATAAAAATTTATAGAATCTATATAGAGCTTTAACTATAGCATATAAAGTTTTAAAAAAATATGAGACGTATAATTTATTTATTGATTAAAATGGCGTTTTATATAGATGTGACATTTAATTTGATCTTAGAATCTTGTACTGAAAATGCATTTGTTTTTATTTAAAGAAGGCTTAAAATCAACGTACTAATTAATTTCATAAGCAAAAATAAAACCTACATATGTCATTTCATGCATATTAAGGGCAATTTAGGTAATGAGCCTGTTTTTTTTTTTTTTTTTTTTGACATCACATATATTCTGTTAAAAAATTTAACAACTGAAGGAAAATACAACTCACCTCAAACCTCAAGGGAGAGGAATGTAATTTCTAGAACCTTAGGGGAAGGATTGTATTAGTCTGAAACCTCAGAAAAGGTGGATGTAATTTGCCCTATTTTTTAACCTATTTAAGGCCCTTTTTGGCCCAAATTTAGGAATTTCACCTTATTTTTAGAGGATTTAGGGTTTATAGGAGTAATTTTAGAAAGAGAAAACCTAGATTCTTTGTATTTCTTTATTTTCATTGTAATGAAGCACAATGTCTCTTAATTCAAAGTATTTTTCTTATGGATTCAAGTAGCAAGACTTCTCTCTTGGATTCAATTGTGAAGATCATCCATAAGTTTTACAGTTTTCAATGAAGGTAATGGGTTTATCATTATTTTATCTTCTTAAATCTCTTGATTCTTAGTAATTGAGGCTTAGATATCTTAGAACATATAGATTATTGACTATATTTGGTAATTTCAATGCATAATCTCTATATTGGTATTAATATTGCACAAATCAATGGTATTAGTCTATGATCCTCAAATTGATTGTAATTCTAACCTTAAATTGCTATTGAATTGTATCTATGGTAATCATTTATTAGATTTTCTATCGAAACCCTATGTTCTTGACTAAGCCTTTAAATGTCTATGCACGAATCATGAATTTGGTATAAGTGTTACTTAGATCAAAGGTATGAAAGAATCTCATCGTTTACAATTCTAAGTTAATTATCATTGATTTTATTATTTAATGGTTGAAATTTTCCGAATCAAAGGCTCCCGGTGAAGGCTAATGATTTGAGTTATCAAACCTCATTGAAACCACGGGCAAATTGTGTGGTTAGATCAATTGCGTCAAAGCTCTTTTATCTTTATAGTTTAATTGTTTTAATATTGCTTTAACTTAGGCAAACCAACCTTTCAAAATCAAGTGCTTTTGGTTTTGCCTTTTTAAGAAGTAATTTCACTTAGGTTGTTGCAAATGTTGAGAGAAATGGATGTGAGTTGAAGCCTATAGCTTATATTGAGCTTCGTCTTTAAGAGAATCGATATTTGGACTCATCAGATTTAAACTATATCGTTAATCGAATCTTGCGATTATACATTACACATATTTGGAGAAAATCAGATTTTGGTGCCATTGCCGGGGATCAAAGGCATTGACAAGGATCCAAGCACCTTGGAAAGCGTGACAACCGATGGATTGCCTCTTCATCACCATCTACTACAATGAAGTAATCTTTGACTTAGGTCATGAGTAACTTCATTCTACCCTTTTATGTGATAGCATGATAAATTTTGATTTTTGATTTTCTCTTTTATTTTAGGATTGTTTTTGTTTGATTAGTGTAGAACTTTGCATTGCATTGATAATTCAATCGGTGAATAGCAATTGGTGGATAGACTTTTGTGTTATATGCTTATTGGTGATATTGTCTTTGCATAAAGGGATTGGACGCTTGGTTGGATTGAAATTGAAATTAGTTGAATTGGTAGGGATTGGAGTGTTTGGAAGGAAATTCGTGGTGTGGATTGTGAATTGACTTGTTGAGACGCGGATTGCTAATTTGTTTGTGCATTGCATAATATTTTATATTCGTGACTAAATTGGTAAGCATTCAATAGTGAACTCCAATAGCCATTCCACTATGTTTGGTAGCTCATTTTCTCACACATCATTTCAACACATTGACATAGGTACAATGGAATACTCTTCTTAATGGGTGGAGAATGATGGTAATAGGAGCGCACATGGTTATGGTGATGCCGAAGCACCTCCTTATTAGTCTCTTAGAGACTACATTCGAGCTAATGAGAATATGGCCTAATAACCATCTTTTCGGTCGCTTAAAGATTGCATTCGAGCTAATGGCTGAATGAACCTTTTTGTACCAACCTATAATCTGGGGTAGTGTGATCAATCCAACCTTATTAAGGGACATGAGAGAACTTTTTTCCGCCATTATCTAGCCTCACCTCAATTCTACCATGAGCCACTTGAACACTATCAAGTATGACCATTGATTTATCACTACCAAGAGCATATTATGTATCCATCTCTACCCAATGAGTCTCTTAGGGAAGATCTCCAACTAACATCTCTAGAACAGACAACAAGCATGTTAGCTAACGTAAAATGTCAAATAACCTTATGATTGGAAGCCTTGAATGTCCAAGAGTCAATCACCATCCAAGAGAGCTTAAGTGAAACCCATTATGATTTTAACCCCAACCAAAAGCAAGCCCATCCCATCAAGCAAGTTCGTCCCATCATTAACCTGAGGAATAAGAACATCATCGATCAAACTATCTTTCCCCAAGAGTGTGAGTCTAAGGAAGAAGCTCTTAAGTTGAGTGAGAAAGTTATTGAAGAGAAGAATAAGGATAAGGAACTTAGGCTATGTTTGGTACAAGGGAATGGAAAAAATAGAATGAGAATGAGAATGGAATGGAATGGAATAGTCATTCTCATTTCTTTGTTTGGTAAGATCAATGAACAATGTTAGAATAGAATGGAATGAAATTTGTGTAAAATATGAAATTTTAATATTATGTCTATACAAAATATTAATAATAATTAAATAATATATTATTAAGCATTTGTAATGGTGGTGGTGGCAGCGGTAGTTTAATTATTAAATATTTTTATAAATTTTTAACTTTTTAAATTTTTTAAAATTTTAAAATTTTAAAATCAAAAAAATAATTACCAAACATGTTTTATATTTTTTAAAAGAAATTTGATAATAAAAATCTTACTAAATTTTGTTTTATGCTGTTTCATGTAAAAATGGAATGACCATTTCCATTCTTAAGATAAGGAATGGTAATTCCAACAAAATGTGGGAATGATCATTCCACCTTTAAATAGTAATACCAAACAAGGGAATGTGAATGAAAGTGAGAATGATCATTCCATTCCATTCCATTCATTTGTACCAAACATAGCATTAAGAGAGAGGAGCCTAAAATTGAAGACTCCAAGCAATAAGAAAGCGAGGATGGGGGAGAAGAAAATAGTGAGGGAAAGGGTAATGATGGGACTAATGAGAGAAAAGAGGAGTCAAAGAAGGTCGAAAGTGAGAAGGATCATATAACGGACCTTCTAGAGGAAACCCTTACCCTTAGTGAAGATTTTGGTCTTTTAGATGTTGGGGATACATTAGCGAAAGAGGATGTTGATGGTATATAGGTTATTTCAATCATGTCTATGGGTTATGAGATCCCTACCTTTAAGCCTCTAGCACCTTGTCCTAGTATACTGGAACATTTAGAGCTTCATGTCCCAATATTAGAACCGAATATCTCTCGCATAAGTGAACAACTAGAGGAAGGGGAGGATAAAGAGGTTTATGACATGAGCATAGTTGGTATCTTCGTCCAAGATCAATTTACCTTTTCTACTTTCTATGATCCTTTTGACCCTTGTGCTCTTAACGGCTATATCCTTGAGGTCAACATAGATGCCAAATTGTCTATTATTATGCTTGATTGAACTTTTTACAAGTGTCAAGAGTGGACTTATGGGATGATAGCAAATTTTTAGTTAGAAGTATTGGGTGATCTCTCTCCAATGTTGTGTAGGAGTAGGAGTAATTTAAATAGTTTTTACTCATGTTTTGTTAGTAGTTAGTTTAGTGTTAAGGTAGTTTGTAGCTTTAGTTGGGGGGTGCATTTAGGCGCCCTAGCCTTTCTTTATTTGTTGCTTCGTCTTATTTCATGCTTTATTTTCATGCATTGAGGACATTGTATTATTTTAGTAGGGGAGAGTAGTTTTAGAGGCTTAACCTCTATTTTTACTTTTGTTTTGTTTATTTTGCACCTTTAAAACAATAAAGTTTTAGCATTTAAATCAGGTTTGCAAGGCATTAGCTAGGCATTTGAAAGCCTAACAATCGCGTAACTCTATTATTTTTTAGCCTATCTAAGGTCATTTTTGGCCTAAATTTGGAGATCTCATCTTATTTTTAGAGTTTTTCGGGTTTATAGAAGTAGTTTTAGAGAAAGAAAATTTAGATTTCCTTGTATTTATTTATTTTTATTGTAATCAAGTACAATTTCTCTTAATTCAAAGCATTTTTCTTATGGATTCAAGTAGCAAGACTTCTCTCTTGGGTCCAATTGTGAATATCATCCATGGGTTTTATGGTTTTCAATGGAGGTAATGAGTTTATCATTGTTTTATCTTCTTAAATCTCTTGATTCTTAGCAATTGAAGTTTAGATATCTTAGAACACATAGATTATTGATTATGTTTGGTAATTTCAATACACAATCTTTACATTGGTATTGATATTGCATAAATCGATAGTATTAGTCTATGATCCTCAAATTGATTGCAACTTTAACCTCAAAATTGCTATTGAATTGGATATATGGTAATCATTTATTAGATTTTCTATCGAAACCTTGTGTTTTTGTCTAAATCTTTGAGTGTCCATGCACAAATTATGAATTTGGTATGGGTGTTACTTAGATTGATGGTATGAACACAAAAATCTCATTATTTATAATTCGAAGTTGATTATTATTAATTTCATTGTTTTAATGGTCGAAATCTTCTGAATTAAAGATTCGTGGTGAAACTAATAATTTGAGTTATCAAATCTCATTGGAACCTCGGGCGAATTGGGTGGTTGGATCAATTGGGTCCAAACTCTTTTATCTTAATAGTTTAATTGTTTTAATATTTTTGCTCATTCAAGTTATGGATCTACCAGCATATTTTAATTAACCACGCGTCATACATACATCTAGCACATAGATAGTCAAGTAAAGAAAAGTAGGTTATGACTCCTCAAACGGGTATTACAACTCCTTGCATCAAGATGAGATAGCAAAGAGAACAAATCTAGGGAACTCACATAGTTAAGGCATGCACTGTAGAAAAAGGATAACCATCATGTGTAAGACACGGAAAATGCTATCAACTGCACAGAGATCAAATAAAAATCGGTTCCCTAAGCCTTAGTGAGCACCTCGAACAAGTGTAGCTATGTCATGAATTTCTAAGAATGCTGATACCTGTTGGAAACAAAATAAGTCAGAAAAGGAATAAATTATGAAGACAATAGCAAGCCAAGAATGATACTTTATAATCTTGAAAGAGTTTCATTTGAAAACTATGGAGAGAAATATTAGAATCTCAAGGACATATGATAAGTAAGAGTAAGGCAGAAGATTATTTAGGTTGTAACTTTAATAAGATGCGAGAAGAAATAAGTAACTGTTAAAATAAAAAACCAAGATATATGAGAAAATATTCAATGCAACGGTGATATCACATTATCATTGCTAATATAGTATCACAAGCCAATGATATACACCCATATGAGCAAGTTTTGATGAGATATCATATCAGTTAGTGGGGTAGTACGGATAAAATACTTTAACTAACTCCTTAATTTTAGGTGATGAGGATAATAACTGTATTTTGGTATAATTCTATTGACTTGTGATACCATATCAACCTGATGACATGGTACCACCGTTATACTGAATATTTACTCAAGATATACCCACAAATTACAATCTTTCTGATTTTGGATTGATTGTCCATAAGAAAGAGAGACAAGGGAGGGCATCGCCCATAGAAGTAGATCACAATAGATGGACTAGAAAATTTATTTTGAAGGCATGCCAACACAAAATAACAATCAGATTACAGGGAGTACCTCAAAAGAAATCTATTATTAAGTATGCTATATTGCATCAGATGCAATCAAAAAAGCAATTGAGAAGAGGGCGCTACGGAGGATTAATTGCATTATGAGAAAATAGAGAATAAGAAAAGAGTGCATTCATAGCAACTAGAGACAACACCAACATAAAACTTGCAACCATTGTTTGGCCATGTTCACGGAAGACCATTTGATAACTCAAATATTATTACTAATGTATTCATCAGATTCAATATCATTGTCTCGTAATTCACCCATTAGTATCACTATGGGATTAAATCCTGAGTCATTGTGACCTGTACTGAAATTTACTGCACAAAGCAATTGAAGAAAAAGCTACTCAATTGCTGTATTTCTTGTATGTACAAACTGGAGTATTTTGGGAAATAAACCAAAACAAAAGAAAAAAAGAAATCAAGAACCGTCTTTTGCCTGTTACATAATTGAATTTTTCTCAAAATGTTAATTTGAGCCAAAACAGGTGTACAGAGAACAACCATGAAAGGGGACATATATTAGTAGTGAAGATTTTACTCGATGAAAATGTGACGGCCTGTTTGGAACTTGAGAAAAGGAAAAGAAGGAAAAATACTGTTTGCTATCCTTTCCTTGTTTGGTTTTGCAAAAAAAATGAAATAAAAGTGGAGGGAAAGAAGAGAGAGAAAGAGAGATTGATTTTAAAAATTTTCACCTTTTTTTCCTTCCCTTTTCCTTCATTTTCTCTTTCCTCTCTTTTCCCTTCCCTTCCCTCCCCGCCCCCAAGTTCCAAACAGGCTGTAAAGGAAAAGTTAATTCATCTTGTATATGTAATTTGATCCTAACAGAATCATGCCTAGTATGGTGATGTATAATGCACCAGTGCACTTGTCTCACCTAATTCATTTTGTATAACCCTTACATGACAATCTGGAGAAGACAATATGCAAAATATATAATTACAAACACAACTTATACTAGTTTGTCGTCTACCCTCCAACTGTCGAGTTCCAACTGAAGCTAGTCAGACACACAAAAGAATCCATAGCCAAATTCCGATATAAGAGGAAACCACATCCTCAATAGGAAAAAAAATAGGGAAAAACTTCTATATGTTATCTCATTAACAGACATGCCATCTTTGCCATTAAATTAACAAACAAGTGACTGTACAGGAATTAGGAGGTGGGATTTATAGGTAAACAAGGCATCAGTTGTCATGATCAAAACTGAGTTAGGTTTCACCTGAGATTAAAACTAGGGCAAAACAAAATTAGGGTTCTACAGTACCAAAATCTAAAATTTAACGAAATTCAAAATGGGTGAGACCTATACATGGGTGTGTAGATACATATATAGAGAGAAAGTTATATATATATATACATATATATATATATATATATCTTTGGGATATATATACACACAGTAAGAGAAACACGGATGAAGGAGATAGACCAGAAAAACCTTTAAACTTAAAGTATCAAAAAAGAATAAGAAAAAAAAAGACGAGGGCACATGAAGGGTTACCTTTGTTGACTAACTCACAACTGACGAGGTAATAATCTCCAGCGATTGATGAGTGATTATCATCCAACGATTGAGGGCAATCTCCAAGCGACTGATAAGTCAAAAACCGTATAAAAACTAGCTAGGTTGCTTTCTATAAACAATCGCGGCAAAAAAGAAAAACGACACAACATTTGCCACTTGTTTAAACAAGTGTCAGAAATTTCCGACGCTTTTTTCGATTGTGTCGGAAAAAATCTTTTTTTGTGGCACTTTTTGTTGACCGCTGAAAAAGCATTTTTCTTGTAGTGCTCTGACCGCTTAAGCTTTTAGATGATTTGATAGTCAACAATTGGACATGATATCAGAGCAAGTAAGGACATGTATTCAAATCTCATCGCTAACCCATTAAATATTTTCACATATTGGGCCTATTTATGAACAAGAGCCACATATGAGGGACACGTTGAGAAATAAATAATTAAGTTATCACTCTTTAAAGTTTAAAAAATAAATAATTCAATAATCAAGATTAAAATATTCACTAAAAATAAATTCCTTACAATCAACTCTTGTATTTAATAATAGTTACGCTCTCTATCTCTCAAAATGATACCCAGTGCCCTGAGCTATATAGTCTGTACTGTATGTATATTGTGTTAGTGATTCTGATACGGGGCTCTAAATGATGTTCCTGCTCAGGGTATCTATTACGCTAGTCTATGTTCCAATAGGCCCTGCCTATCATAGTAAACCCAATCTTAATAATAAAATTTTTTGGAGTATGCATCTCTTGGGCTCAGATCCCAAGGTTCGGGCTCTCGACTAAAGCAATCGTAGCCCTAGCTTTAGTTTTGATCCTTTTCACATCATATTTTTGTACCATTAATTTAGCGGAATTTCTAAGGCGCATCAGTTTCTTGTGCAGATAAAAAAAAACAAAAAAAAAAAAAGAATTTTATATGAAACTTGAAATGTTCAAAGGTAGAGGCTATTTCTACAGGTTGAAGAATGTGCTCATGGCGTCTCTCACATGTGATTGGGTCTTATTTATGCCAGAAAAGTGGTGTTGTGAAAAAAATTTCAGAATATCACGTCACTATAGTGATGTGATGTGTCTAACTAATTAAAAATTAATATATATTTATATTTTAGGTTAATTAACTTAATTTTTAAGTTAATTGACTTAAGTTTTAGAATAATAAAAATAACAATTTTTTTAATATATTCATATTTATTAATCATGTAGTTGAGTTAACAAGAAAATGTATAATGTGTTAATTTTTAATTGATTGGGTGCACCACATCATCATACTAACATGGTGTTTTGCATCTACTAAATAATTTTTCCCCAAAAGAGGGCATTAAATGTAGCTTTTTTTCTACAACAGAAATGAAAGTTGTTTGTGTTTTGGAGATCCAATTTTGTAAGGCTTGCAAGACGCTATTTTAATAAGAGCAACAAGCTCCTTTCCTAGGATTTTAACTCTCTAATATATCATAAAAAAAAAAAAAAAAACAACAACACAGCGTGATTTTTCATGAATCCTATGCCATCAAAGTAAGAGCTAATTGGAAAGGAAAATTGTAGTCTTTCATAAGAAAAAGTCTAGCATCCTCTACGGGATGCTTCAGTTGCCACTTGATGGTAGACACAATAGTTAGAACTCACCAAGTGATAGTTAGACCATGCAAATATATCAAGCATTAGTCTGTAAGTGATAATTAGTCGCAATTGATGCTTAGGCTTTCATAATATTTGTACAAAAAAACTCAACAAATGTGAAATGTGATAATGACATTTTTGTAATTAAAAAGTATTATTATGATTTTTTTTTACTACTGGGTATCCAAGTATTCATTTTAGCTTGTGTAAGACCATTCTCTACATAAATTATGTAAATTTTATAAATTACATAAATGATGACTAAGTACAAAAGAGCGAGAGGAATCAAATTTAAGATCTTATGCTCGTGCAAACCTCATTATTGATGTTCAAAATATGAAAAACTTTGATTCAACTGTATTATCCTATACATAAATTATTTATAAATTTTCTAATTATATAGCATTACTCTATAGAAAAATCTTATTCTTATATAAGCTTCACAGAAAAGTCCATGAGTGTTTCAATTTTAAATAAAAAGACCGCAAACAGTCACTAACTAAATACCAATAAACAACATTTACCTCATTCATATTTATTTATTTTTAATCCCTCAATAGAGTCAATACCATTCTACACTTTATTGTCACTAAAGCAAGGGAGTAGGAATAAGTAACAAACTGCTGGCTAGCTACCACAATAACCCAAATAGGAATACCCTAATAAATAACCATAAAAACAACAAACTGAAGCTGTGACAGACATTACAAACACATACAGAGGCAATGTAATGTGTTGCAGAGAGTCTGAAAATAGGTCAGTATATCAGCATTTGACGGAGGGTTCAAAGGCAAAAGGCCCAACTGAGAAGAGTTCACGAAATGTGGGTAGGTGAGGGAATGGGGGAGATTGCTTCTCGGGCTTCAAGGTTGCACCCAATTCTCCACCACCGAGATTGGTTGGCTTGCTGCATTTAGCCATTGGAGGAGAGGAGACTAGGGAGACCTTGCACTTGCGAACTGCGTAGGTGGTGATCCACTTTGGTGCCATGTAGAAGTAACCATTCTTGTCGGTGGTGGCCTGTTCGACTTTTGGGTGCCTCGTGTTGTTGCATTGCAGTTTCACTACGGCACCTACAATGATAATTTATGCCTGTTAGACATATAGATACAGAGAGAGAGAGAGAGAGAGAGCGCAAAGTCTTTGTGGGTATGTATGTCTATGTTGTTTGTGTGAAGCCAAAATGTAAGAAAACTATGGATCCATGTAATGACATGCACATGTAACTATGGTACCATTTGATATAGTTTTTTTTTTTTTTTTTTCTTTTGTGAGTTAATTTAAGTAAAAAAATAAAAATGCTAAAAAGCTAAATAAAAAAAATTAGCTAAAAATCAATCCAAAAAAATTAAAAAAAAAAACTATACCAAACAAACTCTTTGTATACATACAACATAGTATGTTTTTCTTGGAAAGCCTACAAGGAAAACATACTCTCTCTCTCGTGCATGAAAATATGCGTACAGATATATGGTGAGAAAAGCAAGACTCTTACGTTGTATTTAGATAAAAAATTTGATAATAAAAAATAAAATAAAAATCTTCTTTTATTCTATTTTATTTTTTTTATGATCTCTTTTTTTTTTTTTTTAATAAATTCAAATTTCAAATAAAACGGAAAGAATCTCTACAGACAAAAGTTTAGACTAACCAGGAAGTGGTAAAGCTCCCCAAAGGCTCTCGACCCCAGAGTACTTGCAGGACTTGCAAAAAACAACTCCTTGAACAGCTATAAAACTCCTCTTGCGGGGGGGATAACGTGGTGGAGGATGAACCGGTGGATGACTCTGTGGTGGGTGACTCGGTGGAGGATGAAGCGGTGGGTGCATTGGTGGGTGAACCGGAGGGTGGTTCTTGTGGTGGTGGGGATGGGGAGGGTAGGCGCCCTTGGGGTGTTTTGGGGCTTCAGCCGGAGGGTAGATCGGAGCATGGTGGTGGTGAGGTGGCTGTGCCCAGCTCACTAAGTCCAGTGTATCACCAGACACAGTGAAGCAGCTCAATAACAGCAATGAGAGCTGTATAAGCACAAGAGCCATATTTCTAGAGAGAGAAAGAGAGGTAGAGAGAGAGATGGTGAAGTTGGTAACTCAAAAGAATTGAATTTATAGGGGTTTGGAGCGGTACATTCTGCGGTATTTGCTCAGAAAATAATTGGCTATAGTCCTATAGAAAGAGTGGTGTGGGGTCTGAATAGATATGAAAAATAATATTTTTTTAGAAAAATTATATCGAAAAATTTACTAGAATAATGTGATAGATTCATTTAATTACATCATTTTAATAATAAATTTAATATAAATTTTTATGGCTTTGTAGTAATAAGACTGGTTAGAGACAGAGTCCAGAGATGGGTTTGGATGAAGTTGGGATTAGGGTTTTATATTAAGTCTTAGACAACTGGCACACTGCTTCACATGCAGAGGGCATTTAAGTCTGGTATTTTACACAAATTGCAAGACCTTTGAAGAAGTTTCCAATGACTTCGAGGGTTGAACCCTCTCGCGTAAAATTTAAAAAAACACAGATTACTCACGAAATTCAAAATAATAAAAGGCAAATTATACCAACCTCCCTTGACTTTTATACTACATATAGAAAGCTTCCATTAGTTTTTAAAATTACAGATTCTCCCTTTTTAATTGAAACTTAGTAACATAATCTCCTCTTCTGTTAGTCAGAAGTGTTTGATCATTAACAAAATTTGATGATATAATTAAATTAGTTTAGTGTGTTAATAATTTTATTCTTGAAATTGTAACCTTACGAGCCTTAATGTAAAAAAGTCGAGATCTTCCTTTTCTTCTTCACCATTTTCTCTTTACCAAACTAGAGCCCTCACCCCAACTTTTTTGGCCACCATGTCTTCCCTCACCTCTATTCTCTTGCCACTCCAGTCACATTTTTTCTCTCAAGCCACCTTCTTAGAGCCACTCTCCGCCCCCTACCTTCACTACCAACCCTTAACAATTGTCCCTAACCTTTTCGACCACTAGCCTAGAGAGAGAGAGAGAGAGAGAGAGAGCAATGGCTTTATTAGAGTGATGGAAAGGAGAGAGAAATAATAATTTTCATTTTGACTGAATTTTGGCCAACTATTTAGGATAAAAAAGGGTAATAAAGTTATTTAACTCTCTGTTAACCTCTGTTACTCGACTGAATCTGTTAAGGGGGTAATTATAATTTGTGAAAACTAAGAGGAGTTTACTGTATTTAGGCCAAAGGCTAAAGGAGGTTGGTGTAATTTGCTCATAAAAAATTACAAAACTATAAAAGCACTGTACTTTATGACCTTATATATAAGCAAGGTTGTGACTGAGAACTTATCTAGGCAGCTCTTCCCCAATTTAAACTTGAACTAAACCAAGCAAATGCTGAGGTTTGTGGATTTAGTACATATAAATTTTGGGGTTAGTTGGTCTAGGGTTTGAATCTTTAGATGGATGAGTGTAATATACTCATATATGCAAACTTTGTGCAATTATCATGTGATCTCGGCACCGTGCATTCTTTAATTTTTACTGAAAAAAAATATGAATTTCCGGCTGATTTTAGGCTATAGTTTGAATGCCTTGGTAACGGCTACATTTCAGGAATATATTATTTTCAAATTTGGCTTTTAATTCTCTTTGGGTGGAGAAAGAAATAACATAAAATCTTTAGAAACTACTAAATTATTTATTAGAACTGTAGAAAATGGTGACCCTAACGTTATGTTACCTCTGCTGCTTCTTGTATTCTTCCATATCATGTTGTAATTAAGCATAAATTTGTTTGAAAGAGTTTTATATTTAGTCAAATGGATCTATCCATTACGCCGATAATATTGACTTAGACCCAAGATAAGTATGATCAGAGAGGGCTACCTTATTGTGCAATCAATTATTAAAATCGGGGGAAAAACCCTGAATTGTTTGAGCCATAAACAAGTGAAAGCATCCATTTTGTTTTATTTGAATGAAATATTTGCGCATTTGTGAAGTTTTTTTTTTTACCGAACTCAAGCTATTTAAGAACTTGTCTCTCAAACTTAAATGATTTTTAACTTATTTACCAAACTCATGTAGTGCCTTGAAGTCTTGTTTTAAAAACACAACTGCGAGTTTAAAATCGAAACTCCAAGACATGAATTCTAAAATTGAGTTTGAAGTCGACTTATTGTTATTATGTTTTCAAAATTTGCCGTTAGGTGACTACATGAATTTGATAAATAAATTAAAAATCATTTGAGTTTAAAATTTTAATTTCTCAACTGTCTGAAATCGATAAAAAGAAAAGAGAAAACTCAACATTTGTGATTTTTCTTTAATTCCTAATCTCATCCTAGGAGCCATATTATAGGTAAAAATCCCCTCAAAGGCAATGAGTCAATAATTATACATATATATGATTAAACAAATATAAGGCTACACTTCCAAAGGAGATCATCAATAGGGGGATCAACCACAAGCAAGCCAACCAATAATTCACGTGATGGTGGACTCCAAGTCATGCAACGAATGAAGAACCCCAAAGCATTAAAAGAATTAATTTTACTTGGAAAGCACTCAAAATATATGGATTAATTATTGATTAACGTAGATCCCAAAATATTTCTTGTGTTTGGGGGACTTTCGATTCTTTTGACTTCACTGATTAATTGGCTGATAAGCATTATCACGCATTGCATCGATTGCTGCATCGAACAACAAATGGCATTTAATTTCAAGGGACAATTAGGGTTTAGATAATAGTGTGAATTCAAATTTGAAAAGCTACAGCTGTTTGGAACTTGGGGAGGAGGTGGCAGGGGAGGGGAGGGGAGGGGAGGGGAGGGGAGGGGAGGAAAGGGAAGGGAAAGAGAAAAAGAAGGAAAATTATTTTCCTTTCCTTGCTTGATTTTGTAAAGAAAATGAAGGAAAAATAGAAAGAAAGAAGAGAGAGAAAGAGAGAGTGTGTATTTTTCCCCCCTCCTTTTTTTTTTTTTCCTTTTCCTTTTCCTTTCCCTCCTTTTTCCTTCCTTTTTTTTTTCCTTGGTAGAATCAAACAAGAGAAGAGAAAATATTTAAAATTTCCTCTTCCTTTCCCTACCCCAAGTTCCAATAAGACGTAGTGTAAGAATAGAGGAAATGAAAAGAGAGAATGCATAACCATTTGAAAAAAAAGGTAATTAGATTTTACCTTTGTGTGGTTTGACTCAAAACACATAACTCCCCTATAGTTTAAAAGTAAATACTTAACGCCCTTATTGATTGGATTGAAGTGTAAAATTAATAGAAATCGTTAAAGATAATTGTGCGTGTACCTCACACATTGTTTAAGCGTGTGTTGATGGGTTGTGACTAATTTAACTGTTACAAAATTATTTGAATGTCCTCACTTCTTTCCTTCGTTTCTCCATTCTTCTCGTCCATTCAGTCATAACCTGTTTTTTTCTTCTTGAGCTACCCATAATCAGTCAGGTCTATGTTTCTTTATCTATTTCTTCATTTTCGCTCTAAAAATTCAAACCATTATGACGGAAACCCATCCACCACCTTCAATCACTCTTTCTCTTACCTGCTCTTTCTCTCTCCAGGACCAACATTGTTCTCTAGAGTTCTCTCTCATTTTCACGCTCTCTGTATTTGTAAAACAATAATCAATTATCTCAGTTATTTCTTTAGCTTTGTTTATACATATATTTTTTCAGGTACATGTATATACAAATTTAGGTTTTTGCATTCCCATTTGTTGGTAGCAAAAGGTGGAACTAAAATGGTATAGAATGTTCTCTTTTGTTGATTCAACCACAAGTTTTCAGCCAATATTTTACAGCAAAAAGTCTTGGCTTCCTTTCACCTAGACCAATGGCCCAAACCTGATATTTTGTTTTTTTTTTTTTGGTCCGATGATATTTTGTTTTGTTGCTCAAGTACTGGAGGGATTAGTATCCAAATACATCTGGGACTTCAAGCACAGCATGAATTGATTAGCTGATAACAAATAGACTGTATTACAGAATTCTGCAAAATTCAAGGTTTATGAGTTAATGGGCTATATATAGAGACCAAAAAAAAAAAAAAACACAAACCTAAAGGGAAGAGTATGAGTAATTTAGACATTTTATAAAAATTGTTAACCCTGTTAGGTTTTGCACTCTAATCCTAACTACAAGGAAGTTAAGTGTTTAGTTTTAAACACCATGGGATTATAAAAAAATGAAAAAAGATTACTAAGGGCTTGGTGAGCCCAACCTATAGTATGCAATCTATGTTGGACTATTCCGATATGTGTCATATTCATGAATTGACCGCAAGCATTTTAGGAGATTTTAGTCCTCTACATATTGGTTAAGTTTTTAATATTTGGTATCAAAACCACCTTCATGTCTTGAGATCGATCATGTAAAGGGTTATCTAAAAGAGAGTTACCTAAATAGAGTGAGAGATATCAAAAGAGAGAAATGATTACTTGTCACGGTGTTAATGACGAAACAAGGGTTGTTTTGGAACTTGTTTCTCAATTTCATGTGATTTTAAATTTATTTATTGAACCCAGCTCGTTTGAGAAGTTGTGACTTGAAGACACGATTTCATGATTGAAATTGTGTTTTCAAAACACGATTTTAGGCATGAAATTGTGTTTTGAAAACACAACTTTTGTGGTTGAAATATTGTCCTAGATCCCCATAGAAAAACACAACTTGAACTTTGAAGTCGTGTTCTGAAGACACGGTTTCAAACCTGAAGTTGTGTCTTCAAGTCATAACTTCTCGGACAACTAGAGTTTAGTGAATAAATTTAAAATTACTTCAAATTGGAAAATAGGTTTCAAAACAATGCTGTTTTTGTAACGAACTCACTAGTGCCTTAAATTTCTTTCAAGGGCATATGTAATTGAGGCATTTGGGTTTGCTGCAAAGGCAATCCAATTGTTCTTAGAATTCCATAGGGCCATATAGTTTATACAAGTTTTGATTTTGACAATGGATCGCCTCATGGTGTCCAAACCATGCTAACCTTTTTTTTTTTTTTTTTGTTTATGATTGTTCTTAAACGACTATTAAATTATGTCGTTTGGATCGATTTTTTACTGGTCTTTTTAACTATTTTTTTATTTTTCTATAAAAAAACTGGTTTTTAGTTATGATTTTGATTAAAAAGTCTAAAGTCTAAATTAAAAAATATGCCAATAAAAAATGAGCATTTTTGCACAAAAACATAAAATAATATAAAAACTCCAAAAGGGTTATTAAAAAAAACATAAAATAAAATAAATAAATAAAAACAAAACAAAACCTTAAGAGGGTACTGCAGAGAAAGTAGTCATCAGTGATCACAAACATAGAAAGTAGACTAGAAGGGAATAAGCAATCTAACATTAAAAGAGGAATAGAGATCATAATACAGGAATTGACCTCAGCCGATGGAGAAATTATTTCAGATGATCAAACAAATATTTTACACAATTTGATTTTCTCTAGTTTGGCAGGAACTGGAATTCTTTGGTTCAACGCATAACCAAGATCCACCTCAACAAAATTTAAGATTAAATATAATAAGATCATCAAAAAACATAATGACAAGAAATTATTCAGTAGATTCAGAATACCACGTCAGCATGATGATGTCGTGTGTCTAACTAATTAAAAATAAACACATCTTGTATTCTTTGACAACTCAATTATATGGGTAATAAATATGAACATGTTAGAAAAATTATTATTTTTATTATTCTAACAATTAGGCCAATCAACCTAAAATAAGAATATATATTTATTTTAAAGAAAATTTTGAATGATTCAATCAACCTAAATTATTTCGGGTATAATTCCGCGTACATTTCATCTACACTAAACAAAAATTTTGAATTCGTCCCTACTCACATCAATACCGTAAACAAGGTAGCAAGTCAAAATAGAAACACTCGAATATAGGGGGATAATCAGCTCGAATTGATGACTTCTACCCTGTCCAAGTGATATTTTACGCTTAGTTATATCCTTGCCTCAAATCGAGAAATAGAACTGACAATGCCTTGGGTTTCTGGGAAGACTCAGTCCCAGCTTGTCCCCACATAATTACCTCAAGCTTTGCAAGAGTTTATGCTTTCTACTTTTATGAATTATTGGCAAAAAAACCATTAACACATTTCACATCAGAAAATTTCAAGTAATCAAATCACTTTTTTATGAAAAAAAAAAAAAATCAATGGATCTTTGATAATTAAGACAGGGTAGTAGGTTCGAAAAGAACTCGAGTTCAGCGTCTGTGCAAAATATCTTGCCATGCTAATAGTCATTGCAGAATAAGACACATTTTAATTACGTATTAAAACATGATACTTATCTTTTTAGTAAGAGTGTTTTAATACCTTTTTAGTAAGAGAAAATGACGTGATTTTAATATTATTAAATAAAAATAAAAAAACAAAATTTACACGATACTGCAATGAGCTATGTCTTCTAAGGCCAAACGAGGTAGACGCAAATCCTCGACTGCGAAAGATTTCCGAAAGCAGCATCCTTTAGCTCGCTGCCATGGGCGGACTGAGCAAGGAACGATCGGGGCAGCTGCCTCACTCAACTTGACAATTTTTACTATTTTTTTAAATTTATTTATTTGTATTATTTGATCTTAGATTACAAATATAATGTATTGTCCTAATTGAAGTTTTAAAATCTACATTTGCCCCCGCTAAATATATAAATACTTACATTTGTCCCAACTAAATTATACTAACTCCTTAATATATGGCCAAATAAACAATAAAATCCCAACCTTCTATTTTAATATAGGAATTATGAGGTTGAGTAGCAGTTATGGAGCCATTTTTTTAAAAAGTTTTTAGGTTATCTTAATTTTGATGGGGACATAATTTTTGTATACAATCTTTGTATATAAACAACACTCATATGTAATTTTCACCCCCACTAAACAAAAATCTTGGATTCGTCGTTGCTTGCCGCAGTTGTACATTGTAGTTCTCGAAGGTTTCTGGGCAACCTAGTTGGCTGAAGAATATGGAGGTGCAAACCCAGCAGCAGCACAAGGTGGAGGAGGAGGAGGTGCTATTGATGCTAGGTAGGTAGAATCTGTGCTTTGATGCCGATGAAGTTCAGACAAGAGAAGAACAAGAGACGCCTTGACGAGAGTAGAAAGTTTTCTTTTGATCAAAACGAGTTTTTGAAAGTTTTGTATAAGCCACGTTTGTATTTGTAAAGGATAAAATGTTATTCTTTCAAAAAATTTGTTAAGAAAATCTTATCAAAATAATATAGTTGTGGTATTATTTTAATTAAAAATTACTGATAAAAAATTTATTTTAAAATAAATAACTTTTATTCAAATATATCGTTCTGACAATAAATTATGCATTATCTCATAAAATCTCGAGAGAGTTGAGTTACTTGAGTTTAATTAGTAGGAAAACAAGGGGTAGGGACAAAAGCTGTTGGATCCCCATCGATCCCACAAGTGCCGCTGGTTTTGAGTGGTTTTTTTCGGTGCGTATTGGAATGGTGGGGTCTTTGACAATGAGTCGGTCAGCCACCGTTTCTGAAAGTTGGGGGTGGGAGTACGCGTTGCCGTTGCTGCCGGAGAAGTATTACTCTCACCCCCCCACTGACACGGGGGGTGAGCTGATTGGACGGAAAAGTTTTTGTGTTGTCCAATTTTGCCCTCATGTACTTTGTTGATGCAAAATAATAGTGTTATTTTTTTTATGGTTAAATATATATTAATTGTTTTATTTTTATTTTATTTTGATTAATTTAATTTTTTTTAAAAATAAAAAAATAGAAATCACATCAGGCAAATATTTGTTATTTTTTATTAATTGTTTTATTTTTATTTTGTTTTGATTAATTTAAATTATTTTTAAAAAAAAGAACAAAAAAATAGAGGTCACATCAATGAATGGGATTATCAGGGATATGAGATCAAAGATTTTCTGTTCGGATAAGATTTTCTATTCAGATATATCTCTTTTTATACACCTGAATTGATCATTGATCAAGTAAGACTTTGTTATTTTTTATTTGTTATTTTATTTTTATTTTATTTTGATTAATTTATTTTTTAAAAAAATAAAAAAATAACAAAAAAAATATGAGGCACATCAGTGAGTAGAATTGTCAACAGATATGAGATCAAAGATTTTCTGTTCGGATCAGATTTTTTGTTTGGATAAGATTTTTTGTTCGGATAAGATTTTTTATATAAAAATTCAGGAGGTGAGAGTAAAAAGAAATTTAAAAATTTTGATTAAATTTTTTTTAATAAAAAATTGAGAGGTGGGAGTAAAAAAAATTATAAAATTTGATCATAAAAATTTTATTTATATAAAAATTCAGTAGGAGAGAGTAAAAAGAAATTAAAAAATTTTGATCAAAAATTTTTTTAATTAAAAATTAAGAGGTGGGAGTAAAAGAAAAAAATATTATCAAAACAATTAAAATAAATGTTAATATTGAAATAATAAAGTAAGACTATGGACAAAATAAAAAAATAAAAAAAATTTAATGGTCAAATCAAGAGGTGGGGTGTGAGGGGTGGGAGTAGAGATTTTCTTGCTGCCGCCGCGGCCGCCTCTCCTAAGGGCTGAAACATTGACCCTTTTGTTACTGTGACACAATGTGATGTATTTGCTTTGGCAGGGCTATACTTTTCAAGAAACTCACTTTGAGAGGGGAAATATATTTATCCAAAAACTCCTTTTTAGAACGAAAACCAAACTCTCAAAAAATTTTAAGACAAACTTATAAAAAATGATTTCAAGATATTTTCGAAACTCTAACATAATTTAAAGAAGTTTGTCAAAAATCTTTAAAAATATCATGAAAACTTCTTAAAAACTAGCTTCTCATAATTTTTAATAATTTTTAATTATCAAATCTTATTATTTGACAATAATATATAATTTTTCAATAAACAGTCTATATATACTGTGTAGTCTTAGTATTTTATTTTATCATAAAAGTATTCTAAAGACTTTATATTGTTTTAGGGTTATATATATATATATATTTAATAAATATTCTATTTAAATTTATATTATCTAGGGTTTCTTGTTTCTCACAATTTTTTTAGTCAACGTTTCTCACTTCTGTTTCCGTATTGTTTTTCACTATCGCTTTCATTTCTGGCAACTGTGGGTAGGACAACCATAGGCCATTGCGTCTAAAGCCATTTGTGTATCAAATGTGGCATTGGCAACACCTATTTTGTTTTTTGCTACAAGGTGTTTAGGTCTTCACCTCACTACTTCTTCAAGATCGTGCAAGATAATTATTTACATAAATCAAGTAAACTTTATGCATTGCACAAAATGATGATTGGTGATAGGGTGGTGTGAGAAGGGATCGATATTGAGATTTTATGCTTAACATAAGTATTAGTTGACCAATGAGCCTCCTTGCTCTGTGGTTGTTTGGATCTTGAAATATTTGTGGAGGGAAACGAAAATAAAAGAGAAAATATAGGAAAAAAATGAAATGAAAGGAGTTAAATTATTATTTTTCTTTTGTTTGATTGTGTTGAAAAAATAAAAAGGAATGAATAAATTTTTGTCTAGAAATCACTTTTTAAGAGACAAATCCAAGATGTAGTAATTTTCTCACCTTAGTGTCATTGCTGCTCTCCCTAGACAGGTACGATATGATGTTGAGAAATGAGTAGAAAAAATTCGGAAGAAAAAGCATAGATTTTGTGTTACAATTGGAATCAGTTGAGGAAAGGAGCCACAAGAAGGAGGTTGTCCCATATAAGAATTGAGAAACAATTGTTAAAATGTCCGTTTGATATCGGTTTCAGTTTCATTTTTCGTCTTTTCGGAAACAAAAAAAATTGAGAATATATCATTTTTCTTGTCCTTAAATAAAAAAAAAAGGACCATTAAAAATACCATCATTTTCATATCATTTCAATTTTTAATGAAAACAATTTTGAAAACTCATAAAACACCTCTTTATTGGTTCCTAAAACCAAGGTGTTTTCTGGAAAAAAAATTTCAAAAACAAATTTCAGAACTGATTTACTACACGCAGTTTCGATGGAAACAATTTTAGAAACTATTCTGCCAAAAGCGATTAAAAACAAAAACAAAAACCATAACCCAAAGGAGATCATTAAATCCATATTTTCAACCTAGCTATTTTCAAGTTTTTATCTTGTGGAGATCATGGAATACCTGTCTCAACTCTATTTAGCATCATAACACAGGAATAGAACTGTGTTAAACTAACCCATACTTAGGTCTCTAGCCTTATACAGCCTATATCCCAATAGGAAGTTAAGAAAGCTTTGTTCAATATCAAATCCTTCAAAGCCCCAAGTTATGATGGGTTCCAATCCATCTTCTTTAAAAAAATTTGGCACATTGTTGGTGACGATGTTACTAGTGCCATTAAGGAGTGCTTCGATACTCATATTGTTACCCCTGATTTGAATAAAACCCTTATATCCCTAATCCCCAAAGTGGAGAGTCCCACTAGCACTGCCCACTTCAGACCTATTAGTTTATGCAACGTGACTTATAAAGCCCTTACCAAGATTCTTGCTAGTAGGCTTAGACCCTTTCTTAATGATATTGTATCTCCCTTCCAAAGTAGCTTTATTCCTGATAGAAGTACCACTGACATCATCATAATTACCCAGAAGATCTTGTACACCATTAACCAATCCAAAGGCAAAGAAGGGGCCATGATTCTCAAGATAGACCTTGAAAAAGCGTATGACAAAATAAAATGGTCCTTCATTAGAAGTACCTTGGAGGATCTTAACTTCCCTGGTAGTTGGGTGGAGCTCATAATGAGTTGTGTCATGAGTGTTGAGTTCTCCATCCTTTGGAATGGCGAAGCTCTACCTTCCTTCAAGCCTAATTGAGGTTTAAGGTGGGGTGACCCATTATTTCATTACTTATTTGTGTTGTGCATAGATAGACTTTCTAGAATGATCACTTAAAAAGTGGATAGCAAGGTCTGGAAAGGTTTGAAAGCCTCAATGAATGGTATGACCCTATCACATCTTTTTTTTGCTGATGATATAATTTTATTTTCTAAAGCCAATTATCTTTGCTGTGATGTCATGCTTGATGTTCTTGAAAATTTTTGTTCTATGTCTGGCCTTAACATCATCTCTGCAAAATCCAAGATCTATTGCTCTCTTAATGTTCAAAGAAGTAAAGCTATCATTTTGAGTCTTAAGTGTGGGATGACCCTCACCAATAATTTGGGCAAATATCTGGGTGTTCTTATGATCCACAATACAGCCAGTAAAGCTACGTATGAGTTTATTATTGAGAAGATTCAAAACAGGCTTGCTGGTTGGAAAACTAGACTTATGTCCTTGGCTGGTAGAACCACCCTCATCCATTTTGTCACTTCTACCATGGCCAATTACACAATGCAATCCACTGCCCTCCCCATATCCATTTGTGATAACATTGATAAAACTAACAGAAATTTCTTGTGGGGTGATTATGGTGATACCAACAAGGTTCACCTTGTTAACTGGAACAAGGTCTACAGGAACAAGAAACAAGGTGGTCTAGGAATTAGAAAGCCTAGAGATAACAATTTGGCTATTTTGTCTAAACTTGGTTGGAGCATAAAGAAAAATAGAGACTCCCTTTGGGTCAAAGTTTTAACAAACAAATATCTCACTTCATCTTCTCTTAAAAACTGACCTAGGAAAAGGAGTGCTTCTCACATATGGAGAGGTATTGCTAAAACCGAATACATCCTAAGCAAAAGAACTAAATGGCTTGTTGGGGATGAGAATAACATCTCTTTTTGGAATGATTGGTGGTGTGGCCCTGGTCCTCTGAGGGATTATGTTCCAAACCCTCCTTCTATGGATGACCAATCTAAAGTGGCTGAATATCTTGACTTAAATAGTAATTGGAATCTCAATAGCATTGATCCTATTATTCCGAGTCAGATTCTAGAGGACATTTCCAAAACCCCCCTTTCCAAATTTACTTATTTTCTTGATAGCATCATATGGGGATTAGATAGTAAAGGTGTCTTTTCAACCAAATTAGCTTATGATCACATAGTTGATAAGGATAATGTTGAAACTAGTCCAAACCTTGAATGGGTTTGGAAACTAAAATCCCCTCAAAAGCTTAAAAGTTTCCTGTGGTTGGTTATCCAAGACAAACTTCTTACTAATAAACTTAGAAATATCAGAAACATAATATCTTCTGTAGAATGTGAGCAATGTTCTCACCCCATGGAAGACACTATGCATATCCTAAGAAATTGTTACATAAGCAAGACCATATGGGACAAATTCCAGAATCCGTTACACTCCCACCAGGATACAAGTATGGACCTAAACCATTGGCTCACCTCTTACATCAGAAATTTTGATGTTGTTGGCAGGGATGGCATGCCTTGGAATATAATGTTCATTTCCATTATTTGGAACCTTTGGAAAGCGAGGAATGAACAAGTTATTGATAACAAAAACACTCCGTTTACTGTTGTCATAAACAGAATCCACAACCTTGCTAAGGACATTAGTAAAGGGTACAAATATGATATTGAATGCTTAGAATCCAAAACTCCAAAGCTCATTAAATGGAAATTTCCTCCTACAGGTACCCTCAAGCTCAATGTAGATGGAAGTGCTAAAGGTTACCCAGGAGACGCTGGGTTCAGTGGCATCCTACGCAATGACCAGGGCATCTGGAAAGCTGGATACATTGGCTATATTAGCATGGGAACAAGCATGGAAGCTGAAATGTGGGCACTATTCCAAGGACTGTTGCTGCTAAAGGAGCTGGACTTGAAAAATGTGTTCATTGAATCTGACTCCTCTTATATTGTACAGATGATAAAAGGAAGTTTTGACACATCAAACCACCCAATGAAAGCCCTGATCGAGGATTATAAGTTCATCATCGCAAGGCTCAGCTGCACCTTATCCCATATTTTTAGGCAAGGCAATTGTTGTGTTGACTTCTTAGCAAAACTCGGCGTTGATTCCACTCAAGCGCTTGTAAAGCTGGATGCCCCACCTGCTAGTTTGAGCCCTCTGCTAATTGCTGATATGGCTAGAGTGATGTTTTCTAGATCGTAGTCTGTTTCTTTTTCTTTTGTTTTCTTTCTTGTTTGTCTTCATTTCCTATGTACCAAAAAAAAATAAAAAAAGAATGGAAATATACAATAGCCATTTCCAAACACTATAGGTATACAAATGCCAATCCATTGAAATCAACTAATTTTTCCAAAAGAGGATGTATCTTTCTTGAAAAACATGCTTCTAGAATGGAGACAAAACTCTATTGAAATTTTAAGAAAAATTTATAGGAAATGTTTACATTTTAAAAAGTCATAACATAGTTTACAAAATACTTAAAAAAAATATTGTGAGAACTCCATAAAAATACACCTCTCTTCTAGTACATTTCATGCTCTCAAGATACTGTGTGTCATTAGTATTTTAATTAATTATAAAAGCATTTTAATACTTTTTGTTACTATATTTAAGGTTTTAAATAAATTTTCCTATAAATATCTAATATTGCTTACCCATATCGGTTCTCGTACCGTTCCTGCTTTCATTTTTTTATCTTGGCAATTATATAGCTCTTTGCTCATGAGCTAACCTTTAGTGACTTCAAAACCTTGTGTCAGTCCCACGAGCTACTTTTCCATTCTCATTCAATAGCACAAGGGAGCAAGTCAAAATAAAAAAACAAGAAAGGTCGTAATCCGATGGTAAGTGGTTACTCTGAAGTGATTTGAATATAAAAAATCACAAATTTATTACATGCTAACGTTTTTATTCACTGATTTTATTGAGTTGTCTACTTATTCACTTAGCTTTTAGTGATACTGTAATGACAAATTCACTTTTTTAAATAATAGTTATAATTCAAATCGAACATCTCATGACATATGAGAGCCCTATAGTTAGGTTGAAAGTCGCTATCAATAGTCCCTCTCACCCTTTCTTGGCTCAGCCAAAAAAAAAAAAAACAAAGTAAAAAAAAAAAATCAATAATCACAACTCACGTTTTAGAATATACTCTACCCTCGGTTAAATCTCTTCTCTGCCTCAATGGAGAAATAGAACTGACAAGACCTATAGTCCCAACTGGGTTATTGGCAAGATTATCCTTTCGAATCAGAAAATTCCAAATAATCACACCACTTTTTTAATGGGGAAAAAAATCAATTAATCTTTTGATCATTGACATAGGGCAAAATAGATTGCCCTGCTAGTAATCAGTGCAAAATAAGACGGCATCTTCTCATTGTTATTAAAACACAGTACTTACATTTTCAATAAGAAATTAAAAAAAAAAAACACGATATTGTGATCTAACTACAAATTAATTAGTCAAAGATGTCTTCTAAGGCCAAACGAGGTCGACGCAAACCCTCGACTCTGAAAGATCTCCGAAAGCAAAATCCTCTGCCTTGTCGCAGGTGTCCATTGTAGTTCTTGGCGATTTCTGAGCAACCCAGTTGGCCGAAGAATATGGAGAGGCAAACCCAGCAGCAGCAGCACAAGATGAAGGAGGAGGAGGAGGTGTTGTTGATGCTAGGCAGGCAGAGTCTGTGCTGTGATGCCTAAGAAGTTCAGACAAGAGAAGAACAAGAGAAGCCATGAAGAAGGTAGAAAGTTTTTTCTTTTGACAGCTTTGTACATGCCCATGCTTGTATTTATAAAGGCGAGAGAGAGAGAGAGAGAGAGTCAAATAAGTGGGGACAAAAGCTGTTGGCTCCCCATACCACAGGTGCTGATTGTTTTTTGTTGCCTATTGGCTATTGATATGGTGGGGGGTCTTTTGACAAAGAGTCAGCCAGCCACAGTTTATGAAAGGTGGGTGGGCGTTGCCTTGCCGCCCCTCGTAAAGGCAGAAACATGACTTTCCCAAAGCCCATTTGTTACAGGGTGAGAGAGTGTGGGCAGGAAAGCCATTGTGATGAATGTGCCAGCAAATGTGGCGTTGGCTTTACAGCGATATATATATATATGTGTATGTAAGTATATATGCACATACATGCCAGCCACAACAGTCTTTTGACAAAACTTTTAAGGGAAATGTTTATCGTGATTTAGAAGTGAACATACAATTTTTTTTAATGATTTAAACTTAATTGTAAAATAAATAAAAATTAAAAATAATTAAAATTGATTGCAATTATATCACAAAATATTTTTATTATTTTATCTTTCAAAATAAAACATGAAAAAGACTATTGTCTTTTTATGTTAAAATAAAAAATTATCCTTCACAAGAACATTTGTCATTTCACCAAATCTACTAGAGTTATTTGTATATAAGTCCAAATCATAAGAAAATTATTTATTCATTTTTAAATAACAAAAAGATCATAAGAAAATTATTTATTCATTTTTAAATCACAAAAAAATCATCTGATTTTCACTTAAACTATAATAAAGTAAAGTGTAATTACTTTTTTATTATAAAGAATAAAATAAATATACTTAAAAATTATGAATATTTTAACTTGTGTCTCTATATTCTTGAACATGAGAATAAATGAATTCAAAACTCAGACACAACCGCATAGAGTCCATGTAATATAGGGTGTAGATCTATCATGAATCATATACTTGGCATTTTTGCTTCAAAAATTAGAAGAAAAAAAGAAAGACAACACAGATTATGTCACTATGAAATGCGTAAGGCAACACTAAACTAAATTTTTAAGAACACCCCATTCCTAGAGTACAATAACATATTGAGCCATAAAGCCCTATCATGGCTTGAAACCTACATTGGCTGAGCCTGTCAATAAACCCTTTGATGCCTCCTCTGTAGGAGCATTTGCTCAAGTATCTCAGGGGCTCAAGGGTCAAGACCTCAGCTGAGAAGGCATAAATCATCTGCAATTGCAAAGTCTCCTTAAAAATTCTCATAAAATCAGAATACTTCACTCATTCATCCCACAGAAGTCCCACAAAAATTTCACAGATTTGTAAAGAAATAAGGTACAAGCAAGATGACCACATCAAAAACCCAAGGCAACAGAATTTCTCATCAGCCACAATTCCCCAATCAGGAGACAAATGAACACAATGTGAAAACAAAACAGCACAAGTGGAAAAAAATATGTATTCCAGCTCCCGGCCGTGCACTGTGTTCTTCACTCAATCGAAATTACAAGGATGTATGAAAATTTGCATCTCTACGACCCAAAGAATCAAAGAAGCTCCCAACCCAACAACACAACAAAGGTAAATTATTCGGTGGACGAAATGAATCCAAAATAAACATGAACATCTGTTAAATGAGTATTCATGACCGCACAAATCCCAGTTTAAACTTTAATGGAAATATTATAGCCGAGTACAAACAGAGCTAAAAGGGGGAAAGGGAACTTGATGGCACTTAACGATTTACTAGACAAAATTTTCCTATGAAATGATACTGCAATCCAAAAAAGGGACCTCCAGATTTCCTTTATGCCTCTCTGGTGCTACCAAATATTTACTAGATGTCCTGAAAAATTCAAGATCAACAAATTAGTTGACACAACAAACAAATACAGGACCATATGTGAACAAAACACGCAAAAGAACAGGAAGCATCCTTTAGCAATCAAATGGCAAGTGAGTGAGAGTGGAGAGGAGGAGTTTGCCATACCAAAGATCACTTAGGTGGTATGTGTAGAAGAACACATAATAAAGGTAAGAGTTAGAAGGGGAATGACTCATAATACTGCTGTTTTCTTCTTGTTTCTAATAAGCTCATGGAAATAAATTCAACTCCAACCCCAGAGGCCAGAGCATAAATTTATAAGGAGTAATTACACTTCACTGTCTTGTGATTTGAGCGAAAATCAGATGACCTTCTTTTGATTTAACGGTAAACACAAGACTTCCTTGTGGTTTGAACTTATATGCAAAATGCATAGAAACTGTTAGATTTAACCAAAATTCAGTCAGAGGGATATTTTCATCATTTTATACCTCTAAATTAGAACATCAAAAAGATAATTTGATTAAATAACCAAAAAACAAAAAAAAAAAAACCTACAAAGACAATTCTTTATTTTGGCATAAAAGAGCCAAATCGTCTTTTTTGATGTTCTAATTTGGAAATATAAATGACAAAAATACTCTTATGACAGAATTTCTATTAAATCTAACAGCTTCCATGCATTTTGCATGTAAGTTTAACCACAAGAGGATCATGTGTTCATTTTTAAATTATAGAGGGGTCATCTAATTTTGGTTCAAACCATAAGGTGGTAAATTTTAATTACCCCAAGTTATAATTAACCCAAATACAAAAGCTAATAATTCCAACTAATGCATTTCGCATCACATATGAGGAAACAGCAAGATCCTATTCAATGAAATTTTTTGCATTATTCCCGTGGCTCTACTTATTCCCCCTTTAAAACAGGTACGTTAAACCTCCTTCTAAACCCTCCAAAACAAGATACCAAGTAGTCAAAGCCCTGAATAGAAAGGAAGTGTTCTCTGGGGAAATTATTACAAAAACATAATACCATCTAGACCAGTCGATACCTTAAATTTCTAGCAGAATACAGCCCCCTCTGTGTGCATATTTGTGTGCGCATGCGCGCAATCACTTCTCTTACCTTATCCGGTGACAAGTAGATGTGATCACTTCTCTTACATAAAATCCTTGATTTCCAAATGACAACCACAACATGCCTGGAAAACCCCAAAGTTCCCTTACCACAAAGGTGGTGAAAAAAGGTCTATATGATTAACTTCACATTCCTTGCCAAAAAGGGTCCCCAAAACTGTCGCATCATTGTATTGTTCAAATATGAGAACCCAATATGTCCCACATCAAAGAGAGAAGATTCAGGTAGTGAAATACCAAACACTTAGGATAGTGGAAATTCAGTTCAGTTGATCATTTTACTACTAAGAATTGGATTCTCCTTTGTCTTTTGACATGAAAACCTAGTAAAGAATATAAAAATACTATTGGTTAATTGACTAATTGCGAAACATTTTAAAAGAAAATCATAAGAACAAAGTAAGAAATACATGTTTTAACCAAAGCACTTAACTACCAGCCTACTACCTTAAATGCACCATGAGAGGCACAAGGGAGACACAACCCACACTAGCCTATCCCTCATGCTAGCCTTACCTCTAGACCATGTCACTCATACCTCCAAGCCTAAGAAGCACCGATACGGACACAGACACGGACACGAACACGGTACACGGCAATTTTGAAAAATAGAAGACACGGATACGGCGGGAACACGGCAAAAAACTATTATTATTTTATATATTTTTATTTTTCTTGTATATAAATATAACATCAAAATACTAACAAAAATATTTAAAATAAACTCATACCATGTACAAAAGTAAAAGAAAACTATCTCATCAATCATAATTCATAAGCACTAATCTATTACACGACATATATGAAAAGCATATTCCAATAGTCAATAACCAATAGAATAGACAATAGGTCATCAATTCATATCAACAAGATAAAAGACCATACAAGTTTACTTTTATAAGACAACAAACCAACAATTTAAAATATCCAATGTAAAATTTTATAATATCACAATTTGTTTAGTCTTATTTTGCAGGGCAGTATGCACATTGAACATAAAATAAAAGCAGCAATGAAAACAAACAGCAGCAAGGGCAGTGAAGAAGAACAGAAAAAGAAAATAAAATCAGAAGACAAAAAGAAGAAGAAGAAGAGAAAATAATAGCAGAGAAGAAGAAGAAGAATAGGAGCAGCAGCAGAGTTTGGAAGTGAAGAAGAAGAAGAAAATAAAATCAGAAAACAAAAAGAAGAACAAGAACAAGAACAAGAACAAGAACAAAATTTTGGGCGGAGGTTCAAAGAAGAAGAAGGAAAAAAAACATAAATTATGGGCAGATCATCAGTCCATAGGTAGAAAAAGAAAAAAAAAAAAAGAAGAAGAAGAAGACGAGCAACTGTGTTCGAAGAAGCAGAAGACGAGGGGGAGCAGTCTGTAAGTAGAAAAAGGAAAAAAAATAAGAAGAAGAAGAGCAACAGTGTACACAGTCGCACCAACGAAGAAGAAGAAGAAGAAGAAGACGAAGAGCTTACCGTGTGAGGATGCAGTGGTGTGATGCTTCTCTCTTTTCCCCTCTCTTCTCCTTTTCCCTCTTTTTTCAGCAGCTAGGGCTCTATACAAGCCTCCAACGATTGAAATAAATTGATTTGAAAAATTACAAAAGATGCCCCATTTTAAAGTTTTAATAATTACACTTTAACCCTCGTCATGTCCCAGCTGTGTCCCAGACGTGTCCACTACTTGAAAAATTATTAAAAAAACTGGACACACCACCTAGCGTGTCTGACATGTATTTTGACGTGTCCACAGTGTGTTCGACACGCATACGGCACCCTAATTGGTGTGTCCGTGCTTCCTAACTCCAGGCTTGAGAACAACCTCAACAATACCCAGTGCTGACTGCAAACATAGATGAACCAAAGGATAAACTACAATTACACGTAACTGAACAATGAAGGAGGTGCCGATTGGCTTCTATTCACAAACACCCCCCCCCCCCCCCCCCCCCCCCCCACCCAACCCAAAAAACAGGCGGGTTACTCTCTCTCTCTCTCTCTCCCCCTTCAGTTGGAGTTTGAAGCTTTGTCGAATTGTGCCACTATAACTCTCCCAAGGAAGGAAGGATCCAAGCATGCAATGGACACGCTGGGATGTTGCTCTTATGTCTGCTTTCCCTCTTAGGAAACCAAGTTGCCAGAAAAACGCACTAACTTTTTGTACTAGATGTGTAAAGCTATATTCTTACCAAGAAGCAATCATAAATGTTAGTAATTCACTATCCCTAAAGAAAATATAAAAACAGAAAAATATATGATACACTACCTTTCAAAATAATTCAGCTAATATATATAATAGAAAAACGAAAAATAGCTAAAACAGGTGTGAAGGGATAAAACCTTGACGAAGTTACTTACTTTTAACTAGCTTCAAGAGACATCCTAATCAACACAACGCATTACAGGATTTTACTCAACAAATCCCAAAACAATCTGAACTCCAAAAGACTCAGCACAAAGAAAATTGGACAAATGGGATCAAGTAAGGGGCTCTCAAGAAAACCGCATTTTTATACTTGAGATAAAAGAAAAATGATATTCTTCTACTCAATTGATGGCTCTGCTCAAATTTTAAATTTTATTTCCTGCATCAGTGCATGCTCTTCATACCAAATTAAAGGAAATCTGTCATTTAAAATTTTCTATATGTTTTTTCTAAAGCTTAAATGATTGTTCTTGGAGGTCAGATTACTATAAGGATAGCCCACTGCTTGAGGCTCCCCCACTGCAGGTTCATCAGACATACTCAACCTTGTCCTACGAGTGGAGAAACAGTTTCCATGTTTCCAACTCATGATGCCAAAGTCGCAAGAAACTACCTTACCATTACACCAATGTAGACCACTATACCAACTACTAAAAAAACCTATAAGAGACAGCTTGACTAAAATATTTAGGAGATCAATAGCTTGCTGCTACTAAAGTACCAGTCATGGGGCCTTGAGATATACAGGCTTAAGTGCCTGTGTCACTGACCACGCAAGAAATTAGGTCACAGATTTACCGCTATTCAAACCTTCACCAATCCTCGCTCAAGTCGCTGGACACAAAGTGCAGGGGAGGGTTGGCATGGAAAACCAGCTAATTTGGTATATATTATCCATAAATAGTTGAGATACAAGCAAGGCAACACAACTTAGGTTTGTGACAATGGAGAAAATCATAAGTGATGATTTACAATTGTAAATAAATAAAATTTGACAAAATTGGAAGAAAGAAACACATACAAGGATGCAATTTAGGGTTGATATACGTATACATATGTCATACCTACATAGGTGCTGCCAAGGTGCAGAAGTAGATGAGGTGTATGTTTTAAACAACACCTTCATTCCTTCATGCTGTTACTAGTCCTTCACAAAACATCCACTGATCCAAACCCCGCACACTACATACCACACGTTATGAGCTGCCCAATGTCAGCTAGTACAAGTAAAGGGAGCATAGTATAACCAGGGGTGGAGGCAACTTTAGCCCCACAGGGGGCAGCTGCCCCTCCTCAAATTTTCAAAATTATAATTTTATCCATACTTTTAAAAATATTATTCAATTTTCCCCCAAAAAAATTCTCGAAAAATTTAGAATGCCCCCCCGCTCAAATTTTCAAAAGTTCCAACATTATTTACAATTGTTGAAGTATTTTCAATTTTCCCTCTAAAAATTTAATAATGTCCCCCTCAAATTTCTTAAAAGTGCTATTTTTACCCACAATTTTGCAAATATTTTTTAATTTGCTCTTTAAAAATTTATAAATGTCCCACAAATATTTAAAAGTTATACTTTTACGTATGATTTTATAAATATTTTTCAATTTGACTCACTGAATAGTTAGTTTGCTTTAAAAACCTATTTATATATTAAATAATAAGTTAATAGATAATATATGAGGAAGTTAAGTGTCCTATTGTTAGGTACCAAAAACAAAAAATTCTTGGTTGTAGTTAATTCCTTTCCCCTTGAACGAATTTCCTAGCTCCATCACTGAGTATAACTATTGAGAATATTGGTACCCATGAACAACAAACCATATAATTCCATTAGCAATTATTTGTGAACCCAGTTGTGGAAATTTACAAAGACAATAAGTGAACGTAGGTGGTTGTTCTTGACACAGTTAAAGATCCTTATAATGTTAGTTCTGAACTAATTTTCAATCATTTCCATAAGTCTTATCGCAGATGCGCTTTTTTGCTGTAAAATTATCACTGTGGAACACTTTTCAGACACTTTACCATCAAGTATGTTTTAGTTTAAACAATAACAAATATTTCAGAAAACAAAAATGAATGACAATCTAGGAAACAGAAAATAGCCAATTTATCTAGTAGCAGCGAGTAATACCCTTTAAGCCTCAGTAGTAATCCCTTTGTCTTCCACATCATTTGTAGCCACATTTGCCTCCCCACCTTCTGCATCCTCTGCAGGCGGCTGGACCTGTTCCTCCTCCGGCAATGGCTCCTCCACATAATCATTCTCAAATGCATCTGGAGGAACCTCATAAATCCTTACTTGGGGCTTTGACGGATCCTTAACAAGCACATACTTCCCCTCATTCAATTTCATGCACAAGTCCACAATAGATTTCACAATACCCCACATATTTGCAGTATTCAAATTGATCTGTGCCGCAAAATCCCTAGGCTTATAGCCAACAACAGCCAATATGACATGGTTAAAATGATCGCGAGGATGAACCCGCGAAACATATCCCAACTTCATCATATCTGCACTAGCCAACAGAGCTTGGGAGGTCCACTTTGCTAACTTGTTGGCATTGTTCTTCAATTCATTAGCCAAAACAGCACCTCTCTGGGTCTCCAATTTCTGCCTCCAATCCACACCTGAGTGCTTAGAATCAAACTCATTCAGTGCATTTAGTGTAAGGAAAGACCTCTGATTGTTAACCTCAGCTACACTCTGAACCTCACACCGGGCTACAAGATACATATCATTATCAAGCTTCCAACGGCGATACCGATATCCAACAGATGCAACCTCTTCACCTTCATTCGCAAATGGGTTCAACTCTTCAAATGTCATCTTGTTCCCGTCTCTAATCAGAACCTGCTGTGAAAAATTCTGGTTGATATACGCGGCCTCAACGCTCAATGAATAAGCGGAGTTAATATCATCCTTGGCTTCCGGCAATGGCTCTTGTGATGTTTCGTGAACCGAAAGCAAATCTAACTGCGACCCATCTCGCTTGTCGAAGAACAATTTGTTCCCAACTCGTTGAATGACAATATCCCAAGAGTAAACTGATCTAGGAGCACACATGAGAGTGGATAGAATCGAATCGGTGGCGAAGATAGTGGCCTTGTCCTCGTTGGCGAGTCGGCGAATGACGGGGTCGTCGGTAGTGGTGACTTTGAAGAAGTTCCGATTCTTGAACCGCTCGAGAGGACGCGAGTTCTTCGGCGTGGTGCGATCGTAGGACCGGTCGTAGAACTCGAGACCGCCGCACAAGAGGAGGTCCTCGGGCTCGGGGACCGTGAACGAAAGCTTGGTGAATGTTGAAAACGGGATTTGTTCGAGCATGTTCCACTCGGGTTGGATGTCCACCGAGGACTTGAACGCTGCCGCCTCGCGCCGCTGGTGGTTGCCGCCGGAGCGGTTAAGGTGGTAGAGGCGATCGCGGCGGGCGCGTTCCTTCTCGGTCTCGCGCTTCTTAGCCTCAACCTCCTCGTCGCGGCGCTGGGGCAACTGGTTGCGCTGATGCTGGAAGCGCCACCGGGGGCCGAACTTGGGGCGCGGCGGAGGCTTGCCATCGACGAGGCGGAAGGAGGAGTCCTCGTCGGCGCCAACGCCGCCGAACGAATCGTCGCCCGTGAAGTCGAAGACGGAATCGGAGGGATTACGGGGGTTGGCGGAATTTCGGTTCTGGTTGTAGTTTCGGGTCCAGTCTGCGATCCGGCCGAGCTTGTCGGAGCGAGAGAAGGGTGCGAAAGGGACATTGCTGGGATGGTTTGAGAGGATAGGAGAGGAGGATTCTGGTGGGCCCCAGCCGTCCGGGTTGAAGGGGACTGCACCAACTTCAAAGCCCACCATTGTTTCAGATCCGACCAGAAAATTTAAGGACAGAGAGACTGAGAGTGTAGCAGATGAGAGAGACGATGGCTGGGAAGAAGAAAAGTGTAAGAACCCTAACTTCCTCTATATGTCCTGTAATATTACAAATTTAGCCATGAGATTTTTAACAATGGCGGTCTAGGACTGTGGGCTTTAATTGGGTCTCTATTTCATTATGGGCATTATAGCCCGTAGTTATGAAGCCCTGCGATAAACAATCCTGGAATTCTATTGGGCTAGAAGGCTGGATGTTTTTATTCTCAAGCCCAACAAACTGGTAGTCTTTTCTAGTTTTTGCATTTGTGGTTTTTTAATCCAATCTCTCCCATCACAGTTCTAACCAAATTTGTTGATTATTATTACAATTATTTTTTTTTTACACTTTATTAGAATCTGCCCTAGGAATGGTGATTTGATACCGGTTGAGACTTTTTTTCTTTGTTACATAAAAAACGTTGAGGAGAGTGAGTGGCGTCCCTACAACGTTATGTGATCGTCTCCACATGTGGGCTAGACATAAGGGCGTAAACTTAGGGCAAAGGCCTGCCTCACCCCACGTAGGGGGAAGACTCAAACCCGAGCACTAATGACAAGAAATTTAAGCAACATACCACATCTTTGATGGGGAGTTATAGATTAATGTAGCAACAGCGAAAGTTGCCTTAGCAATAGACTCACACTATGTATTGGCATTGCAAAGCTTGAGTAACAAATACTCTACCAATCCCAAGGGGTTGTCCTAATGGTTAATGCTTGGAATTTGAGGGTCTCCTTCTTCCAAGGTCTCAAGTTCAAAATCTATTAAGTACTATTAATTTATTGGGGCCGCCCCCAGAGTCATTGGCCCGATAATTACCCGGTTTATGTGGAACGAGAACTGCATATATCTAGAGATTAGTCAAGGTGCGTGCAAGCTGGCCTGACACCCGGTTAGCAAACAAAAAAAAAAAAAAAAAGCAAACAAACAAGCAAATACTCTACGTACCATGTCCAACTTGTGTTAGAGTCCTCTTGAAAATTAAGGAAGAAGAAAAAGAAGAAGAATATAAGAATTTTATTCTATTTCCAATCAAAAATTTGAAACTTCATCAAATAATACTAGATGTTTTGGCCTTTCAAACTTCAATTAGGGTTTAGATCCATGAAGAACAATAACAATGTGTAACAAAAAAACAAAAAAGGAAAAAAAATTCTACTTGAAATACATCCAAAGCAAAGGAACATTAGTTCTGTGAAGATGACTGATGCAAACCATAGCCCCAAAGATTAATCAACAATTAACATGCCAAAGGGTTTGTCAAAGCAGTCTTGTACGGTTCATGTTCATCAACTTTTTTTAATGATTTATCTATGTTGTTTTTTTACTATGATATTGTTATAGTTTTTTTTTCTTTAAAGTTCATATTGGATTGCTTCTTATTGTTTACGATCATAATGAACTTATCAATTAAAGACTTTTGTAAATGTTTTTAGTGATTTACCACCACACATATCAAGGAATTTTTTGTTTCATCAACTCTTGAATGTCACATACCAATGAGAATTCTTTCTTTACCTCTTGTACATGCAAAAGAAATAGATAAAAAGATTGATTTTAAGACAATAGATGACTCATATAATTCTCAAAAATCAAACTTCCATCTCTAACTTCCTACATATAGTATCATTTCTCTTTCATTTTTCCACTCTTAGATATAAGTGAGTGAATCTCACATTCGCAGTATTAATCTAACCCCTAGCTAGAACTTAGGAGTGTTAAGAAATGAAATCATATATAGCATTGCACAAAGTATAATTGTTTAGACTTACCACTATTTTGAACTTTTTTATAAATGTGCTATCAATGATTTTTCCACCACAAATGTCAAGGAAAATTATTCTTCATCAAAAAAAATTTTTTTTTGGAGCCATCCGTCTTGTTCCGGTCAATTTATGTGCACCTCGACGAATTTTTTATTTAATCTAATTAAAGACATATCTCACGCTAAAATTAAAAAATTCACCATAGAAAAATATTTGATGACCCGCCCTAAAAGTTGCCAATTTCAAATATAGGACGTCGGTTTTACACAGCGTCTCTTTCGATGAGAATTCTGGCTCTGCCACGTATACAAGGAAGAAAAGTATAACAAAGTTGGACCTCGATAATAGGACAAACCAAATCTTTGAAGATGAAACACCTAACTCTATCCATTGCCGACCTGGCTTCTAAGGTCCAACTGTTCAGACTCTAGCATTGACTGCAAAAATGTGAAAAACGGGATGGATTTCAAAAATTGTGTCAAGTAATCAAATTTATTTGATGCATGTGATTTCCATTGTTGGTTTTGTGGCAGCAAAACCATACAGATATAAGTTTGCTAGGACATTGCTGTAACTTCATATTTATACGCATATATTAATATATATGTATGTATATATATGTTCTTCAAATATAGTGAATTTTATTAAGATATGTCATGTATATTTTTCAAGCTATGTTAAATTCGGGTGTAGGTTTGTATGTAAATGTTAAATTTATCTAATTCTCGTTTAAAATAACACTAGTTCATAGCTAATTTCATATTTCTCAAATTATTTAAAAAAAAAATGATGTTTATAAGTTAACATAGAGTTGTTTATGCAAAGGATAAGAGTCGTATACAGAGTTTTTTTTTATAGTAAACTCTACTAATTAAACATATTTATTGAGTGCATATCAAACGTATATTCAATCCTCTAACCCAAATGTCAAATGTCCAAAACAAAACTTTCATGAATTTTAAAGAGGGCAACATAGTAATTCCGGGCTCTTTCAAGTGACAATGGGTTACAAACTCAAGTGCTGCAAATGGCTGAGAGAGCATTACTATAACTTTGACCATATCCTGCTTCCTTCTCTTTCAGAGAGCCAATAATAAAGGTAGTGTTTTGAGTACAAATCCCAACTGGCTGTCAACAGCTTTGAAGGAAAAGAACCAAAACCCTGGTTTCAGAAACAGTTGATAATGCGCTGATGGTACTGCGCGTGATATTTATATATTATCTGATATATATTTTTTCTTGTTGTATATGAATGGGATACAGTTCTTTATTTTATTTGATGGGACATAAAATGGATTGAATTTATAATAAATAAATAAAATTAATAAGCACTGCAAAGGACCTGAACCAGAATTCATCATTCATGCCAAACACTGTCTTTGTCAGTAGGACGGCCTGAGTCACAGTTCTTGTAGAAGTAGACTCTTCCACACCTTTACCCAAACAAATCACTAAATAAAACACTTGATTAACTACTTTCATTGTCCTAATATAGGTCTATTATCATTTCTAAAGTAGTTTACTTGTGCATTTTAAACAATTACTCTCTTGAGCTTGTGTAGAGTTATTGTCCAGACAAATCATGAAAATTTGATACATTGCATGAATATATTGTCTGTCTACAAGAGTATGTAAATAAGGATCAAATTTGAAAATATCATGTTCGACATTCATATATAAGTTCCATTTAAGGTCATAACTGTTAATAACCAAGCAAAGAGTTGTCCCAATTGGTAAGGGACGTCCTTGACACCCTACTCAGGGTTCTGGATTTGAAGCCCCGTCTCCCCCTTCCCCCACCCCTAGGTAGAGATATATGTAAATATTTCTTGCGTTTTTCAAAAAAAAAGAATTTATTGACAACCTATTTTGTGGTAGGAATTTCTTTGCACATTCTATTCTTCAAATGGTTTTCTGCCCTGACTTAGAATTCAAATACCTCAGACCCTTGCTGCCAAATTCACGTCTCATATAATCATATTAATCAAAATCACATCCTATTCTGATTTTTATCTCTTTTCTTTTCAGCACTAGCTAAATTTTGGCTCTGGTGGAGAAAGACTAACAAGCCATGTAATCATATCTGGCTATGTCATATATCTCATTAGAAACACTACTCAACCAAAGAATGTGTGGAGGATAATAGATTTGCAGAAAGCGAGATTATCTCAAGAAAAAAAGAAAAAGCTATTAAGTGCACGAGGCTCCTGTTATTATAGGTTTAGAAAGGACCAATTTACACAACTTTATCTCACGTACATATTATAGAGGTGTCTCATTTGTATGTAGAAAAGATAAGTAATAAAACTGGAAGATCCTGCTCTAAATCAACAGCCACACATTCAAGTTGACATTGCACACATGATCAGAAAATTGTTGGAAATTTTTTTAGAATAAGGTTTCATTTTCTTCATTCCTCCACATAACTAAGCCATGAATGCTTCGTAGTTGGGCCAGGCTGACCAAATATAAACCAAAACAACCAAAACTTACTACAACCTATTGCAGACATTTTCCAAATCACACACCCACACACATACTGTATGTATATATTATACATATAATGCTACTTCTTTGACCTTAACTAGCAAACAAGAAGCAAGACAACTATTGAAGAATTATAAGGTGACTTCTTATTAAAGATGAACTAAATGCTAAATGATGTGTACGTTCAGAAGCAATGTCACTAATATAAAAAAAATGGATATATGTTTTATTAAGGAAAATGAAAATAAAAATGAAATGAAAAAAGCTACCTTTTTAGCTCTTGTTTGGTTAGGTTAGAAAAACGAGAAGAAAATGAACAAATATTTTTCAAAAAATCCATTTTTTTATTTGTTTGCTCACAGAAAAATAAATGATTATAAGCATTCTCATTTTATTTAACTTTTTTTTTTTTTCTCTCAACAAATCGCAGACCGAAACAGATATAGAGTATGATTTGAGAAAGTAAAACTATGGAAACATGAGTTTTACAATCAAGTTAATGTTTATTTCGAATGTTCATTCACTAGTCCCTATAGCTACCAAGTACCACAGACTGCATCATATAGATATAAGAATGAAATTTAGCAGTAGATTAATTTGTCTAGCTAACACACCCTTTCCAGACAACTTGCAGCCATCTCCATTGGAAAAGAAAATTCGGCTTTGCTTAATTAGGATATCAACACAGACACCAAAAAAAAAAAATTCCAACTTCATTCAAGACAGTAAAACATCAATTCATGACTATATATATATATATCAATGGAAGTTCTAATCATTAGAAAGTTATCAGATTATACTATCAAAATGAAGTAGCATCATTGACAAACTTCTTTAGCCTCTCAGCTATCCTTGCAGATCCACATCCCAGTCCAGACTCTCCAACCTACACAGCATACTCCAAAAGAAATTTTAAAATCCTATAGCCATATATATATATATATATATATATATCAGATATCTCAATTTCGTTACAAAAAAATCAATGGCTATATACCTTGGAGTGAATTGTGTGGAAAACTGCATCATCAACAACAGAGAAGCTGGCATTGACAACCTCAGCTCCTTCCTCATGAAGAACCCTGATAGTTTCATTGAACATGAATTGACAATCCAACCCAGTAGTCAAAACCACCTCTAGAGCTGAACCCATCTCATGGATCTCAACCTCTGCTGTTCTCAACCCTACAGTTGCTGTGCTACTCATGGTTGCATTAGGGTTTTCATGAGGAACTCCCATTAAGCAATCCTTCTTCTCCTTCATCCTCTCCAATTCTTTCTGTAACTTCTTGATGTAGTTTGCAGCTTCATCTAGTTGATCGGGCACAGTTGTTGCTTCCTGCAAAACCCATCAAAAATCATCATTATAGATTTTATGTGTGTGTGTGTGTGTGTGTGTGTGTGTGAGAGAGAGAGAGAGAGAGAGAGACCCTAGAGGTGTGATGGGGCAGAAGAGAATGGAGCTTGGAGTAGAGGGTCTTCATATGATTTCTTCTGTTCTTCTCTACAGTCTTTCTATCAGTTCTGGATGAACTAGGGTTTTGCTCCATGAATGTTACCCTAGCAACTTCACATAAGATCTTAAGGGGCGGAGCTATTAAGGGATTAGAGGGGGGCACTTACCCCCCAAAAACACACCCCCCCCCCCCCCCCCCCCCCCCCCCCCCCCCCCCCCCCCCCCCACAAACATTTGAAAAGTTTATTTTTTTCCCTACAATTTGACAAAACTTTCTCACTTTGCCCCTCTAAAAATGATAAATGCCCTCTTGAAAAATTATAAATGACCCTTTAGAGATTGTGATCAGGATTTGTCCCCACTAAATGAATTTTCTGACTCTGCCACTGCAGAAGAAGATGATACCATTACCTTGTGTATTTTGCACAGATGTTAGTGATTTGTTGGAGGCTTTTATCATAGTATAGAAAGCTGGAAGGGTATAACAAAAGCACAATATACCATAATTATATGCTGAAGAAAAACTGAAAAAGTTCTCTGATTTGAGAGGGTGGTAGGGCTGGATATTTCTTTAAGGGGTCTACATGGACCATCTTTGACCATTTTGAGTTTTAAAGAAGAAAAAAAAAGGGACAAAAAAGAGAAAAAAAGAAAGGAACTGTATGAATATCGGCTTCAACAACCTCGGATTTTGACTGATAAAAAATGGGAAAAAAATAAACAAATTCTGAAACTAATTTTAAGCATAATCAAGATTGTAAGTGTTGGTCTAATATTCTTACCTACCATGGTCAATAAAAATCTTATCAATTTTGTGTGGCAACTTTGAGCTATTCTGATTTGACTCCCACAAAAATTGAGATTGCCATTTGTTGGAAAGAAGAGAGACAACAGAAAGAGATGAACATTCAATTTGCTTACCACAGTAATAACAGTATTATTACTTTTTATGGTTGTATTCACAAAATAATACAAGTGACAAGATCATAATAATCCATGAAAACACTGCCAAAACTAGTTTTGGCGCTACATTAATCATATAACATCGCATATTGATTTAATTGTCTTAAACTTTTCGGACCGCCCCAACTAATCCGGTTGTTGTGATTCAAAGTTGATTAATTTAGTGCCAACCAAAGTCGAGTGCAACACGTGGTTGACGGGGAGTCAATTTTTCGGTGCCTTCGATTCCAAGATGCTACGTCATTTACATTTTCAAATTAAGCGTAAGCACAAAACACAATAATTAACCTCAGTAGCAATCTAAACTTGCGTTCACACACTAAAACTGGTTTATTTCTTTTCCTTTTCTGTGGCTTCTGAAATTATATCCCAGAATGGTCAAGAGCACAATACCACAAACAGTACAAATTCAAAAAAGAGGGTATCTCCTAAAGCAGCTTTGAGGTTTGTTGCCCCCAGCCTTACGTTTGGTGGATATTTTTTAGAGAGAGAGAGAATGTGTGTTTGATTTGAGAATGACTAGTCTAAACCCCATTACAAGGGGGACCTTTGGAATATGTGGTCTTGCTTTCAACTTTTCATACAACATTGTTGGTGTGATTTCATGTGGGAAAGGAAAGGACTGTGGGAAATCTTAATGGATGCGGCTAAGTTTGGTGTCCTTTAAGGCTGCTTTGGGTTCAGACCATTAGGGCGTGTCCTCCATTTCTAGCCCTAAATGACCAACAAAATAGTTTTCTGTCAATTTCTTATGACCTTTCAGAGTGGACCCCAAAGTTCTAAACAATTGTTTGTTAATATAAACAGTTCGTAAATGCACACTAATTATAGTTTTCCTATTCCAATATTCGGTTGTTTCCAGAGCAACATACAATTACCAACTGTATCTACACTGTATATTATAACAAAAACGTTAGTAGGTCTTTCATCTGAAAAGTTTTCATCCTTTGTTTTTTAATTTTTTAAATTTCTAAAAAGATAAAATACATGTGTAATTATTGATTCTCTTTAATTTATTTATTTGTTTTAAACTTTCTAAATGCTATCTATTTATAACTAGGTAACATTTGTAAATTTCCTTTAATAATTCTTGTGAACTCCATAAGAGCCAAACCCAAGACCAAGAGAGACTGGCCCATGGGAGCCGATCTGTCGAACTAGACCCATGCTGATTAGAGACAAGAGCCCAAAGCGGTTGGCCCGCGGATGTTAATCTAAAAGGTATAAAGACTAATGAAACCTATAATACGAATCCTATTCCTAAGTAAATTAAGAAAAATAAAAGATAAGTTTAAAACATTAAACCGACTTAATGAATAAGGAGTCCTAGGAGGAAAGGGACTCCAATTTCCAAAGGAAATATGACATTCTGAAACCTATAAATACCCTCATGCACTAAAGGTGTAAGTTACGTTCACTTGAGTTCTAGCTCTCTAATATTCTATTCGATTCATTGTGATTAAGTTTACTAACTTAATCATCGGAGTGTCTTCGACTCAAAGAGGGTAGAGACATTCTTGTCGTCTTTTTCTATAGCAGATTGTTCATACTTGTCGATTCGGTTTGAGAGTTCAACTAGGCATTTCTAAAAATTTTACCTATAATTGGCGCTATCTGTGGGAAGGTTTACACAACGATGTGTACTAGCTATCTCGGAGGAGGAGTTGATCTCACCAATAGGGAACTAAATGACAGTCATGACGTTTGTAGTCAAGACAGCACACACTAGTCAAGTCGGCATGTTGATGATCTGGTGCGAACTCCGGGAGAATTTTTTATCAGATCGGAGATACGATTCCCTAAAGGCAACCGGTCGGAAGGACAAGAGGGTCTAGGACGGGCTCCACAGTATGCCTGAAATCCAAATCTCCAAAGGAATCACCGCATGAACTTGAATCCATCACCATCTAGTGGTTACGTACCTAACAATTTATCGCTCCGAATAACTTAGCGATAGCTCTGGCAGCGGGATGAAGAGATTATCCATCTTAGGTCAACGATTAAAGCGATGAGGGAAGTGATTGTCAGGCGAGATGAACGAATACTTGATAGATTCGCAAATCGGTAGTAGAGAAGGATGTCTAATTCAAGAAATATGAGCCCCCTGGCCGCACGCTCTACAGAGAGTTATACAGCCAATACAGGGCACTACATGGATCGATAGGAAGATCGGTAGCCTCAAAAGAATCAGACACCAGCAAGAGACCCTATAGGGGTTAAGCTAGAGCAATAGGATTAGGACAAGTGGTTGAACAATCGGCTAGACAACCGGGATAAGTACCATAAGGAACGAACAGCCCATGACATAGCCAACAGAGCCCTGGACCAGATTGCTTTCACCCCCTTCACAGAAGAGATCTAGACACGCCGACCTCCCAGAAAATTTGCCCCACCAAAGTTTACTCCTTATGATGGGAAGTCGGATCCCATTACCCATATTCGGCATTATAAGCAGATGATGGCACTATAGAGCTATGACGATTCACTCATGTGTCGAGTTTTTCCTTCAAGCCTAGGAGAGGTAGCTCTATGATGGCTCAACAAGCTACAGTCCAAATCAATATCAAGCTGGACATAACTTGTCGAGCTATTTACTAATCGGCTCATAGCAAACAGCAAGCAACCCAAAAAAGTGGACTACTTGCTGACCTTACAGAAGAAAGATGACGATGGATTACGGGCATATGCAAAGAGGTACTGTGAGGCTTATAATGAAATTGAGGATTGCAGCAAGCAGTTGGCTATTGCACAATTCAAAATCAACCTTCCCAGAGAACACCAGTTGAGGCAATCCCTCATGAAGAAATCGGTCACCCGAATACATGATCTGATACTACGGATTGAACAGTATGCATAGGTGGAAGAAGATGTAGCACATCTAACATAAGAGAAGATTAGCGAGAAAATCGAGAAGAAATATAGGTGTGAAAGCAAGAAGCCCAGGCGTTAGGAGAACAACAATAATCGAGACAAAAAGGCGACAAAAAGGGTCAATATAGTCTTCAAGAACCCAATTTACAAGATTTTGCCCCAAATATGAGACAAGTTCTTCTTCAAGTGGCCCCCAAATTGGGAGGAGACCCTGTCACTCAAGACTAGAGAAAGTTCTGCTCTTACCACAAGGAAAAGGGACATTAGATGGAGAATTATCAAAATCTTAAGAACTACTTGGAGGAGTTGGCAAAGACAGGACACCTTGATCAATACATTGACCGAGAGAAGACGAAGCAAGAGGTAGATCAGACAAAGTAGGAAGTCATTCCGCAAAAGGAAGTCAGAACAGAACCTGCCCGGGTAATCAATGTCCTCCATGGGTCGGCAAAATTAGTAATAGTAGACCCACACAGATATTAGGCAGAGATCTAGAAAACCGCACACCTCAGGGAGGTAATGCAGGTGGAAACCCCAAATAAAAAGGGTAAAGGTCGGCAGTAGTGCTGAGGCATAACCTTCACCGATAGTGACTTGGTAGGGGTGCAACTGCCACACAATGACGTATTGGTGGTAATGCTACAATTAGGGGATTGTAATGTGAAAGGCTACTGATTGACTAGGGAAGCTCCTCTGAAATTATGTACTACGATCTCTTTAAGAAGTTGGGACTGATGGATTCTGATCTCCAACCATTTTTGAACCCCCTGATCGAATTCAGCTCGGACCCGGTGTGGCTGATGGGAAAGGTAACTATCTCGGTTAGAAATCACTATTCAAATAGAGTTCTTAATGGTTAATGTGTCTTCCCCTTACAATGCAATCATGGGTCGAACATGGTTGCACCTTGTGAAAGCCATATCTTCGTTCTATCATCAGCTGATCCGTTTTTTGATTTCAGGAAGGGTAGGAGAGATAAGTGGGGATCAAGTAGAAGCTAAATAGTGCTTCCTGATGGCATGTGCCACGAAGGAAAAGACGTGTAAGGTTCAAATGATGGAACTCTATTAGGACACACCCACGATTGATGATGTCAGGCTGTTATCAGAAAACAAGGCCGTTGAGGACCTGAAGAAGGTTTATATAGATCGACATGATAAGGAAAAGTACTTCGTTCTTGGCACCTCACGGCCCAAATCTGAGGAGAAATCACTGATTAATTTGTTGACAGAATACATGAAAATATTTGCCTAGACACCGTATGACATGCCAGGAATTAACCCAGAAGTAACTTGCCATAGACTTAGCGTGGACCCACAATGCCGACCTATGGTCTAGAAGGGGGAAAGGGCAGCTACTTAACATGTGGATGCAGTGATCGAAGAAGTTTACAGGCTCTTTGAAGTGGGGGCAATAAGAGAAGTCCATTACTGATGTTGGCTCTCCAACACAGTGGTGATAAAGCAGAAGAACGACAAATGGAGGGTTCGTGTTAACTTCACCGACTTGAATAAAGCATGCCCTAAGAACCCTTTCCCTCTTCCAAAGATCGACCTGCTCATGGATACAACGGCTGGATTTGAGAGGATGAGTTTCCTTAATGCCTATCGCAGGTACCACCAGATCTCGCTCTATGAAGAGGACCAAGAAAAGACTGTCTTCATCACCCGAAGGGGTATTTTTTATTACAAAGTAATGTCTTTTGGTCTGAAAAATACAAGCACCACCTATCAGAGATTGGTCACCAAAATTTTTAAGCAACACATCAGCAGCACTGTTGAAGTGTACATTGATGATATGGTAGTCAAAAGCAAGGTCGGTAGACTGCACTTAGGCGATCTAAAAGAAGTGTTTAACATCTTCAAAAACTATAAGATGAGGTTGAATGCCTTTAAATGCGTGTTTGGGGTAAGCTCTGGGAAGCTTTTTGAATTTTTTGTTACATACTGAGGGATCGAAGTTGATCTGTATCAAATAAGCGCAATCTAGAATATCTAGGCCCCGAGGAACATCAAAGAAGTCCAAAAGTTGACTGAAATGGCAACGACGCTGAACCGGTTCATCAGTCGATCTTCAAATAAGTGCCGGCCATTCTTCTAACTTTTGAAAAAATGGGAGGAGTTCAATTGGAGTCCTGATTGTGACCAACCCCTTACTGACCTAAAGAAATATCTAGCCCAGCCACCACTACTCTCTACGCCACTCAAACATGAAGAACTCTATATTTATCTAGCAGTATCAGACCACGCAGTAAGTGCCATCCTACTTCGTTAGGAAGACAGGCAATAAAGACCAGTCTACTATATTAGCAAAACTCTTTTAGGAGCAGAGAGCAGGTATTTGCCACTGGAGAAACTGGCCATGGTGCTAGTAATGGCGTCCCGTAAATTAGTGCACTACTTTAGAGCCCATACCATTAATGTCCTCATGGACTATCAGCTTAAGCCATTCCTCAAAAGAACAGATTTCTCAAGAAGACTAGCAATAGGGGCGGTGGAGTTAGGAGAGTTTGACATCAAATTCCTACCCAAGTCGATAGTGAAAGGTCAGGTACTAGCTGATTTTATTACTGAATTTTCTATTGAACTACCCCAGGAAGCCATTCAAACACCTGAGGCCCATCAACCAAATTGCGAACCCCCTTTGAAATTATGGGAGATTGCTGATCATTGAAAGCTCTTTGTCGATGGAGCGTCCAATAACAGAGGGGTATGATCGGGCATAGTCTTAATCACGCCAGATGGTATGGCATTGGGACAAGCTATAAAGTTGGAGTTCACTGCATCGAATAACTAGTTAAAATATGAGACTCTGCTCGATGACCTGTCCCAAGTTATAACGCTAAAGATTGTCGAGATAATCATTTATTCAGATTCCCAATTGGTGGTTAACTAGATCATGGGTGAGTATGCGGCAAAAAATGACAGAATGGTGTAGTACCTAGCAAAAGCAAAGGAGCTGCTCGACAAATTTAGTAAATACAAGCTCCATTAGATTAGCCGCAACAGCAATGCTCATACCGATGCCTTGGCAACACTGACAACGACCCTAAAGTCAGAATCAAAGAGAACAATTCACATGGAGACACTGCCTAGCCCAAGTATATTCCAAGAAGAAGTGCAAGCTTTAGCTATTGAGCAATTAGGGCCATCTTGGATGGACCCAATCATCTTCTACCTTGACAAGGACAAGCTGCCAGAAGACAAGAGCAAGGCTAGAAGATTCAAGCACAAGTCATTAAATTACCGGCTATCACCTGGCAAGAACTATATAGAAGGTCATTTACTGGCCCTTATCTGCATTGTGTCCACCCAGACAAGGTGTAGGGTATCATATTTGAAATTCATAAAGGTATCTGTAGGAGTCACATCGGCGAAAGATCTCTCGTGCACATAGCTATTTCGTAGGATTATTGGTGGCCCTGTATATAGAAAGATACCGCCTAATATGTTCTGAAATGTGAAAAGTGTCAGAAGTTTTCGCCGATAATTCACCAACCCACCGAGAACCTCATAACCATTACCAGCCCCTGGCCTTTTGCACAATGGGGGTTGGACATAGTCAGACCACTGCCCTGAGCTCTAGGGAATAAGATGTTCCTCATAGTGGCAATTGATTACTTCACCAATGTTAGCTCAAAAGGTAACCCAAGAGAGGGTGAATTTGGTTTTTTAAAAATTAAAGCAATCAAGATTAATTAAAATTAATCTAATCAATGAAACAGTAGTTCAAGATGTATGCAATGCAATGTAAGCAATAATGAAATAAAAACAGAGCATAAGAAAGCACACCAAAAATTACCAAGGTTCAACCACAAGTTGTGGTCTACGTCCCCACCCCAAGATCTCTTTGAAGTCTCCTTCCACTATGCAATCTCCAGTTACAAAGTAAATGTTGATTTCCAAAGTGCTCAGCTCACTTTTACACAAGAACTTCTTTCCAAGTTTTTCCAGCCACCAAGTAGTTTTGTCCAAGATCCACTTGAACTTACAAATATTTTTCTTTTACAAGAGAACACTCTAACTCTCACTTACAGGTATATGAAAGATGTACAAACGAAATACAAACTCTCTATGAAGAGTAGATGGGAATTGAATGGCTCACTAACTACCAACTTAAAGACAGAGAATTTTCAGATTTTTCTACTCAATCAATCAATGAATGTTGTATCTCTTGTCCATAAATGCATTTAGAGGCTTATATATAAAGTCTTGAATTAACTTCACCCATTGGAGGTTGTTGGATTTTCATTAAATGTGCGCCTGATTCAATATGACGTTTAAAATTATAGTCGTTAGTCCCCAGATGTTGACACTTGACTTCTATATGTCGACACATCAAGTCTGTATTCTCTAAATTTTATCTAGTATCTTCATGTGTCGACACATCAAACCCATGTGTTGACACATCACCCAAAAAATATCCTTCATGCTTTCTTTGATCAGTTTAGCCTCAGATAATCTAGAGATGTTCAAAGTATCTTCTCTTTGAGGTATGATGTTCTTCAAAAACACTTAAGATCTTCAAGGAGTCTTCTCTTTGGGGTAAAATGATACTTCAAAGTCTTCAATCCATTGTGACAATATGAGAATGTCTTCAATTCAAATTGGATTGAATTCAATTTGGTTTCTTCTAAATCTTCTCTTAGATTCTTCAAAGAGACTTTGCACATATGATAAATTCTTCATTTGAATCACCTCCAATCTCTTCGAGTACAAGTCATCTTCATTGAGTCTTTAGAAGCTTGATAAAGTCTATTTTTTTAGCACTCTCAATACATATCAACTTTCTTAAATCTTCACAGCCTTGAAGAAGTTCTCTTTTGAAATCTTTATAGAGACTGTGCAATCATGATGAATTCTTCATTTTGAACACCTTCAATCTCTTCGAATGCATATCATCTGTTTGAAGTTTGAATAGGTACAATTGCTTTGTTTTGGTGCATGGCTCAACTTTTGGTGAATTGCTTCAACTTGTAAATGTTGTGCATCCATTTTGATATAAATTAGACTTTAAGTCAAGCTTTAAGTCTAAATTATAATCCTTATTAATCTGCACACTAATTAAATGGATAAGCAAACTAACACAAAACTTAGTTATCATCAAAATCAAAGCGTAGAGTCAATAATCTTTTCCTTTTTGATGATGACAAAACCTTTGCAAAAACAACTGTTATAATATTAAATGAAACAGATAAAATCAAATTTCTTACCAGAGAAAGCTTCCCCTTTGTTTTGCAACTGATGCTTCCAAAAAAAATCTTTTCTTTTTATTTGATTAGCAAAAACATATCTCAATTTCAAAAAGAGTATTTATCAATCAATTCCAAAACAAATTGAGGAAAATAATTCCTTTATCATGTTACTCTCCCTAAGAACATGCTTTATCATTCAACATTTAACAACAAACAACATTCATCATTCAATCATTCATCATGTTCATTCTTTTCTTGTTATTTTCATCCATTCATTTACTATACTTCTCCCCATTTTATTTCAGTTCTTCTCCCCCCTTTTTGTCACTTCATCAAAAAGAGAAAAAAATGAATAATAAAGACAAGTACAATAGCCAAAAATCTTATAAAAAGATAATTTTTATAAACATGAAAACAAGTATTCAATCAACAAGGCCTCAAGCTATAACAATAGAGTTATATTTCATTCACAAAACGCATAACAAAAGAGTAGTCAATGATCATTCACAAAATATTACAAAACAATTGTCTTTAAGAATGACACGCCATCCTTTAACAAAAATGCATACATATGCAAGAGTGAAAATGTAAATACAAAATGAAAGTTTAAATGAAAAGTAAAGATGGAGAGAGGTATGGAGAGGAGAGGTCAGTAGGGAGAGGCTGGTGGTGAGGGGGTCAGGACAAGGGGGCCGTCTGGGGTGTTGGAGAACTTCTTGCCAGGTCTATCCCTCATCCTATACTGGTGACCAGAGGTGGAAGGAGGAGCATCAAATTCTGTAGCAGATGAGTCATCCTCTTAACCTTGCTCCTCTATTTCTTTCCTTTTTTCAGCATTCTCTCCTTCTTCACCTTCTTGTGCCTCTGCCTCCCCACCTTCTCTTTCTTCTTCAGCCTCTTTCTTTGCTTCTCCTTCTTCTTCATTTCCTTTATTTGCTTCTTCTACTTCTTCTTCCTCTTCTTCCTCCATCAATTTTTCTTTCCCATGTCTCAACAGTTTTACTTCCTTTTTCAATTCTCTGACTTTTCTTTCCACGAAGAACATTCTTGTGGCAGCCAGGTCTGCCTTTTTGTTCAATTTTTTGAGAAAGTCCAATACTTGAACCATGAATGTAATTATTGCATCTTCACTTCCTTTAAGTTCTTGATGCAAGCTTCTCTTAGTACTCCTCTGCCTATAACTACTCCCGGAGGGAGCCTTTTCCTTTAAGGTACTGCCACCATCAGATTTCTTAGGAGTCCATTTATGGTTTTTCAGAGTTTACCCCATTTTCTTGAGAGTTTTTTCATTGTATTCATCACTGATGGCCTTGGGGGTCCTCTCTTTTTCATTGCTCAAATCAATATTGAAATGCTTAAAAACCTTTTGTAGGAAAATGCCATAGGGCAGGCTAATTCTGGAAATAGTGGCCTTGTGCATATGATCCAAAATAAACAGAGGCAAATCAATCCTAGAGTCGGTCAGATATGCCCACAAGAAAAATAATTCCTTTTTAGAAATATATTCATACTTTTCAGTTTTGGGGGTGAAAATGGTACAAGCAAAGTGATGAATCAACCTTAATTCTAGAGGCAAGTCATTAGCAATAGGTTGTATGCACTCATCCACTTCCTTCCCGCAAAGAACTTTCAGTTGATCTTTTCTAGGAACATTATCTCTATAAACCTCTCCACCAAGTCTGATTCCAAGAATGTGCCTAATCATAGCTCTATCCAAAATAAAACTGACACCCTTAACAAAACTTATAGTGGATACTTCTCCATAATCTCTTTCGGCATTGGCCTAAAAATGGGCAACTAAGTTAGGATAAACATCATCCCTTAATGTGGTCATGGATTTCCAACCTAGATTAACCAATTTGGTACTAAACTCAAATTTGTAATGATCAAAGAAATTGTAGTCAACCCATCGTCCATTAAAGACTTTTCTCAAAGAAAAACTTGTATTGTACCTTTCTTGTGCCTTATTTTCATTAAAATACAACTCATTCCTTTCTAGGGCTGTTGAAGTTGCCGATTCTCCCTTCTTGCTTCTCTTCTTCTTCCTTTTATCCTGGCTTGAATCCCCCTTGGATTTCCTCTTTTGGCCTTTCGGTGTATGGGTTACAGGTACAACTAGGACTTTTGAGATTTTTTTCAATTTGGGGTTTTTCGATGCCATGGTGGAATCAATGAGGGTGATGAGAAGATGGGAAGGATTCGATTAGGGATAAAAAGATGTTTAGAAGAGAGATTGAGATGAACGATTGGTTGGTGCGAACAGGGGAGCAAAATAGAGGGAGGGAAGGAAAGTTCGAATGTTTGTAAAAGTATTTGTAAAGTGGGCTGTTATAAAATATATAGGCCCAACTCATGTGTCAACACATGAACTTGATGTGGCGACACATGTGTGTCAACAAATCATTTTTTAGTTCACTATCATAATGTGTAGATACATGAAAAATGGTGTGTCGACACATATAACCAGACTAGGTCAAATTGAGTGTAAGTAAATTCATGAGATGGTTTTTCAATAGGAGTGAGAATATGTTCTATTATGAGGATGCAATGAATTATGAGAACAGGAATTATAATTCATACAATCAATCAACACATTTGTTCATAACAAAAACACAAATAATATGAGAATCACATATAAAACATAAATAATACGAGTTTTACCCAATTTTAACCAAAAATCAAAATATAGGATCACTCGTTCTCAATTCTCTTCTTGTCATACAAAATCTATCTTCAGTTAATAGTTTTGTAAAGATATTAGCCAATTGCATGTTTGTGCTTACAAAATCAAGTTCAATATTACCCTTTTGCACATGATCTCGTATAAAGTGATATCTAATCTCAATGTGCTTTATGTGAGAGTGTTGAATAGGATTTTTAGTCAAGTTTATAGCACTATTATTGTCACATCTAATAGAAATATGATCAAATAAGATACCATAATCTTCTAACTATTGTTTAATCCATAACACTTGAGCACAGCAATTGCTAGCTGCTACATATTCAGCCTCAGCTGTGGAGAGAGCAACCGAATTTTGTTTCTTGTTATACCAAAACACAATCATGTTGCTTAGGAGTTGGCAAGAGCCACTTACACTCTTCCTATCAACTCTACTCCCTGCATAGTCAGCATCGGTATAAGCTATCAAATTAAAATATGTACCTTTTGGATACCATAATTCAAGGTTAGGTGTGTGCTTGAGATAACGAAATATTCTTTTCATAGTAATTGCATGAGATTCTTTAGGATTAGAATGAAATCGAGTACACAAACAAACACTAAACATTATATCTAGCGTACTAGCAGTTAGATATAATAAAGAGCCTATCATGCTTTTATAAAGCTTAGTATCTACTGATTTACCTTTCTCATCGCTGTCCAATTTTATTGTAGTACTCATTGGAATACTTATAGGCTTTGCATCTTCCATGCCAAATTTCTTAATCAAGTCCTTGATATACTTGGCTTGGTTGATAAAGATGTCTTCATTTGATTGCTTGATTTGAAGATCGCGAAAGTAATTAAGTTTGGCCATCATACTCATTTCGAATTCTCTCTGCATACACTTAGCAAATTCCTTGCAAAGTAACTTGTTAATAGCATCGAATATAATATCATTCACATATATTTGTTCTAGGAGCATGTCATTATTTTTTGTCTTGATAAAAAGAGTGGTATCTATTTTTTCTCTTGAAAAACCTTTTTCAATCAAAAACTTGCTCAATCTTTCATACTAAGCCCTTGGAGATTTCTTCAAACCATATAAAGCTTTCGTTAATTTAAAAACATGGTTAGAAAATTTTGGATCTGCAAATCCGGGAGTTGCTCAACATATACCTCTTCATTAATAAAACCATTTAGAAAAGCACTTTTAACATCTATTTGATATAGTTTGAAATCTTTAAAACATGATAATGCAAGTAACAATCTAATGGCTTCTAATCTAGCTACTGGAGCATATGTTTCATCAAAATCAATGCCTTCTTCTTGGCTATATCCTTGAGCTATAAGTCTTGCCTTGTTCCTCACAACAACTCTGGATTCATCCTTTTTATTTCTAAAAGCCCATTTAGTTCTAATGGCAGGATGATCACTAGGCCTAGGAACAAGCTGTCATACCTTATTCTTTTCAAATTGATTTAATTTCTCTTGCATAGCATTAATCCAAAACTCATCATTTTCAGTATCATTAAAATACTTAGGTTCTATTTGTGATAAAAATGCAAGATGATTACATTTATTTCTAAGAGAAGATCGAGTTCTTACCCCTTGTGAAGGATCACTTAGGATTTGTTCTGTAGGATGGTTATGTATAAACTTCCATTCCTTAGGTAGGACTTCATTGATCTCTTGTTGGCTTGTAAACGCTTTTTGTACTTCTTTCTTCTTTTGTGATTCTTTGTTTAAGCTTGGTTGAATATTCAATCGTTTCATATTTTGCTCTACCTCATCTACATCATCACTTATAGCATTTCTAGAAAGAGAGTTATGTTCATCAAAAGTGACATGGACTGATTCTTCAATTACTAAAATCCTCTTATTAAAGACTCTATAAGCTTTGTTATGTGTTGAATATTCAAGAAACACATCATTGTCAGATTTTGCGTCAAACTTGTCAAAGTTGTCTTTATTGTTATTTAATATAAAGCACTTACATCCAAATGCTCTAAAGTATGAGACATTTGGTTTCTTATCCTTTCAAAGCTCATAGGGGCTTTTGTTTAAAAATTTTCTAAATAGAATTTGATTTAAAACATAACAAGCTGTTTTGACAGCTTCAATCCAAAAATACTTTAATAAATCATTTTCACAAAGCATGGTTCTACCCATTTCTTTCAAAACTCTATTTTTCCTCTCAACAACTCAATTTTGTTGAGGTGTTCTAGGGGCTAAAAAGTTATGATCAAAACCATTTTCATCACAAAACATTTCAAAGGGTTTGCAATCAAATTCCCCCTTATGATCAGTCCTCATAGAAATGATTGAAAAACCTTTTTTTATTTTGAACCTTTTTACAAACTTTTATGAAGAAAACAATTGTCTCTGTTGACTCAAGGTTGATCCCCATATTGATTTTGATGATAAACAAACCTTGTGTTATTTTACTAATGCATTTACTTAGTGTGCAGATTAATAAAGTTTATAATTTAGACTTAAAATTCAACCTTAAGTCTAATACATGTCAATGTGAATGCACAACAAGCTAAGGATCAAGCGATGAACTCTAAGAGCTATGCAATGAATCAAACAAAGCAATGACGCCTATTTCTACTTCAAACAAATGATTGCATTCGAAGAGATTGAAGGTGTTTAAATAAAACTTTCATCAAGTATGCATAGACTCAATGAAGTTGACTTGCACTAAAAAAGATTGAAGACTTCATCAGAGTGTGCAAAGATCAGTTGAAGATGATTTGATTGTGAAAAGATTGAAAAAGCTCAAAAGAAGACTTCATCAAGTGTGCAAAAGGTCAATTCAAAATAATGTGATTGGAATTTGCTTGAGAAGAAGATTCATCTTGATTGCCTGATCTCTACGTGGAATCTAAGTAAATAATTCTTCTGAGATGTAAGGAATCAATGAAGACAATATGTATGAAGAGACTTCATCAAGCTTACGAAAGTCTCATTAAGGTGATTCTAAAGAAGAAAGAAGAATTGCTAGCAAAGAGAAGAAATCAGCAATGAAGCATTTTGAAGCTCTATATAATAGAGAAAGCTTGGCATTAAAAAAGGAAGCTCTACAATAAAAGAGAAAGCTCAACAATAGAGAAGAAAATATCAACATTGATTAAATAAAGCCCTGATAGTTTGAAAGTCAAGAAAAGATGAATATCAAATTATTGATTTAATCCAAATTGAATAGAAGTTAACTTTGATGAATTAAAGAGTTTGATTGATCGTCATACCTTAAAGAGAAGACTCCTTGAATTATAATATTGCTGAAGATGAACTTGATCATTGGAAGACAGAATGAAGAATTCTGGTCAATAAGCCGACTCATGAAAATGAAGAGTCAACTTATAAAGACAGAAGCAAAAAGTTGAAGACCAAATGATCAATGAACCGACCCTTGAATATAAAAAAATCAACTTATGAAGACTGAAGTAAGATTTCTGTGCAAAGAGTAGACTCATGGAAATGAAAAGCTGAATTATGAAGACAAAAGCAAAATGACTTGAAGACAAAATGATCAATGAGCCGACTCATGGAATTGAAGAGTCGACCCATGGAGATAGTGGACAACATCTAAAAAATGCAAACTAGATGAGTCGACCCATTAAGCTTAGAGTCGACCCCTAGGCTATAACGGCTAGTTTTTCTAACGTTATAATAGACTGGACGTGCATTAAATGAGCCCCAACAACCTCCAACAGATTAAATCAATATAGGGGTTTATATATAATCTTCCAACTGCATTTATAGAAGAAGAGAGACAAAAAACAAACATCCATTGACTGATCAAACTGAAAATTCTGTACATTTTATTTGTCTTCACTGTGTGAGCTTTGATTGTTTAATCCACTCTTATTAGAGAGTTTTTAAATCATTTGTATATCTTTATACACTTGTAAGTGAGAGTTTGGGAGTTCTCTTATAGAAGAAAAACTCTTGTAAGTTTGAGTAGATCTTGGACAAAACCACTTGGTGGCTGAAGAACTTGGGAAGAAGTTCTTGTGTGTATAGTGAGCTGAGCATTTGGTCAATCAGCATCATTTTGTAATTGGAGATTTCATAGTAGAAGAAGACTTCAAGGGGATCTTGGGGTGAGGACGTAGACCACAGATTGTGGTTGAACCTCAGTAATTCTTTGTGTTCTTTTTATTGCTCTATTTTCTATTCTTCCTTTGATCACATGGTTTTATATATAGATTGATTACTGTCACTTTGATTAGATTAATTTTAATTAATCATAATTGTCATTAATCTTTGAAAAACCCAATTCACTCCCCTCTTGAGTTGCCTTTTGGACGAACAATTGGTATCAGAGCTTGTATTCCTGTTTTAAGGCTTAACATCCTAGGAATAGATCCATGGTAACTAATTTTGGAAACTCTCTTGGTGAGGGTCAACCAAAAATAGACCACCTATGTTCAATGACACTAATTACAATTATTAAAAAAATAGAATGAGAATCTATATTCAATCGGTAGACTATAAATTATGAAGACTCATAATAAATGGTCCCAAAACACCTACAACTAGAGTAGATAGAACTGATGTCCCTAAACCAGAATTTGAATGGAATGAAGATGGTTTAAAAATGCTACAATCTAATGCCAAAGCCATGAATATTTTATATTGTACACTTGATCCTAATGAATTTAATCGTATCTCCACTTGTGAATCAGCCAAAGAAATATGAGATAGATTATAAGTCACACTTGAAGGTACCAATTAAGTTAAGGAATCTAAAATCAATATTTTGGTGCATAGTTATGAACTGTTTAAAATGAAACCTGATGAGTCCATTACAGAAATGTTCATAAGGTTCACCAATATTATTAATGGCTTAAAATCTCTTAGAAAGGTGTATCCTAACAGTGAGTAGGTGAGAAAGATTCTAAGGTTTTTGCCAAAAGCTTGGGAAGCTAAGGTCACAGCAATCTAAGAAGCAAAGGACCTCAATACCCTATTGGCCCAAGAGGGGGGTGAATTGGGTTTTACAAATAATCACCAATAATTTTAACTAAAAATTATTTAAGCAATATGATTAATCAATCTAATAATAGAATCTAAATGTGTGTGCAATGTGTTCAAGCAAACTCAAACAATCAATGAAAAACATAGCACAAAATGAATACAAAGATTTACCGAGGTTCAGCCACAATTCGTGACCTACGTCCTCACCCTTAAGAAGCCCTTGAAAGCTCTTCCACTATGCGATCAACAATTACAAAGCAGATGCTAGTTGGTCCAGTGCTCAGCTCACTTCTCACAAGAGCTTTTCCCAAGCTCTCAAATATCCCAAGTGATTTTTTCTAAACTTCACTCAAACTTACAAGTGTTTTTCCTAAGCTACACTCAAACTCACAGGTTTACAAACCCACCACAATATATCAGTAAAGTAATAAAGCAGCTAGGGTTTATGCCTTTAAATTCATTTGTTACACTTGTATATCACTCTCCTGCATTTATATATGCTATGGGGGTCATATATAGATGTCTTAGCTTCGATTCTAGCCGTTGGTGGTAGTGGAGGTTCCTTTAAATGCAAAAACGGCAGAGTATAACGTTCAGAAATATAGCCATTATAGTAACATGTGTCGACCCCTAGACTGGAAGTGTCGACACCTTGCTGTTCTGAACACTATTCTATTAGCAATCTGCCTTCATGTGTTGATTTTTGATAATTCAAGTGTCAACTCCTTTAAGTTTTAGCATATTTCTCTAAGGCACTGTCTCGATATGTCGACTCTTATGGGCTTATGTGTCAACTCTTTTTATGTGTTTTCAAAGTCATGCAATTTATCTCGATGTGTCGCCATTTCTGGCGTATGTGTCAACTCCTTTAAGCCTTTTTCAAAGTCGTGCAATTTGTCCCGATGTGTTAACTCTTGTAATCTCATATATCGACTCTTGCCAATACGAATGCTCAGTTTAAGTAACTGACTACATGTGTCGACCCTTGGTGATCTAAGTGTCGACTCTTGGAAATTTCATAGGCTTCATTATGCAATACTTCTTCATCCTTCTTCCAATCCTTCAAGCACTTCAATGATATACCAGATTAGGCTTCTGAGGCTTGAAATAACTTCTTCAATGCATGTGGTTTTTCAAGAGCTTCTTCAATTAGTTCATGGCTCCTTTTAATTTGTTGAGACTTCATTAAATTCTTCAAAAGAGCTTCCAATAGTTGTGATATTCACTTCTCTTGATCTTGAACACCTTCAATCTCTTGGAGATGAAATCAATGCAATTTGATTATATTTAGGACTCTTCAATCAACATTACTTCTTCCATTGATCTAAGTCTTCTTCAAAATCTTTACGAGAGCTTCCCAGAGTTGATATTTCTTCTCTTCAGTTAATCTTTTATGCTTCTTTAAATATCTTCAATCTTTTTGCTTGATCTTTATCAACTTGATTTTTTCTAGGATTCTTCAATTAATATCATTTGTTCCATCAATTCAAGACTTCATCACACTTATCAAATCTTCTTGACAAGCTTCATCAGTTCTTCAATATATTCAAGCTTCAAGTCATAGTCTAATTAATGCATGATATTATTTGTACACTAAGAAAATTAATTAGACATTTAAACAAAGTTTTGTTACCATCAAAATCAAGGCATGGAATTAACAACAACCACAAAGTTGGCATTATCAGATGCGGCACTGCTGCTTGGATGAGGATCTGTCGGCACAACTTTGGCTTTCTTTGGTGGGGGCTCAACCAGTGTGTCCCCCGCCGTTGGCTTTTTCTGCAACACCCTCGTCTCCTTCTTCTATTTTCGGGTTCAGAGGGGCCAACCTCTGTGACAGGGGCAGGGGGAATGCGCTTCGTCATTTCAACTTTCGGCTTCCTCGACTTTTTTAGCTTCTTTATTGCCTTCTGCAGTATCATATCCCTTAGGTTCATCATGTCGGGAGTATTGGAATTGGAGGATGAAGGGTACACCAACTTACGCTTCTTCCCAATTTCGGTTGTAACTCAGCGGTCGAGCACTGTGAATGGAGTTAAAGTTGACGTTGATTCGGATGACCTTGACCAATCCGAGGATATATCTTGGACCGAATAATCTGCAGGATAGGCTGCTACATTAGTAACGATTAGGGGCAATTCAAATGACGCCCAACTTGGGAATCCAACCCCTAAGGTCACTAGGATGGCGTCTTCAATGACTCGAGTCCTCAAACTCTCCATCGGTGGCAGCACGTCAAAGGGCAGGTCGGCAATGGTCATCCGATCATCGAAAAGTACAAGCTCAATTGTAATCCCTATTGGGATTTCAGTGAACTCATCAGATGCACCCTCCTTCGATAGCTTAGCAATCACACCTGGTGGGATCCCAGACGAGGCGGTGAAGGTAAAAACCTGGAGTGGGTAGTTCAGCAAGATGTGAGGGGTTCTTGCGCTATCAAAAAGCCGACCAATGCCTTTGTAATTCAGAACCTTGTTCAGATTGGTCAAGTTAACACCCCATGTCTGCCTCTTATTCTTACCATATGTTGAAATAGATCAAAACGAGGCAAGTTAGATAAGTACAAGTTAATATACATGAAAAATAAGGGGTTGGCACCAACCTAAGTCTCTGGGGGTTCTACGGCATCGACTCAATGGCATTTGGTCGATAGAAAGGTTGCCAAATTTCCAAGGGCCAAAAACCTAGATTCTGACATCATAAACAGAATTACCCGAAGATGGGAGATACTTTACTATTTTCCTACTTTTGTCGGTCGCTCTAAAGTAGACTTTCCAACTATCATGCCTGATTTTACACAGAGTATAACAAAAGTCAAGCTCGGCAAGCCCTAGGTTAACGCCTAGAATTCAGTTCAGCTCAAGCATCCCCATTACAATCCGATAAGCATTTGGGCTAACTTAAGCAGAACATATATCATGGTGTTGAAGGAATTTTACAAGAAAATGGTGTAAAAGAAATCTGATGCCACCCTCTACGATGGCAATCATAGGGAAAGGCATCCCTTTTTTGGTTTCTTCCATCTTATAGTCATCTTGGTTAACCAACTCAATGCCGACCTAGTCGGCAATGTTGTATCTAGGCTTAAAAGCAGCAATAGCCACCGGGCTATCTATAAGTTTCTTAAGGTGAGCTACCATCAAAGGACGACCACAAAAGAGTATAGCAGAAAAAGAAGAAAGCAAATGTTCAAAAGACTTACAATATTATGGCAGAATCCGTTCTTTCTCTCTCACCAAAAGTCTTAAGCCAGGTTCGAATGTTGAGAGTGAATAAGGATACACCCAATTTATAGTGAGCCATGCCATCGGTTTAGTTGTGACAATTTTCACTCCTGACCCAACCATCACCTTAGAAGCCCATTTGACGCATCCCTTCGATTGTAGGGCCAGTATTTATGTCCACGTGGTACGAAACGACGGGAAGGATAAAGGACAAGTTTTAAATACAAATCTCAGCCCCAGCCCCTTTTGTTTGTCCAAATAGGGAACAAGAGCTGGGGGCAATTATGGGTCCAATAAGAGCCAAGTCCAAAACCAGGCGAGACCGGCCCATGGGAGCCAACCTATCAGACTAGGCCCATGCCGACCAGAGGCAAGGGCCCAAAGGGGCTGGCCTGCGGATATTAATCCAAAAGATATAAGGACTAATGAAACCTATAATACGAATCTTATTCCTCAGTAAAGTATGACAAATAAAAGATAAGTCCAAAATATTAAACCGACTCAATGAATAAAGAGTCCTAGAAGGAAAGTAACTCCAATTTCCAAAGGAAATATAGCATTTCGAAACTTTTAAATACTCTTATATACTAAAGGTGTAAGGTACGTTCTCTTAAGTTCTAACTCCCTAATATTTTATTCGATTCATTGTGATTAAGCTTACTAACTTAATCATCGGAGTGTCTTCGGCCCAAAGAGAGTCGAGGCATTCTCATCGTCTTCTTCTCTTGCAGATTGTTCGTGTTCGTCGATCCGGTTTAAGAGTTCAACCAGGCCTTCCTAAAAATCCCACCTACAATTCTCATTCTAAAAAATCTTCATTAGATTTTAAATTTCTAAAATAGAAAGAAATGCGTTGTGAAATTATTAGTAGTTTGTCATATACAAAACAATATACATATGTCATAATATTATGGGTGTTTTTTTAATTTTAAAGAACATGTGTCATACTATTATTGGTTTATATTATTTTTATTTTTATTTTGTTATAAACTTCATAAATGCTATCCATTGATAGTTATGGTAACATTTTTAAATTTTCTTTAAATATGCTTCTTCTAAATGATCTTTATTAACCATAAATTATATTGTAAATTTCTAAAATAGAAAAAGACATATTCTGAAATTATTAACACTTTGTCATATCTATACTATATATTATAGCAATTGATTAGGATGTCTTTGAGCTTCAAAGTCTTGATCCATTTTTCTCAATTTTTTGAATTTAAAAAATTATAAAAACACAAATGTCATAATGCAATTGGTTCTTTAATTAAATAGTAATATTTTTTGAATTGTCACCCTTTCAATATGGAAACTTTAAAGTCATTAAAGATAAAATATCTTAAAACTCTATATATCATGGATTCTATATAATCAATATGGTAACTAAATCTAACCATCTATTCAAATACTTATAAATAATTCATTTTTCAAAACAATTTAACTTTTTAAAATTCTTATGTATGTGATTTTTTGTTTGTGGGTTAGATTTACCCAAATCTAATAAAAATGACATTAAACAATGTTAATAAGCTTATAAAATAATAATTGAAGAATAAAATAAATAGCTTTTACTTTTTTCATTATGGGTTTTTTAGTATATGTCGCAATATAATTAAGATCGCTTAAGTATGGGTTCATTTTAATAAACCTATTACATATAGATCCTTTAGATAATAAAAAAATGGTTAATAGGACATACATATGAAAAAAGGTTAATGATGTTTCATTATTACGAACAAATAACGAACTACTATTTCGTTTCACATTGTATAAATTTATTTAATTATGTTATATAATTACCACAAAAAAGAGAAAAAAAAAAAAAAAAAAAAAAAAAAATAACTAGAAAATCTGGTATAAATAAAGTATACTAACTTTTGATTAAATGGTTTTATAGACGAACATTATTTAAATATGAAATTGAAAAAATTTACCTATACTTATTCTAATTAACTTATCAAATTTCAATTAATTTTTTTATAAGTGTTAATGTATATTTTCTTAAAAAATAAAGTGCGATGATATTATTTTGTTGATTTTAATGACTATTTCTTGACAGATATTAGGCATATATATAAGATCTCAAGTGTGAGATGGATTGGATGGATATATAATGGTGTCTTAGATTTAAATTTTTTTTTTTTTTATAACTTTTGTTTATTTCTTTTAATCCTAAATAGAACTCAATAAACTTAATGTCAAAATTTGTAACTAATGTATTTACTTTCAATAAACAAAGATGTCTTAAAAGTATGACTTATAATAGTTAGTACGCAAATTGTCCTTTTCATATTTTTTTATGACTATTATAATAGAGAAAATATTATTAACATGTTTAATTATTTCATATCATATTTTAAATATACAATCCTATAAATCTTTATTTGTAATTTAAAAAAAAAATCGCCTAATGATTTTATATTTGTAGTCCGTGCATAGCATTGATCCATTGTTAATCATAATTTAGTGTAATCATATTATTAGTGTATACAATTGATAACTTATTTTTCATAAAAAATTTATCTTCAACATATATTATTTTTCACTTCGTTCATAGCACGGGCTCACTACTAGTATATATATATAATAGTAATCGGTTTGACCGAAAAAATCAGCTACCAACTTTGACTTTTCAAATAGTTTCAAAATTTTAAGTTTATGTTGATATGAAGATTTGAACTTGTAACTAGCATGAAAAATTTAACAACTTTTCCACCAATTCATTGCTTGGTTGATGATTAATTTTACCATATTTAATATATATAAGCTATATAATGAGTAAAATATATAATATTATAATACCAGTTGTACCAATGAATCGAGAACTGATGCGTTGACCGGTTCTACATCCGGTTTGATTTTGATAATTATGATATATATATATATATATATCATAGCAAAATGTTAGGTCTTTAAACTACCAAGTTTCAATCCCTTTTTCTCAACTTTTTAAATTTTTAAAAAGATAAAATACATGTGTCATATGATTGTTGTTTCTCTTTAATTAATTAATTTATTTTAAACTTCATAAATGATATCCATTTATAGTTGTGATAACATTTTTAAATTTCATTTACTTATGCTCATTCTAAAGAATCTTCATTAGATTTTAAATTTCTATAATAGAAAAAACATATGCTATGAAATTATTAGTACTAGTTTGTCATATACAAGAAATATATATGTCATAATACTGTTGGTATTTTTTAATTTTAAAAAACATGTGTCATACTATTATTGGTTTATATTAATTTTAATTTTAATTTATTTTTGTTATAAATTTCATAAATGCTATCCATTTATATTTATGGTAACATTTTCAAATTTTCTATGAATATACTTCTTCTAAATAATCTTTATTAATCATAAATTAGATTGTAAATTTCTAAAACAGAAAAAGACATGTATAGTGAAATTATTAATACTTTTTCATATACAAAATACATCTATCATAATATTATTGGTGCTATCTAATTTTTCTTATTTCTTGACAATTTTATAAGTTCTATCCATTAACAGATGTGATAATATTTCCAAATTTTATTTAATATGCTCCTAAAAAAATCTAACTATGCATAAATTATTTATTAAATTTATAAAATAAAAATGACACATGTAATATAATTATTAGCATTTTTTATTTTTATTGTCTCAATTCACACTCCACCAAAAAAACATTTACAAAAATATAAAAATAAAAATCATTCTTTTAAATTAAAATGAATAGAGCTAATTCAAAATGAATAAAGTTGTGATGAAATTATTTGTTCCTTTAATCTTACTTTTTTACAAATAAAATGTACAAATTTATTTCCATTTTAATTTTTAAATCTTTCAATTTTTGTAAAGCTTATGCATCAATCAATACAACAACATTTTTTTAGATACCCTTTCATCATAATATTTTTCCAAGAATTTGTATAAAACTAGATTGGATGTAAACATTTTAACTATAAAAAAATATTATTTTACCTAAAGAAATGATAATCCTTGAACTTTTTTTTTGTCTCAAGATCTAATATGATTTTATGTTATTTTGTGAACTTGAATGAAGAAGGATATAAATTATTTTGTAGCATGATTGATTTTATAATAAAAATTCATTGATTTTGGTTTGACCAATAATTTTAAAAATAATTTACGTTAACATTCATAATTTATGCAAGTATAATGACTACAAAAATTATGTTAACTGAGTCTATAAATTCATTTTTTTTTTCTATTGGTGCTTGCTAAAATTTTAAGTAACTTTTCTTAACAGATGATCATTAAACTGAGAGAAATATTGAATATAATTACACTCACATATTGTATTATTATTGCTAACAATTGTAAGTACTTAAAATTTTAAATTCATAATTTATGAATAAGTTTTTTCATTAAGATAAATTTAAAAATCAAATTTCATTAAGTAGATTAAGTATTTGGTGATAAATCAAGTCTTTCTCACTTAAAAATACAAATTCTTTTTAAGTAAAAATTTCAGTTTTGAGTAGTTATATGTATATGTGCGTACATTATTAAATGTTCTTAATAGATAAATCACCTAAATATGGGACTTACATATTTAATTAATATAGCCCCTTAGCAAATGTTCACATTAAAATATTAGTTTATTATTAGAAATTAGAAATTTTTTCACAATAAACTGTTAAAATTTATTTCAAGTCTATATTGATGATTGTAATTTAATATAAATTATATAATTAGTGTAAGATCCAAATCTTTACAATCATAACTTATCTTTCATAAAACTTTTAAATTTAGTATATATATATATTTGCATCACCGTGCATAGCACGTGTTTAATACTAGTAACATGTATAACTATATATATGTAAATATATGTCTAAATTATGAACTCCTCATTACTCTTAACAATTCTAATTTTTGACAATCGAGGTTAAAGCGTCGTCTTGATCAACTTATTTAATTTATATATATATATATATTTTTTTCAATTAAAATTTAATTTTCTACATTTTTATAGATTTTTAGTTTATACATTTTACCTTTCTACCAAAAACTAAAAAAAAAAAAAAGAAGTAAAAAAGCTATAAGTTACTTAAATAAACCAGCTTATAAATAGAATCAAACGAGTTTAATCAAACTAAATGAACCTATGGCACAAGCTTAACAAATTTTCCAAATCCAGTCGAGTCTATAAAATGTTTATATGTTCGAGTAAATTTAACCGAGTTAGTTTTACAGCTTTTATCCTTTTTTTCTTTTTTTTCTTTTTTTTCTCTCCTTCTTACAATGTAAAGATCAAAAGTTCCCATTTAATAGTATGGTTAAACTAAATTATTATATTTAATAGTATTAAAATAAAAAATAAAAAGTCTGAACTTGCAATAAGAAATTAAGTTTTATTGTGAACTTTCTAAAGTTTTTTATTTTTATTTTTTACCTTACAGTCTTGCTAAGAGACTATATTAATCAAGTGTATACGTTACACATGTTAGATGATTTTATTCAATTAATACATTTAATAATGTACATATAACTACTAAAAACTGATACTTACGTAAAACAATAATTGAGATTACTTCAATTTTATTAAATATGTACTAATTATGAATAGAAAGTAAAAACCTTTATATTTTATAGTTAGATCAATACTATTACGAGATATATAATATTATTATTTAAAATTTTCAAAAGTTCACCCAACAACCAATTGCTATAATATATAGTATTAATAGATTTGTTATTCTCAAAATTAAAAGGATTTGAATAAAAACTTTCACAGTTTTAAATTAAATGAAGGACTCTCTAAAATTATAAGGGAAGAACCTAAGAAAATTTTAAAATAAGAATATTAATATTTTGAATTTTATGTAAGACTCTCCAAAATAAGATAGATTTTATTCAAGTTTTATTAATCATGAAAAAAGTAAAAGTTTCTATATTTAATTGTTAAACTTACACTATTATAACATATTTAATATTAGTGATTTCAAATTTCAAAAAACTAAGAAAATTATATTAGCTCTTTCAATATTAAAGAACATTAAAGACCCAACAATAAACCGCTATAGATAGATAATTATAAATGGATATTATGTTACTCAGAATAACATAATAATGTGTCAAAATTTATATGAAATAACAAATATTATGTCAATATTATCGAATATCTAATAGTTTGAATTTTGAAAGAAATGTAAAATTTAAGAAAAATATGGTAAAATTATATTTTTTAACCAATCAAATTGTAACCATGTTATTCTAATATGACCAAAAATTTAATTTTTAGAAATTTTAAGAGAATGACTTTATGAAATATATAATAGGAATTAAAGGTCTATCTATATACTATATATAATTCTATTAATAAGAGTTTTTAGGCTAACCAATCAAATTGCAATATGTGGTATTTTAATATTATAAAAAATTAAAATTTTGTAAAAATTGAATTGAGAGTTTGAGGCTCAAAAACCTTCTGACCTATTGCTATAATATATAGTATAGATGCATATGATCACGAATATTTTACTAAGTGTAATTTGATAAATGTGAATTCTCATTTCTGGTTTTTATAAGTAGGTTTAAGCACCCTTATTGTTCTGTGGTTTACATATTCATGTACCTTATAAAGAAAGAAAAATTAATGGTGGAAAACGGGAAAAAAACAAAAAAGAAAAAGAAAAAGAAAAAGTCTGGCAATTTACATCATCATGGACCTTATAAAGAAAGCAAAATTTACGGGATAAAACGGGGAAAAGAAAAAATTTCCATCCGAAAATCCGTTGTATTAACCTAAAGGTCTTAAACAGCGATCTATTTTAATTACAGAACAAAAATGTCACTCCTGTCCAGCATTAGAAAATTAATTTAGCCGAATTCGAATCTCTTCATTCCAAACGGATGGAAACGTAAATCTCCATTTTATTAGTCATAGAGTCAACCCATTACTAAAAATAGAAATAAAAGGGAGGGGATAAGCTCCCTTGAATGATCGTTGTTATGTTTAAAAAATAAAAATACTATGCATAAATTAATTTTTAACCCATTTTATTACCTACAAGCAGAGACGAAGCTAAAAAATTTACTGGGAGAGGCCAATGAAAAATTTTAATTAAATCTTTAGATATTATATTAATAAATTTTAAAATGTTTTACAATTAAGATCTCTAAAGGACAAAATGGAGAAACATATAACAAATTAACTTTTAACATGATATACATGAAAAGATATATGAATTGTGATTGAAAAAAATATATATTATAGGATTTGCATAAACCACTAAAACCCCAAAAAGTTTTCACACTTAGGAAATTACCTCGCCTATCTTAAGA
>CM065377.1:52729182-52931682 GCA_033060915.1 Euryodendron excelsum | reverse complement strand
TGCCTTTAGGAATTGTCATCACATCAAGGTACAACCTTCTACTGCATACATTTTGTGAGAATGTTGAGAGTTGTTTTACTCACTTACCATTAAGGACTCCTCTAGTTCCAAACCAAGAGCGTCGAGAAATAGCTATTGCCAACAAATCACTTCGTGCAAGTTTTCTTACACCCTCATTACCCTGTACCACCCATTCTAATGTGATGGTGGCAACATTCATCGTACTAAGCTAAAGGATGGGCTGCTCATTATAAGACACGTGTTCATTTATGGTACGAAGTAATAGGTACAACACCAAGCGCACCGAGAGCAGAATTTGGAGGCAATATGGATTAGAATTTGTATTTTTATATATTTTTGTGTACCTCTTTTTTGTGTATTATTACATGTATTATTCTCTGAACATGGCTAAATCAATATTGACCTAAGAGGCTTTTCATTTAAAAAAAGTGTTTGTTTGCAAGCTATTAATGTGCTTGCTTATTAATTGTTAGTATTTTTGTTATTTTCATATATATACTTTTTATTTTGATCCATATTTTTATACTTTTTAAAAGTTTTACAAATAATGACTCCCAAAATCTAAAACCATATAATAAAAAAAACTTTTTATCCAAAAAGAAAAATAAAACTGATAAAAAAAAGAAATAAAATTGATAAAAAAAAGAATAAACAAAACTAATTAAAAAAAAAGAAACAAAACTAAAAAAAACACAAAATTGAAAAAAATAAATAAATAAACTGGGGGGGGGGGGGGGGGCGGTTAGGGGGAGGAGAAAAGTAGTGGAGGGCATAATGGTAACTGTTAAGGGGGTTTTGGGGTGGGGCTGGGGTGTGTCAAGGGGGTGGGGGGAAAAAAACTCTCAAGTAATAATTGAATGTAGCACTCAAGTGTAAGTATGTGTGTTATGTCACATGCACGTCTTAAATGCAAGTTGCGTAGCGCTTTAGTGGCGCACTTAGCACTAATGCATGGCAGATTTCAGGCAATATTACACTAATTTTTTTACAACTTCTTTATATCTTAAAAAATATTATTTTAGTTTTTATTATTTATTATCTCTGACAACTTAGCCTAATTCTAGGGTACCCCCAAGATTGCTTAGCCTGGGTACCTCATTGGAATCTTTTCTAAAAAAACCAAGTATCTAATTGTCGTTCCCAGATTTTTCGCATTTGAGAAATACACGCACAAGCGGAAAAAATACTATACTCTCTCGTTAGAACTCAACCTTCTTAGAAGAATAAGTGCAACTAGGTTTGAATTGAAAATTGATTTGAATAAAAAGTTTTTGGAAAACAATTTGGAGTCGCCACCTAACTTGATTAAGGTGAGTTAGGTCACCTAAAAACTAAGCACAATCCGAAGACTACACCTAGGGTTTTTGAAAACGATTTTGAAAATATTTCCTCAAAAGAGAGTTTTTAAGAAAATAGGTTGTTTGGCAACCTTTGGAAAACATTTAAGCCCTTTTTAGAAAAATAAATCTATTTTGGTCTTTGAAAATAGTGATTCTAGGTTCGGAGGTTGGTTACGTGTAAGAAAGACGCACTAAGTCATCACCTTACCCCGCCCTTGCAGTACCTATATGTCTATTTACCCTAAATTCACCAATGAGAGTCTTCTACTAACAAATATCCAATCCTATCCACTTTAGAAAAAGAATGTTTAAAAAGACACGATGCATGATATGCAAGTGCAAGAAAAGAAAATTGAAAATAGATTTGATTTAAAAGAGATTTGAAGATATAGAAATAAAATTGGAAAGTTTTAGAAATTGGAAAGGAAATAGAAACTTGGAAGTTTGAAATAGATCATGGAATTGGAAGTTGGAAAAAAGTTTAGAATTAGAAATTTAAAAAAGGTGGTGGAAATAGAAACTTGAAAAAGATTGTGGAATTAGAGATTTGAAAGAAGTTGTGACCGCACTCATGAGAGTTGCTTACGTATTCTTTTTGAGGAATCAAGTCAGTCTTAGTTCGGACAAGAGTCTGATAGAAAATAGAAGATTTGATATGTAAGAAGAAGTTGAATTGGAATTTGGGTTTGATTTGAATTTAGAATAGAGGATTGGAAATTGGAATTGAAGGATTAGGAAATTGATTTGGAAAGATAGAAATTTAAGAAACCTAGACTTAGGAAAGATAAGATTTACAAAAGACTTGAGATTAAGAAAGACTTGACTCGACTTGGAAAAGTTTTGCGAAAAAATTTGACTTGAATATTAGACTCGGAAAATTAGGAAAGATTGGATTTAGGAAAGATTCGGATTGGGAAAGTTTCAAAATAGGAAAGTTTCGTTTTAGGAAAGTTTCATTTTAGGAAAGTTTCGAATTAAGAAATATTCAAATTAGGAAAGTTTCAAAGTGGGAAAGTTTTAGAATTAAGAAAGCATCATTTTAGGAAAGATTTCGAATTAGGAAAGTTTTCGAAATAGGAAAGTTTAAAATTTAAGAAAGATTTGAAAGTTTGGAAAGTTTAGAATTTAGGAAGTTTAGGATTTAGAAAGTTTTAAATTTGAAAAGAATTGAAGTTTAGAAAGTTTGGAAGTTTAGAAAGATTGAAAAGTTAGATTTGAAAAGTTAAGATTTGAAAAGGGATGGAACTAGGAAAGGGTTGAATTAGGAAAGATTTGGAAGCTTAAAGTTCAAGAAAAGATTTAAAAGTTTAGGTTTAGGAAACTTATGGTTTAGGAAGTTAGGAGATTGGGAAGGATTTGAATTAGGAAAGGGTTGAATTAGGAAGGATTGAGATTCCTATTTCCTAAAACAAGGGATTGGATTTTGTTTCTAAAAGAGAGGGTTTGATTTTGTTTCCAAAAACGGAGGATATGATCTAGTTTCATAAATAGGAGATTGGATTTGGTTTCCTAAAGGGAAAATTGGATTTGACATGGATTTGAAAGAGGAAGTTTTAGAAACCCTAGATTTGAATGACTATAGCTTTGATGTAGAAAATAAGTTTCGGAAACTTATGATTTTGATGTAAAAAGGGAGATTTTGAAAACCTAGGCTTTACGGCAAGATTGAATATCATGTTTGTGGGAAGGAAAATTAAGGTTTCCTAATCGTTGGCTATAAGGTTTAAATTGGACACCAAGAAAAGGGATTTTTGAAAAGTGAGGTTTTAGAAAGAAAAATTTTGAAAGGAAATCCTAGAAAGGAGTTTTTAGAATGTGAACTTGAGAGAAGTTTTAGAAAGAAGACTTTGGAAGAAGCTTTTAGGAAAGATTTTTTAGGAAAGAGATTTAGGAGGCGTTTTTAGAAAGTGAATTTGAGGAGAGTGTTTTGGGAAAGGAGTTTTTGGAAAGTAAAATTTTGAGAGAGTTTTTGGAAAGAGATTGAAAAGGAGTTTTGGAAAAATAGATTTTTGGAGGGAGCTTTTGAAAACAATTTTGGAAGGGAATTGGGAAGAGTTTTTAGAAAATATATTGAAAAAGAGGTTTTTAGAAAGAGAGATTTGAAAAGAGAGTTTTTAGAAAGCTTATAAAAATATCACTTTCCTAAAGCGGTTCTAACCATAAGAAGGTTAGAACCACTTTACGATAGTGGTTTTGAAAACAACAATGTTTTGAAAATATGGACCATATTGGTCACTTTAAATGTAACACTTTCCTAAAACAACCCTAGCCATGAAAATACTAGAATCACTATAGGATTGTGATTTTGAAAACAAATTTTGAAAAAGAAGGTTTTGATGCAAGTTCGAAAACGATGTTAATGCAAGTTTTGAAAAACGAGTTTGAAAATGAATTTTAGAAGAATGCAAGATTATGACATACACAATGCAAGTTGGGGTTGTGAACATAAAAGGTTAAAAGCTTCACCACATAATCAAAGGGGCCAAACCCACGTGGTCTCCGGTTAGACTAAAAGAAAGCCCCCGACACGGTGACCTTCCAATAGCCTAATCCTACACATGGATCGGGAAGTCCTTTGTTTCAAGCATGCAAAGAAAGGGGGGGGGGGGGGGAGAGAAGAAGATGGGGGATTAAAATAGAAGAAAACCCAAGTGGGTTCAGAGAGAGAAGAGAGGGGGAAGATGCGTAAACTTAAAGAGAAAGCCTACCTTGTGTCTTCGTTTATTTTGCTTTGCTTTGCGCGCTTTGCTTTTCTTGTCTTGCTTCGGTCTTCACTTCAGTCTTCGAGAGTTTGTCTTCGATCTTCAAAGCTTTGTAGTTGCAGCAATCCAAGTCTTCAATGGAGGGTTTGAGGCTAGTGTATGAGTATATGAGAGTGTGTATGAGTGTATAGGAGGCTAGGGTTTGTGTATGGAGGCTAGGGTTTGGAAAACCTAAGGAGACTAGGGTTTAGAGAGGCTACGAGCTCTGTGTATCGAAAAGTAGGATTTTCAGATTGAGTTTGCGGAGACTCTATATTTATAGACAAAGGAATGACATGGCGCTTGCGCCAGGCTAAAGTTTACATACTAGTGGCGCCAGCCAGTTAAGAAAGTTTTAAGGTCGGCAAACAACGTATTTTCAAAAGATTTGGGCACCTGTACTAGTGACTACCATGTAATTTCTAACCTGGCTTCACTAGGAGTGGCTCCGGAAGGTCCGGAAAGAATTTAAGGGACCGGGAATGGCCCAGAGGGCCGGAAAAGGGCAGGAATCCTTAGAATAGGATTCTGAAGGTATTTGACTTGAAAAATAAAGACAGGATGTGTCAGAAGGGTTGACTGGGCTATTAGGGACAAAATGGTCAATCGAGCCAGAAAGCTGCCGGGATGGACTCAGAATGTCCCGGAAGAAGAAGGTGACCGGCCCACCAGAGGCAAAACAGTTATTTTGCACCGGGTTTGCCAGAATTGACTTGAAATGATCCGGAAAGATAAAAGAAGGTCGAGAATACTATAAAAAACATTCTCGGTAGATTACCAGTTTAATACCCAGAGTCGGTGTGGTTTCCAAGGCGTTTGGATGCCTAGGGGCAAAATGATCATTTAGCTTCAAGTGGGCCTTACAGGCCCGAAAAGCAACTGGTGGACTAAATTGGAGTTTAGAAGTCGGGTTAAGTCTGAATATACGTGTGATGTGTGAAAATGAGCCTAGTTGGGTCGGAGATTGCCGAGCGGGCAAAAATAGGGTGCTTACACCAATGTCTCGTAAACTAGTCGATGTAGTTCAGTTCAATTTAGACTAGTGTCAGTTCTTAAATTTAACTAACCTAATTGGTTCTATGATTTTGGCCTTAGAACTAAACCAATGTATATTACCAAACAAACCCAAACCGACATAACTCGAGGTGGTTTTTGGTTTGGGTTAACCTCCAATTCTACTCGCGTGGAATAAAACTCGAGTTGTGTTGTCCAGAAATTTTTTTTGCAAATGCTCAAACACAAAGTTAACAATACATGTTATATTAATGAACTTTATTACAAAGTCCACCATATATAACACATTATTTAAGCCAATGAAATTAAGACCCATCAAATATATTTTAAACTATATATACAATATAAATTGGGGGTCAATTCCATAATTCAGATTACCATTAGTCTAACTAAGAACCGAATCAACGTGGTTCTATAATTGACCTAAGGTAGTCCCAAAACCGAACCAACCTAACCTATGAATTCCAAATTGGTGGGTTTTTCGATTTCTCTATGCTCCCCTAATATAAAAACTGTCCGCTCGCCTGCCCGCCCACCGGACAAACAGATTCTGAGATTGACATGGGGACTTGATTGTCAAACTCTCATTCATGAACTTATCTGCATTGTGATTGAATCAAAAATTTGATAAAAAAATGAAGGAAATAAAAATATAAAACTACATAGTATGTTTGATTATTAGATAAAGTAAAGAGTTAAAAAAAAATTAAAAAGAAAGTAAAAATTTAAAACTTATCATTTTGTCTACTTTTTCCTGGCTCTTTTCTTTTCTTTTCTCTAGATAAACTGTTTAGGTTGAGGTTTGCAATCTGCATCAACCTGTTCAAGAGAGGGAGAGAGAGAGTTGGCCACCATGATTTTGACACAACTTCTCAATTACATTATACTGTTGTGGTCCGATTTCATTACACTGGTTGAACCACATCCAGTTTTAGGTCACACTGAAAAATTAAAGGGGTAATTACAATTTACTCTTCTATTGTTTGACTCAAAATTAGATGACTCTCTGCACTTTAAAAGTAAACAGATAACTTTTTTGTGATTTTGAACTAAAGTATAAATAGATGGAAACAATTAAATTTAACGAAAATTCTATTATAGAAGTATTTTTATCATTTTATTTCTAACTTAGAACATTAAAAAGATGATTTGAACCTTTTATGCCAAAATAAAGTGTTGTTTATCGAAGTTTTTTTTTTTTTTTTTTTTTTCACCAAGTCATCTTTTTTATGTTCTATGGAGTTTTTTTTTTTTGTTATTTCACCAAGTTGTTTTTTAGATGTTCTAATTTGAAGATATAAAATGACCAAAATATTCCTATGATAGAATTTCGGTTAAGTCTAATGGTTTTCATTATCTTTTTGACATTAAAAGGAAGTCAAATCATCTTTTCAATGTTCTAAAACCACAAGGAGATCATTTGTTCACTTTTAAATCACAGAGGATTATCTGATTTTGACTCAAATCATAGTGGGTAAAGTGTAATTATCAATAATAATTTTCGTTAAATCTAACCGTTTCCATCCATTTGCACTTTAGTTCAAAATCACAGGGAAGTCATCTATTAACTTTTAAAGTTTAGGGAGTCATCTGATTTTAAATCAAACTACAGGGAGATAAAGTGTAATTATCTCAAAATTCAAACTACCAAAAACAGTAGTTAATGCTAGACAATCAAAAAAATTATGCAAAATTTTTGTAAAAAATAATATCATCAAATGAGATCTTTTCATTGTAAAACAAAACGCCATTGCCACATTTTTCATGAAATTTTTTGTGGTAACTCTTAATTATAAAAATATCATCGACCCATATTTTTTTTTTAAAAAATTTTTGGGAGTACAAATAAATTTTCCCTATTTATTAACTTCAAATAAGGAGCCGATAATGCTGAAGCTAAAAAATCGATGCTTCCCTTGCGTATGAAAGTATTATATTTTGCAATATTCTTCGGGAAGCAACAATTTGGTCTTTTGGATTAGGGTTTGCCCAAAAAAACACAAAAGAAAGAAAAAAAAGAAGGCAATTTCTAAACAATTGAAATGATTATCTACTTGAAGAGATGTTCATTGCATATTAACTAAGCATGATAATTATCAAGAATCACTCCAATACACAAGACTCCCATCATTATGAAGTTTGAAAGAGTTAAATATGCACAGGTTGATTTATGTATATAGAGAGACTATTTCTGTATTTTGAACTTGTGAGACTCAAATACCAATAGAGCAATTTTAACGTTACGTCAATCCAGCATCATGTACACATTTGAACAAATACAAACATGGTCACATACGTATGTATGTACATGTATATCATGCATACTCACCGATCACAATCAGTTATGGGTAACAATTAATTAGATATTTTTGCTCATGCCTTTCATGGTGATGGAATCACATGCTTGTGTTTTCATACTACTAAAGAAACAAAAGCTCAATATCTTTAACTAGTTGCAATCATGCAACTTATAAACTGGGAATTCCCAAATTCAAGTGATTGGATAGGAATGTAACATTATCTTCTCCCAATTCCCTTTAAATGGGATAGAACCATTCACATACTGTCTCAATGAAAATGAAAGTACGGGACAAACACAAGAAGAATGTGAAGGCCTCTATTTCTGCTTTCTCCTTTTTCAGATTCCTGCTATCCATGCTTCCAAACAGTCAATAACCAAAACAAATTTCATTTGGTTTTGTTCAACAATTTGAGAGGAAATGTGTGAAGCTATGTGTGACTCTCTCCAGTCTTAGACATCTTTAAAATAAGAAGAAAAAAAAACTTCGCAAAAAGTGTTTCCCAACCAAATACTTGAAAAGGGACAATATATATCGGTATGTGAGCAGGAAATTATCAACTCACCTCCAACAAATAAATCTTATCAATCACAAGTATATACAATTCCAAATATGCACAAGTTTCTAACAAAATAAAATTTAGAAAGATATTAAAAGTAATAAAATATAAGATATTAATAGTGAACAAAGGTCAAACACTTCCCAAGCTATGGGAGGTCCTTTGTGCAGGCACGGTTGAAGGGTTTTTTTTTTTTTTTTTTTTCTCTTTTTCTATAACAATATTAAGAATAGGGTTCAATAAAAGTCCATGAATATCATAAACTCAAAAGCAAAAGGTTTAAATAATTAGTTAATTAAGAGGGTTCATAAGAAATGCCATATTCTAGTAGTAGTAGGAACGGGAGGAAAAATAGAAGAAAAAGTAGCAATGATAATATTTATAAATAAAAAATTGTAGAGAAAGAGAATAAACAGCTTAACTATGTCCATTTTCTCTTCACCTCTTATGTCCAATAAATTTAAAATTTTTCTTTACTGTCAAATATTTTCTTTGAACAAATAAAGCTATAAAAAAATTCATCCTCCCACAATATGTCTAGTATATAGGCAATACAGAAATAAGAGATAAAAAATAGAATTCTACACAATAATAAAAAAGGAACTCCTTAATAAAACCCTAATCTTGGGTGATTTCCAATCTCCATCACTATAGTCTCGAAATAATGAGGAATGCTTCTTAGATTTTGTGAATTTCGGTATTTTTTGGTGGAAACCATGGAATTTCAGTTTTCCGCCAATGTTTTATGTCGATTTTCTAGGAAACGAAAAACATTTTTGCTGTTTCAATGAAACAAAATGAAAATCTGTACACTGGCAACAACAAAGAATTCAACAAGAAAAATTACAAACTTTGCAATTTGTGGATATCACAACAAAGCTAGAATGCATAACAAATGTAGTACTGTGTTGTGTTGGCATAGCTGCTTCTAAGATACAGAGAAGGTGAGATAACACCAAAAAAAAATTTGTTTACATCAGGACTAAACACAATACCAATAGATCAAAGTGTTCCCAAGTCAGAAAGAATTTGTAGTCTTAAAATAATTTTGCAATTTCATTTAGAATCTGATTATTTCATCTCTCATCTACTTATAAGTGAAAAGCAATTTCACAACAACGCATGCCCACAATATATTCATTCATGTTTGCATGAAAGTGAAATAGAGGAAAACAATAAAAAGGGTTGAAAAAAGAAAACCTTTTTAATTACACTCTAAGCTGGCAAAACTACAAAAAGCCAAACCATAAGGAAGAATCATGCGAATTTACGCTTGGGGATAGTTGAGCTGTTAGGATGCGTGGGACCAAGCTTTTGAATCCAATGAAGAAGCCCCTTCTTCTGATCTTGACATGTTAGGTTTTGCACCAGGTTGAGGGTTCCGTCGTGGGCAAGAGAAGACTCAAACTGCTCCAATACCTTTACAACCTGCCAAAATTCGGGCCTCTTTTCCGGCCGCAAAGACCAACATTGCTCAATCAAAGCTCTCATGGCAGGTAGGCAGTTTCCAGGGATAGCTGGTCTCAAATTCTGAAAGCTCCAAAGAGTTGGTGATCTTAGAATTGAATATATTAGAGTTTCACGGGAGTTTAAAACAAAATAAAGGCTAAAGATTTAGAATAAAAAAGAGAAAGGACAGAGAGAACAAAATGCCAAAGCATCAAGAAAGTAAAGCATGCATCCTTAGTTCTAACTACAAGACTGGATAGAAACTCTTACATAACAATGTTTGCATACTCATCATTCCACTCTTCCTAACCCATGTAAAATAAATGTAGCCTCTTAAAAATAACCATTCATTACCATTCGATACGCAATCACTAGTGATTTCTTATGATTTTGTTATAATTAATAGACATGATTTAGAGGAGTGGGGTTAGCCTAGTTGTAGAGGCACCCCCACCCATGCTTGTGGTCATGGGTTTAACACCCCCTACCCCTCACCAGTAGTTTGGCCCTCTGATGTACCCAAAAAAAATTAATAAACATGATTTACTACAAGTAATTAATTTTACACTATTGTTAAGCCACTATGAAGATGACCATACATACTTTCTTTTAATAATTACTGTTTCTGAGATAATAACTGCAGTTAAAAGACTAAAAACTGATCGAAACTACTAAACATAGCCAATAGAGCATGTTTATATTAAAAAGGAAGATTAAAACCACTAAGTTAGGTTAGTTTTAACATATAAAATCTTGAGCGATAACACTTAATGGAATATCCAAGAAAGTCTCCTCCACCAACAAAGATAAACTAAAACCAGTTTATCCAGGTTATTAATCTAACTCAAATAAAGTCACAAACTTAGAGCACAAACACTTCTAAGAAGCTGCCATATCCTTGTCAGACACTAACCGATATGTGTCTAACGACACATGTTAGACGCATGTCTGACATGCATTCAAACATATCTTCCTTTTTTTATTTTTCTTTAAGAGCTAAACACACTTTGGACCTTTGAGGAACACTAGTTAATTACTTAAACACCCACGAAGCATGCTGCAAGTTTAAAGAAAATAACTTGGAATCCAATTGTAAAATAAAAAGACTATAGATTTATACCTAATTTTAGGTTTAAGTTATGGAATACACTTCCAATTTTTCATTATCTTTGAGTAAAATAAATGCATACATGACACATAAAAATATTTTTCCCGTGTCTTGCATATTTTGACAATCCCCATGTCACCATGTCCATGTCGCAACCTCTTAGGCCATGCAATTAATAAAAAATGAAGTCACATTGAGAACGGAAAAAACAAACACCTTGTAAACTTAACATGCAAAATTTACTATTAAATCTAGTAGTTTCGTAAGTTAGATATAAAAGGATTCTTAGAAGGCTTGGGATTATAAAACAAATTTTAGAAAATAAAACAAAAAGGATTTAAAAAATTGACAAGTTTGAACTACAGATCTGAAGCAGTAATGGCTGTTACAGCATTGTAATGGGCCGCTACGCCTGTTAAGCCAGTGAGTTCCTGTCTCGCTGCTACAGCAGCCTGTAATGGAATAGGAACCATGGCTGTTATGCCGTCTATTCTGAATAACTAAGAATGTGAGCATAATTCATTTTTTTTATAAGGAACAAAGTGAGCGTAATTAAACTGAGCTTCAAGCTCACATGGCCCAGTCTTAGATGTTCATGTATCTTCCACTTCCAAACGGACCTAAGTCAGGACAACAGATTTTGGTGCAAGTTGAAGTTGAATTATGTACATAACATTTGCAAAAAAATCAAGCACTTTTGATACTAAAGAAAATAGGTATAAACTATTATGCAAATTGGAACTTTCTGAATATATCAAATCAATAGAAAATGAAATTCATGAAAGTACCTTATTCACTACAGCAAAAGCTGCTTGGATTGGATTCATCTCCTCATAAGGAATAGTTCCAGCTACCATTTCCCATAGAATAAGTCCAAAGCTGTACACATCAACCTTCTGGCCATATGACTTACGTTTGATCATTTCAGGTGCCATCCAACGGTAAGTTCCAGGGTCATCTGCCAAAAGATCACAGTACGCCTGCTCACAAGCTATTCCAAAATCAGCAATTTTCATGTGGAACTCTTGATTAATAAGGACATTTTCAGGTTTGAGGTCTCTATGAATTACTCCCTGAGAGTGAATGTATTCCATTCCTCGAGCAATATCCAAAGCAATTGCAATTAGTTTCTGCAAGGGAAGAGATTTATGCTCAAGCTTGTGCAGGTATGCCCTCAAGGAACCCTCCGAGAGATATTCCGTGACGATGCAGAAAACTGGTGGCTTTCTGCATGCTGCGACAAACTGTATCATCACATCAGAGCAAAGACAATTAAGTCAGGAGGGGTTTAACAAGGAAACAACTCTCAGACTTGATTTTACTTGAAATATTTTTTGCTGTCTATTCATTCATCACCACATAGATGATAGAGATAGACCACGTGAATGGAAAGTAATGCCCAAAAGGAGCAGGCATGAATGATGAGTACTTAGTATCATGCACTAAGGACATGGAACAGGCATATACAAAATTTCCAACTTTCACAAATTAGGACAACAGATTGATTTCTCCATTGATCATATCCTAATGGCGTGCAAAAGGGGGAAAATGAAAGAAATAAACTACCTTTATGACATTTTGATGACAGAGCCGGGACAAGAGAGTGACTTCTCTAGTGAATAGCTTCTCTAACCTAGCTGCAAGAGCTCCATTTTCGTCATCATCTGGTACCCTGATAATTTTCACTGCAACGGGTTCATCCTTATATATCCCATGGTAAAGCTGACTCTGTGCCCCATGAGCAAATCTAAGCCCAAGAAATAGCTTAGAGAGATCAACCACCCACTCATCTGCCGTTTCCACAGAGGTAACTCTTCCACCTCCATGGTCAAAATACTTTGTCCACGAAGACTCCTTCCTGTTTTTCATTTTATCATTATTTTTCATTGAAGAAAAGCGCCTAAAAGGGCTGGTACTTGAGGTCGAATTCGAATCTGGTGCCCGGGTTTCTTGGAAATCTTTGCGGAAGAACTTGCCCATCATTCCCTTCTCAGGTTCTTTCCTTCGAGGATGTGGAGTAGAGAATCTCTTTCGATCAGATCGAGCTTCCTTAAATGCATCAGAAAGTTTAGTTTCAGGGAGAGGTGATACAGACCTCTGCTTGTTTGTGATAGGATTTTGCTGAATCTGTGCAACAGAAGTACCTGATTTTGGATTAAAAGAAACCGCTCCAGGTCTAGATTTCAAACCCAAGTTTCGGTCTCGTTCAATGGTGAGAGGAATAGAGGCCAACCTTGCATAGTCCAATCTATGACAGACTGTGTGAGAAAATTTTGTTCTCCTTACCCAAGAATAAGCCTCTTCCTCCATTGCCAACCCCTAAAATACTTGGTAACCACAAACAATCCTATTCTTATTTTCCTTCTTCTCCAGCTGAGAAGAAGGTCTAAAATCAAGATTTTCCTCAAGAAACCCTATATATTTTACAAAGCTCCATACACACACTTCCTTCAAACCCATCAACAAAGCAACCGTTAAAAATCAAATTCCACCACCATTGAAACTGAATACCCTTCAAGCCAATTAACAGAGGAGATCAAAATCAGAGAACCCTTGAAACTTCAGACCCACAAACACGCATCAAAAATAGTCTCTCAAACCTTAATCTACTTTCCCAAAATCAAACCTTTGATCTCATCCCATCAGAATCAAAATCGCCTAAAAAACCCATAAAAAATCAACATGAAGACCAACCAAACCCCATCTCATACCCCACCAAGATCAACAGAACTCTGGCCACAACCAACCCTTTTTAGCTTCAAAGTCAAATACCAACTTCCTTGAAACCCTGGAAATCTCACAAACAAGCCCCAAATTAAAAATAAGAAATAAGATAATCAAAGAATAGAGTTAAATTCACACTGAAACAAAAGTATCCTCAATTGTATTTGAAAATAAAGACCCCACTAACCACGAGAAAACTAATCATTTCTTCAAAAACAATCATAAACCCATTAAATAATCAAAAGAAAGAAGACCCATTAACTTAAACAAGCATTTACACAAATACAATGTATACATATACAAACCCAAGTACAAAACGGAAAAATCTCGACATATGCGACTTACCAGAAGGGTAAATCAATCATGCTATAGTCCTGCAGGCTCTTCTCTTTCTCTCACTCTTCTACCACCATGCCAGGATGGAGAGGATCTTGGAGAGTCATAGACGCCATATGATATCGCGCTGATCATCATCGGAATCAGGTGAATCGTGCACGGAGAATAGATGTGTGACCGTAGATTCCGTGAACACCCGATATTGTAGCTGACGTCTATGGTGGGGCGGTCGTTGTGGGAGGTGGGACCCAACTCCCGAAAGTCAGAGTAGGAGGGGGAGAAGAGGAGGAGAGAGAAAGAGAAGAGAGAGAAGGAATAAAATATGAATGAAGAAAACACATCACTATCACAATCAGCGAATGAGGTTCGGATCTCCGGGTTCGGCTCCAACGGTGAAGGTCTTAGTGCCTCGTTTGGATTATTTATAAGTAAGCTTATTTACACAATTCATTTATTTTATTAATGTTTTTATGAAAAAAAGGACTTTTTTTAGATGGGAAAAAAAAGGTTAAAAACATAACTAAAAGAATTGTAAAGAGATAAAAAAAATGTTCTTTCTTTATACTTTTGCTAAAATTTTAATATATTAAAGAGATAATTATATTTTATTATTTTGTAGTTTGAGCAAAAATTAAATGACCCTCTGTGACTTTAAAAAAAGTGAATACATAATCCTTTATAATTTAAATTCATCTGCAAAATGAATGAAATAGTAACATATTTAATGAAATAACAAAAATACACCTGAAATCAACACTTTATTTTGGTATAAAGAACAAAAATGGTCTCTTTTATGTTTTATTTGGAAGAGATTGAATGAAAAAAATATCTCATGAGAAAATTACCGTTAATTCTAACGATTTGCATTTATTTTACAATTAAGTACAAATTAATGGAGTTATGTGTTCACTTTTAAGTTACGTAGAAGTCATGTGATTTTCATTAAAACAAAAGAGGGTAAAGCGTAACTATTCTTATATTAAAATAAACTTAACCATTAATAGAGGGATTCCAAGAGTAGACATATATATCAACCTATCTAATATGTATGATGAGTACATCCAAATTTTTGGATTATCTTATTTTCGCCCCTTCACTTTTTGCTTGTTTTGGCTTTATGCTTGTTAGATTTTTGGCCGATTCGGAATTAGATAAACATCAATGCCAACTCTATTTTTACATTGGTTCTTGTGTCATTCAGCCATTTTGTGCCACCTCAACTAATTACTGAAGCTGATAGACGTTTGCCTTGACTTTTCCACCCACCACCATACGTTACACATCTCTCTCTATGTTATCTCTTCCTCTAACTTCTTCCGATTTAGATCTTCTCTCCGTCATTTGCTTTCTAGTTCAACTTGGGGTTTCATCTCTTCTCTGTGTCGATCTCCTTTCACCTCGTTTCGCAGGGCTCAATGTTCGCAGGAGAGGTAAAAATTTCTTCCTCTATCAGGTTATTTACCGAGCTTTAAGTTCTCTATGAGTTTTCGTTGTCTCTGCCTTTTGATTTAGTATCTCTTTCAACCTGAAATTTTCAGCTTCTTCATGGGGTGAGATCTATGGTCTTTGTCGCTGCTATGTATTTCAAGCTTCTTTATGTACATAGGGTCTAGGTTGTTTATCGCTTGTTTTGGGTTTGTCTCTTTCACCGGAGTAACTTTGCCGCTTTATTGTGGCTTGCTCTGGCTATTAACTTCTCTGGGTGATTTGAGGATTTGAATGTAGAACCGATTTTCTTTGCCTGAGTCTTTACATGTCTTGGGTTTTGGTATTTTTGAGGAGTAACTTTGTTATTTTTCGTTCTCCCTAACCAGTTTCAACATATTTGGTGGATTGAGAGCGTTGTTTGATTACTGAGTTCTGTTGTTCTCTGACTGATCTCTCATCGTGGAGTCCAGGTAGGTATTTTGTTTTGTAGATTTACTTTTCCAAACATATTTAACACCTACAATACGGATATGCATGTGCCTTTAAAGGTTGTTTAATCTTATTTGATATTGTTGCTACTTTATGTGTTTTGTTGCTCCTGTAGAAAACTTTGGAGTATTTTTTTAATAGTAAAGATTCAGTCTTCAAGTTGACATAGTTGTGAGTAAATCGGTTATGTCTGAGGTTTTTGTTATGTATTTTAGTTCTGTATTGTTTGAGCCCCTGATTTTTTCCAAATAATTCCTCGTGCTCTATTCTGCTTAATCTACCAAAATTTCAATCTTATGTATGAGTATTACATCCTCAAGAGGTCAACAATTCTAGAAAATTAACAAATCTTTAAGATATTACTAGCGAAGGAAAAACAATAATATTAATAAGATTACTGGATTCTGGCGCCCATCAATTCTTTTTAGTTGAAATTATGATGCTTCCTTATAGGTTTATTTATATTTGTAGAGATGAAAAAGAAAAAAAAACTCAAGTGGTAATAGTAAAAAGGCGACTACCAAAGCTCAAGAGGAAAAGAAAGCAACGTTAACAGAAAATGTTGAACCAAAGGTTGTCCAAAATATTGAAGCTATGCAAATAGGTAACAATCTGCACAATACTAAGAAATAATTTATTTGGTTGTCAAATTTGTCCACAATGAAAACTGATAGAAAATGATAAGCAAATTAGAATGCCCAACTAAGAATATGCGCATATGACTAAGTATAAACTGAGAGGTGTCTTTGTAGATTGTGAGAATAGAAGAGTACAAATAAATAAAGTTGCACCAAGCCAATATGCTACATTGCCTGAAGATAAGAAGGAGGAAATACGAAGGAAAAAAAAGAAGCATATGCAATAAAGAAGAGAAATGAAGTAATAGGGATATTCTTGGTTTGTTCGGTAATTGAAGAGTTTAGCCTAGCATTCTTTAAATATGTTGTAATTATATGGCCAAGCTTCAATTCAGCTATCCAATTATAGATTGTAAAAATAAGAGAGCTACTAAAGAGAGACCCCCCCTTAAGCGGTATGCTGAATTGCCAGAAGAAAAGAAGGCAGAAAAAAGAAAGAGAAAAAGAGATACATATACTAAAAGCAAGAGAATTATCCCTCTAGGTATGTTGTTGGTTAATATTGCACTGAATCTTATAGGTTTTCAATAGGTAGTTATTTATTGGCTTGAAAAATTTAAACTTCAATTTACTCACTTCATAGGGATCATTCAATGAGCATTACTACAAAAACAAGATGATGACCCTACAAAAAAAAAACACAAATTTCATGTGCAGGCAGAGAAGCTATGCCAAAAAAAAAAAGTTTTGAATGTTGTTGTATCTAGAGCTAAAGGTGTGGTGATAAGGGATATGTCTTGTCAAATTGTGCGAGGTAAAGTTTAGATCCAATACACAACCCCTGATATTTATGACTTCCAATATGTTAACATTTACATAGTTGTTACTAATCATGCAAATAGATCGACATTGTTGCATACCCTGTGGATCCTTGGCTAATAAAGGCAAGGCTCAAATGAACTTTTATAGTTCATTTGAGCTTGGTAAGCAATATTTCATTGCATGATAGTATATTAATTGTTAGACTTAATTTAGAACCTGATAATAATAAAACAATTTTTCATATGTGCTGGTAAGCACACCATCGAATTCACATGCTGCTACTATTCCACCTCAAGATTATTCTTGGCATCTTATTGGTTAGAATGTTTCTTTCCTTCTTCTCCCATCAATTTTTGAAAAATCAAAACCTTGTTTCATCTTCTTACAAGTATTTAAAAAAAAAGTTTTTAATAATCTATTATGATATATAGATTTAGTAACCTTCCCCGATGGAGGCGTAAATCACATTACCTCATTTGCTTCAATTGAAGCCGATGGCAATTGTGCTAAGCAGCCTAACAATTACCATATCGGTCAGTATGTTCAGAACACACATAGTATATATATTAATATATATACACATACCAAATTTAACTTCTTTAATATGTTCTCTCATTATTATGATTATATATTGTAGTTGGTGCGAACATGATGAAGAAAAGGAAGAGAAGCACCCGAGGTAATTAGGTCTTTCAATACATAGCTTTCAAAATAATCCTATAAGAAACCAAAAAAAAAAAAAAAAAAGGGACTTCTTCTCTTGCAAATAAAAAATAAAAAACCCCTTATCTTGTTAGGCGGCAAGAAATCTGAGCGGCCTATTTTAGAAGACTTACTGCCTGAGGCAGATGTATTACCGATAGTAAAACCCTGCAAACATTGCAAAGCAAAAAGGTTTTATCTTGAACTAAATGATTTTTGTTGTTGTGATGGGGAAGTGCTACTAATGACCAATAATGCTTCTGAAGATCTATACAATCTATATTGTTCAGGTTCAGATGATTCAATAGCATTCCAAAAATATATTCGTGCTTACAATAACACATTTGCATTTACATCATTTGGAGTTAAATATAATAAGGATTTGTGTAGGAGGAATAAAGGTATTTACACCTTTAGAGTTCAAGGATAAGCCTATCATTATATTAATGAACTATTGCCGCCAAATGGGCATCCTTCTCATTCACAATTGTATTTCTATGATAGTGAGCATGAAATTGATAATCGGATGAATCTTACATATAATCTAAATCCTAATATTTTGAACAAACTTATTGAGATTTTAAAAGTCAATCCATATGTTAATTTTTTCCTCAGCCTCTCTAATATTCCTGATTTGGAAAATCATGAAATTGTGTTAAGGTTAAATATTCCTGACTTAGACTCAAGAATCTATAATGCTCCTTCAAAATCTCAAGTAGTTGGAATATGGGTAGAAAGCAGTGCTGATGTAGAACGTAAAGAGCGAGACATTATTATCTACAGTCATTCTGGTTATAGTCATAGGGTACAGTATTATTTTGGATGTTTTGACCCTCTACAGTATCCCTTATTATTTCCCTATGGTGATAGTGGATGGCATCAAGGAATACAAGAAATAAAGAGAAGAGTTCAAAAATTTTGTGAAAGCTTAGATTTAGTTAACGCAGCTCAAATAGTCTCTGCAAATGATTTAATTCAAAAAGAAACAAGAGGTAATCATGATATATAGATCACTACTAAATTATGCTATTGTTTAACTACGTGGTTAATACTATAACTAATAAATTGCAGTTTCTCAAATGGGCCGAAGGAATGGAACTGCAGTTTCATGCCGTGAATATTACTGCTACAAATTGCAAATTCGGCCAACTGAGAAATCTATGCTGCTGCGATCAGGCCGTCTCCTGCAGTAATTTGTTGTTGATATGTATACAAAATTGAAACATCTATATTAGACTACTTTCGGAGTAGGCAATATGAAACTAGAGCTGAACTGTATTAAGGTATCATCGATAGCATTGCCATAGGTGAAAGTGAGGGTGCTAAGGTTGGCAGGTGAATAATTTTACCAGCATCTTTTATAGGGGGTCCTAGAGATAAGCGTAGGCAATACATAGATGCGATGGCCTTGGTTCAAAAATTTGACAAACCTGATTTATTTGTTACAATGACCTGTAATCCTTCATGGCATGAGATAAAGAATGAGCTCCAACCTGGCGAGGAAGCGCAAAATAGGCCAAATTTAATTGTGCGTAATATTCAGAGCAAAGTTAGAACAATTAAACATTGATCTGTTAAAAACACAAATAACAACTTATGTGTATATAATTGAGTTTAAAAAAAGAGGCTTACCACATGCGCATTTTCTATTGATATTAAAACAAAGTGCCAAACTCATCTTTCTTGAATCATATGATAGAATTGTATCTACAGAACTACCTAACAAAAATGAAAACCCACATTTATATGCTATGGTCATTAAACATATGATACATGACCCTTGTGGAAAATTGAATCATATTAACATGTGCATGACACATAATGGATTTTATAAGAATAACTATCCTAAAGCATTTTGTTTTGACATAATCAATGGAAATGATTCTTACCCATTGTATAGGCGTCGTGACGATGGCCAGAAAGCCAAGGCGAGAGGTGCATCCCTTGACAATTGATGGGTTATACCATATAATCAATATCTCTTATCTAAATTTGATTGCCATATTAATGTTGAAGTATGTTCTACTTTAAAGCAGTTAAATATTTGTATAAATATGTATATAAAGGACATAACCAGATAGCATTTTCTGTAGTCTCTTAACATGTGGTAGAAAACGTAAATGAAATTGAGCAATTCCAATATGCACGATGGATATCGCCTCCAGAGGCTATGTGGCGAATTTATAGCTTTGTTTTAAATGAGATGCAACCTGCTATCATAAGTTTACAATTGCATTTAAAAGATAATCAAACTACAACATTTAGAAACAATGATGATCTTGGTTATGTTCTTCAAAATAATTTTTTTGCGAAATTAATGCTTACTGAATATTTCAACATGAACAAAACATTGTTTGAACAACAAAAGTTTCTTTATAGAGAGTTTCCAGAACATTTTGTTTGGGACTAACCACAAAAAACCTGGACACCAAGAAAGAAAGGTGATGTTATTGGTAGAATTGTCACTGCAAATCCTCTTGAAGGTGAGTGATACTATTTACGGTTATTATTAAACCATATTAGAGGCCCTATGTCATTTGATGACTTGAAAATTGTGAATGGTATTAGAATGGCATCATTTCGTGAATCTGTTATGCTACATGGATTGCTAGAATCTAATAATAGTTTAGAACTTTGTATGCAGGAATCATCATTGTATCAAATGCCATATAGTTTACGGCGTCTTTTTGCACCTATCTTAGTTTATTGTCACCCCAGCAATCCAAAAAAATTATGGTCCAAATTTGAATCTGTCATGTCTGAGGACTTCATAAATATGCATAGTCTTACTAAAGACTAGGTTAGAATTAAGGTGTTGCGCAGTATAAATTCAACACTTGAATCTATGGGTAGAAATATTACTTCTTATAACATTACTGATAATAATATTTCTATGAATCAGGAAGAGCTTGCATCAAAAGAGATAGAACATGAGCTGAATATTGTAGTTTCTGAACAAGATATTGTTGCTATATCAATGTTAAACACAGAACAAAAGCTAGCTTACAAGACTAGTAAATAGAGTCTTCTCCAAAAAACTTGGAGCTTTTTTTATAGATGGACCCGGTGGTACTGGCCAAACATTTTTATAACGGCAATTCTAGCTACTATAAGATCCAAAGGTTATGTTGCCCTTGCCACAACAACATCAGGAGTAGTTGCCTCTATTTTGCCTGGTGGACAGACTGCCCATTCACGATTCAAAATACCTATTATCATTGATGATAATACAACTTGTAATGCTAGTAAGCAAAGTGGACTTGCGAAATTATTGCAAGTTGTCAAACTTATTATATGGGACGAAGCATCGATGGCAAGAAGAAAAGCTATTGAATCTTTTAATAGAATGATGCAAGATATAAATGATTCTGATTTCTCCTTTGGAGGAAAAGTAGTTATTTTTAGGGGTGACTTCCAGCAAGTCCTTCCAGTGGTCCCAAGAGCCACCAAAGACCAGATGATTGATGTCATTCTAATTAGCTCAAGCTTATGGCTTACATTAGAAAAAATCATATTAACAGAAAATATACGAGCGAAACTAGATACTTCCTTCTGTAACTTTTTATTGCGTGTTGGTGATGGAACTGAATAAGTTACTATTGACGATATCATTAAAATACCATCAAATATGATAATACCTTACGAAGACCATTCTCATTCCTTGAGTATACTAATGAACTTAGTCTTTTCAACACTAGACAGATATGTTAATGATTTAGACACCATGATAAATAGAGCAATATTGACACCAAAAAATGATTGCATTGATGAAATCAACAATCTTCTTATTAATAGATTCCCAGGTGAACCAACCATATATAAAAGCTTTGATAAAACCTTTGACCTAACTTAGTAGGGCTAATATGAGGATTTCTTGAATAGTCTTACTCCAAATGGGTTGCCCCCTCACATGTTAGTTCTAAAACCAAATTGTCCAATTATGCTTCTTAGAAACATAGATCCTGTTGAAGGTTTAAGCAATGGTACCCGTTTAATTTGTAAAAATTTAGAGCCTAACATCATTGATGCAGAGATAGCAAGTGGACATTATCGAGACAAAAGAGTCTTCCTGCCAAAAATTCCTTTGGAACCTGCTGAAACTGACAACTATCCTGTTGCTTTCCAAAGAAAACAATTCCCAATTAGATTATGTTTTGCTATGACAATTAATAAGTCACAGGGCCAAACTTTTGAATTTGTAGGTTTATATTTACCACAACCTGTTTTCTCTCATGGGCAACTATACGTTGCTTTATCAAGAGCAAAAAATACTGACTCTATCAAAGTGCTTATATAGCCAATTTCAATTGATAATCCTAATATATCTTGTACCAAAAATGTGGTTTATCGTGGCATGCTAGCATTGACAAGTGCTGATTACTAAACACCAGCTCATGTGAAAAGCACAGGTCAATCTAACAAAATTTGAATTTGATATGGTTTCTAATTACGGATTCATCTTTTGTAATAGTTTAATAGCCCCAAATTACTTATTTATGTTTTCACTTTGTACAATTAGAAAATATTTTGTGATGCTAACAGAGCCTATATTATGCTAAAGGTATTTTGTTTAGCTGTTAATTTCTTGAGTGTAGAATATCCAAAATGCCGAGAAATTTAAAAATAATCAAAGATATAACACCTCATTCAAAGCTATGGACTGTGAAAGTTATGATTGTAGAAAAGGGATTTCCACGATATCCAGCTTCAAGCCCCACAAAATACCGCAGACTTATGTTAGTTGACTCTCAAGTAAGACACATGTCAACGACTTTCCCCTGTTATTTTGCTATTGACAAAAAAAAAAAAAAAATACTAACATAGTTGTTATTATATTTACCTAAATATATATAGGGTACAGAAGTGCAAGCTACTGTTTTTGGAAGGGACATCAAGTTGTTTGAAAACTTACTACTCATCTACAAAAAGTGCTATGTGTCTAATGCTATCGTCAAAGCAGCTCATCCAAATTATCGCACACCAACCTATGATTACCAATGGATTATCAATAGCAGAACACTTGTTGAAGAAATCCAAGATAAGACTGACACAAGCATCACAATCAAATATAGCTTTGTTCCCTCTGTCCAGTTTCAAAAATACATTGACTCTAGGTTAGAAGTTGGTAAGTTAATACATATTCTTAATTGTTTCTATTCTGCCCCTATTAGGAATAAATTACTACCCACTATACAAATATGTTTATTTCTAGATGTCATTGCTCTGGTCATAAAACAATCATCAGTGAGGCAGCTGCAAACAAAGAGTGGATGGTCTACAATTTAAGAACTTCTGATTATTAACCAGGAGTAATATTCATAAATCTTTACTTCACATGTCATTTCAAAATGATTCTTCAACCTTTTTTTAACTATTATTATATGGCAGATTGAACCCAACACTTCTCACAATGTGGGACAACTTTGTTGATGATGAATCTGCTGCCATATCAGCTATTATGAATGAATGGCCTGTGATAATTGCACTTCGACTCAAAGTTGTCTCCTATAATGGTCAGTTAAAGCATTATAACAAAAATATATATCTCATGGTCAACAAACTTTAACTCTAATGTATTACGCTTAAACATTTGCTAGGCTTGTCACTCTCAACAAAATCCTCAAGCTCCTTCCTAATAAATCCTGACATTACAGAGGCAACAACATTGCACTTGTGGTGAGTAAATTCTTCTTCTAACAGTAAACCTATTAGTACCTATTGGTATTTACTCTCACCTATAATATGATTTGTCCATAGTCATACAGGGTTAAAAACAATGAGATCTAGCTGAAATCTGTTGCAGTAGAACATGAATTATTGTGAGCAGCCTCAAGCTTTCCACCGCCCAAACTTGAAGATATTGTACCCATCAGTACAATTCAGCCATCATCAACCAATGTATACTTCTGCTATTTTAATAATTATAAACATCCACATACTAATTCAATATTCAAACTTGGATTAATATTGACTCCATTATTGTAGAAAATGTCCTGGGTCAAAACATCTATGAACCTCACAAATCTTAATCAAAGCTTCTGGTACATGAGCTGCAACAAGTGCCACAAAGGTATTGCCACCAAATACGGAAGAGTCTTCACTTGCATTCACTGTAATCAGCAAACTGCAATGGCACAACCAAGGTATGGCTATAACAACATTTATTGCTGTGTTTCATGGCTACTATGATTTCCAAACAATTTCTTCCTTGCTATGTCTTATTCTACTGTGATTTGCAAACAATTTCTTCGTTGCTATGTCTTACTTGCTTTTTCCCTGATATACATGTCAAAAAGCAGGCAAGCTACTGTAAAGATAAATTAGGGAACGTAAAAAAAAACTGCTATAACGATGAAGTTGCATCTTTTAGTGAGCATAATACATGCATGTCTTTACTCAAAATGCACAAAAAAATACATACATTTGGCTCTATAGTGTTCCTCCTACAAAGATGAATTCTTGACTATTTAGATGTATATATACAAGTTCAATACTATGAAGTATTGTGCTCTCATATACTAAGTGGTCATGGATGTTGCGCATCAAACAAGTCCATGGACTAAGATAATGTTAGTATTTGTCGAACTTGGCCGCAGGTTTCACATACATGTGTCTTCAACAAATATAAATAATCATCTTAGCTTAAACTTCTCGGAAAATGCACGTAACTTCTCTAAAGAAGTATGTATTAATGATAGCCTCCTACTAAAAAATGATAATAAGGTGAATTGTTTCAGTTTAATAAAGCATACGTAGCAATGAATTTTAAACACTAAATTGTTTTTTTCCCATCAAACCTCTGGCTGTAAATGACTATTTTAAATCATCCTTCCAAAATTTCATTTAAACAAATAGAAATCGATTTCTATTTATTATAGATGCCGCTTTAAAGTCCAACTTGAAGATGAATCCAGAGTCATTGTGGCCACTCTATTTGGGAAGAATACTGAAAAACTCTTTCCTTTAACTGCCACTGAATTAATGGAGAAAACAAATTAGGTATTAGCCTTTAAATTGCAATGAAATTACCTCTTAATCTTAACTATTAATAATAATGCAGTGACATACTCTACTATTCTTGGATATGATGGATTCATTGATGTCCACATGTTCAAAGATCTTTCGGCTACATCAAAATAATTTGTTCTCCTCAAGACCTACCAGTTTGAAGCTTGTGACAAAATGTAGCAGAAGTTCAATATCGTGTCAATCCATGATGAGCTCCCACAAAGCTCCATGGCTGCTTCTTCGCAGCCTATGGGCTGACACACTTTAACCGTGACATATATCTATGTACATATATCTAACTATAAGTAATCTCAACCTAGAAAGGCTTGTACCTTAACAAGACACAACCTGATATTTTTGTTTTATGATATCCCAAGCCATATGCTATGTCAAGCTTCCATATGTCATCTTATAACATATATATTGGCATGCAAACAAAGCTAATATGTTTCCTGTGTCAAAACATACTCCTTATGCTCAGGTTTGCTGTATAATATGGGAGGCTTTCTTTTGCTTATTTTTTGAAATGTAAATATTAACAAAAAAAATGTAATATATGAACTCAAAAAGTCAGGAAACCACCAAAAAAACTCAGTTTGTACTATATATATGCTTTGGAAAGCTTGAAACGTAAGCTGGTTCCAGCTTTGTAGTATGTTATGTCCTCTTATGTTACTTCTTAACACTCGCATGATGTTGCCGCTTGCACAAAATTAGGTGCCCTATTCAAACAATGGAAGCAAAATTAATTACTTAGACATACTTCATGTCTGCATTAGCCTACAATAAAAACTTATCAAACTTGAAGTCTATGACAAGCCAAAGTTGTGCAACAAATATTCAAAAATCAATCTACGATATTAGAAATTTATTTCTTGCTTTCATTTATGCTTCTGCAGTACTATTTTTATTACTTCTTTCCTAATTTATTTCCATATGACATTAAATCATATCAACTCCATTCATGCTTAACAACCTAAACTGACAATTATATCTATGTCTTCCAAGGTTTGCACCCATGTTTTAACCCATCTCCCCCCCCCCCTCCTCAGCGTGTGGCCGCCCTCCAATAGTAATGATGATATTTATGGATAGAAGCAAAACGTAATAACCAAACCACTACATATTCACTGGTAGGGTAACTTGGAGGGTCAATGAGTCTATCTATTTGATAGCTATCATAGGCAACCATTGTTGCAACCATGATAAATGTAGATATCTTTTGCTTCTCCAAATGATACTTGAGCCTACAAATCGACAAACCCCATTTGCTCCTCTATTATTACTAAATGGCATGTTCATGCAGCTATGGAACTATGAACCACGAACCGCACAATGTTGAAATAATTTTCATACCATTTCTCTCTGCTTATTATATTTTTGCCCATTTACCAGTAACTAGATATGTAATCTTTGCCTAGCTGTCTTTTGCATTGGTTTTTTTGTAATCCAGCCATTTCATAGCAGCTTATCTGATTCTTCACATTTCTCTTTCAAACTCAAGCTTTTAGCTTCTTTATGGCATAAGATTTGTGGTTTTCTCCCATGGTATGTATTTCTCTTGTGATTTATGTTTTTAAAACATTACAACTTTTACTCAACCTTAATGATCTAAACTTGCAATAATAACTTTGTCTAAGTAGCTTCCTAGCCACATTTCTACACCCTACTATGGTAATGATGTTAATTGTTGTTGGAAACAAAACGTGACAATGAAACTTCTAAATATTCATTGGTAGGGTAACTTGGAGGCCCAATGAGACATCTATTTATTTCATCTCTCATAGGCAACCATTGTTGCAACCATGATAAATGAAGATATGTTTTGCACTTCCAATCCATAGCTGAGCTTGCCAAGTTATTGTCCCAACTTACATCGGATTCTATGAACTTAGCCTTTTTATATAAGTCAGTCCATTTCTTTACTATTCCACCTACCATGCATCATAAGCAACTTTTAAAATGTTGAACCTTGAACTTGTTCATCTAAACACGAGCCTAAAATATGAATAATTTTCTCACCAAATATGACTACTAAAAATGACTTCCTATGTATTATCTCTTCCTTGTGCCTTACTGTCTCTATAATGTAGTTTCTGTCACAGGTTCACAGTTTCAGCCTCTTGATAAAGTAAGACACATATTTTCATATTCCAGTCTATACTTGTTCATGTTGAGGCTACATTTTATTTTCAGTTTATCTGTTTCAATTCCCCTTTTGTTGATATGCTTTGTATTACCTCTTTATTATGTCTATTTTGCACAATTCTCTTCTCTCTTTGATCTGTCCTATTTTAACACTTCATTGTCACTTGCTCCACTTGATATCTTCACTTCATAACCTGTTTCTCTTTCAAACTCAGGGTTTAGCTCCTTCATGCAATGAGATCTATGGTTTTCTCCCATAATATATATTTGTGTTCTGGTTTATGTATTTAAAGCATTACAGTTTTTGCTCATCCCTAATAATCTAAACTTGCAATTATAACTTTGTCTCAGTAGGTTCCTAGTTATATTTCCACACCCCGCTATGGCAATGATGTTAATTATTGTTAGAGACAAAATGTAAGAATGAAACTTCTAAATATTCATTGGTAAGGTAACTTGGAGACACAATGGGACATTTATTCATTTGACTCATAGACAACCATTGTTGCAACTATGATAAATGAAGATATGTTTTGCATTTCCAATTCATAGCTGGGCCTACCAAGCTACTACCCCAGCTTACATCTGATTCTATAAACTTAGACCTTTTGTATAAACCAGTCCATTCCTTTACTATTGCACCTGCACTGTATGATAAACAACCTTTAAAAAGTAAAAGCTTCAACTTGTTCATCTAAACATGAACCTAAAATATGAATAACTTTATCAACCTATTTAATAAGTATGATGAGTACATCCCAATTTTTGGATTCTCTTATTTTCGCTTCTTCACTTTTTGCTTGTTTTGGCTTTATGCTTGTTAGATTTTTGGCCAATTAGGAACTAGATAAACATCAATGCCAGCTTTGTTTTTGCATTGGTTCTTGTGCCCAATTTTCGAATTCTCATATTTCGCCTTTTCACTCTTTGCTTGTTTTGGCTTTATGTTTGTTAGATTTTTGGCCAATTCGGAACTAGATAAACATCAACGCTAGCTCTATTTTTGCATTGGTTCTTGTGTCATTCAGCCATTTTTATGCCACCTCATCTAATTACTGAAGCTGATAGACGTTTCTCCTAGCTTTTTCACCCACCACCATACGTTACACGTCTCTCTCTATGTTATCTCTTCCTCTGGTTTCTTCCGATTTAGATCTTCTCTCCGTCATTTGCTTTCTCATTCAACTTGGGGTTTCATCTCTTCTCTGTGTTGCCTTTCACACTCGTTTTACAGGACTCAATGTTCACAAGAGAGGTAAAAATTTCTTCCTTTATCAGGTTGTTTACCGAGCTTTAAGTTCTCTATGAGTTTTCATTGTCTCTGCCTTTTGATTTAATATCTCTTTCAACCTAAAGTTTTCGGCTTCTTTATAAGGTAAGATCTATGGTCTTTGTCACTGCAATGTATTTCAGGCTTCTTTATGTGCATAGGGTCTAGGTTGTTTGTCATTTGTCTTGGGTTTGTCTCTTTCACCGGAGCAACTTTGCCGCTTTATTATGGCTTGCTCTGGCTGTTAACTTCTCTGGGTGATTTGAGGTTTTTAATGTAGAACCGATTTTCTCTGCCTCAGTCTTTACATGTCTTGGGTTTTGGTATTTTTGAGGAGTAAATCTGTTATTTTTCGTTCTCCCTAACCAGTTTCAACGTATTTGGTGGATTGAGATCGTTGTTAGATAGCTGAATTCTGTTGTTCGTTTGAAAGAGAAATGTGAAGAATTAGATAAGCTTTTAGCTTCTTTATGGCATGAGATCTGTGGTTTTCTCCCATCGTATGTATTTCTCTTCTGATTTATGTTTTTAACACATTACAACTTTTACTCAACCCTAATAATCTAAACTTGTAATTATAACTTTGTCTGAGCAGCTTCCTAGCCACATTCTACACCCTACTATGACAATGATGTTAATTGTTCTTGGAAACAAAACGTGACAATGAAACTTCTAAATATTCATTGGTAAGGTAACTTGGAGGGCCAATAAGAGATCTATTTATTTCATCTCTCATAGGTAACCATTGTTGCAACCATAATAAATGAAGATATATTTTGCACTTCCAATCCATAGCTGAGCCTGCCAAGTTATTGTCCCAACTTACATCTGATTCTATAACCTTAGCCTTTTTATATAAGCCAGTCCATTTCTTTACTATTCCACCTACCATGCTGTTGGGGACTGCGGAATTTCCCACGACCTGGCTATAGTGTATACGCATACTACCAAAAATTCTGATCTGATTAGCATAGCCTAATCTACGTGATTAGAATCGTACCTTCGAGATCTCTCTAGTTTAATCCCGAAAACAAGAATCAGCACCAAGCACGAATCAGCAAGCTCGAACTCAACCTTCGGACTTCTGCTGTATTCCTCGTACACGCCTTGCTCTATAGAGAGTGGGCTCGCTGCTGCTAGGGTTTCTCTTCCTCACAAAATCGTGTATCTCTCAATTATGTGTAGAGTGTGTAACCCTAGCAGCTCTTAGAGCGCGTATATATATAGGCTACAACAAGGACCATATGATTAGTATAATTAGGGCTTCCTACGCAAATAAGGACTCCTAATCCAACCAGGATTAGTCTTTATTTACGTAAATTATAATTCATACCACTAAGGAATTATAATTGCACTCCCTGTTATACTAGAAATTATATTTCGAGCTCCATATTATTAAATGTTTATTTATCTCCCCACGTTAAGATTACAGATACCCGTCTATTAAATTAAATTACTGACAATTAAATTTAATAGACTTATTTAATTCCTTGAGACCTTCCACTTAACTTATTTGATATGTCAGATTCATAATCCACCTGCAGGGTTTGACATAATCAAAACTTATAAGCATCCTCAAGGGGGTATCATCAATCCCTATACGGGGACGTAGATTCCATCAATAATAAATATTCACCATACACGTAATGTCATTGTTCAACTCACTGAGTTTATTGACCTTTAAAGAATTTCACTCTTCTATGAATCAAAACAATAAATACTACATGCACGTGTCTATTTATTATATTAGGATTAAGAGCATAAGCACTCATAATAATCATGAGGTATTAATTGTTTTATATAGTCAGTATAAAAACAATTACCCCAACACGGTCCTGTTCAATATACACAAAGTGTACTAGTGCAAGGAGTTGGAACTATACCATTCCCCACAGTCAAGACAGACCTATTAAAACCTTGTACTACAGTCCTACTGATGGTGTGTCCATTTCCATCTAAGACTGCGAACGATTAACTTATATTCCATAAGAACCGACGATCTGATCTTCCGTGTGTAAGTCGTACTCTACACACCAAATCATCTACTATATAGAATAAGAGACACACATGCATAATCATTAAATAAATAACGCAATGCAAACATTTTTCACACAGATTCTCATTAAAATGGAATAACTAATTTATTAATAAATACTAAAGTCACTTCACAAAGCATGTCTTTTAGTATAAATTTCCAACACATGCATCATAAGCAACCTTCAAAATGTTAAACCTTGAACTTGTTCATCAAACATGAACCTAAAATATGAATAATTTTCTCACTAAATATGACTACTAAAAATGACTTCCTATGTATTATCTCTTCTTTGTGCCTTTCTCAGATCTTATCTATTGTCTCTATAATGTAGTTTCTGTTACAGGTTCACAGTTTCAGCCTCTCGATAAAGTAAAACACATATTTTCATATTCCAGTCTATACTTGTTCATGTGTAGGCTACATTTTATTTTGAGCTTATCTGTTCAATTCCCTCCTTTGTTGATATGCTTTGTATTACCTCTTTATTGTGTCTATTTTGCATAATTCTCTTCTCTCTTTGATCTGTCCTATTTTAACACTTCATTGTCACTTGCTCCACTTGATATCTTCACTTCATAACCTGTTTCTCTTTCAAACTCAGGGTTTAGCTCCTTCATGCAATGAGATTTGTGGTTTTCTCCAATGGTATGTATTTGTGTTCTAGTTTATGTCTTTAAAGCATTACAGTTTTTGCTCATCCCTAATGATCTAAACTTCCAATTATAACTTTGTCTCAATAGGTTTATAAGTACATTTCCACATGCCACTATGGCAATGATGTTAATTGTTGTTGGAAACAAAATGTAAGAATGAAATTTCTAAATATTCATTGGTAAGGTAATTTGGAGACCCAATGGGACATTTATTCGTTTGATCTCTCATAGACAAACATTGTTGCAACCATGATAAATAAAGATATGTTTTGCATTTCCAATTCATAGTTGAGCCTGCCAATCTACTACCCCAGCTTACATCTGATTCTATAAACTTAGACCTTTTGTATAAGCAAGTCCATTCCTTTACTATTGCACCTACACTTTATGATAAGCAACCTTTAAAAAGTAAAACCTTTAACTTGTTCATCTAAATATGAACCTAAAATATGAATAACTTTATCACCAAACATGACTGCTAGAAATCACTTCCTATGTATTATCTCTTCTTTGTGCCTTTCTCAGATCTTATATGTTGTCGCTATAATTTAGTTCCTATCACAGGTTCACAGTTCGAATTTCTGAATAAAGTGAGCCACACATTTTTATACTGCAGTCTATAGTTGTTCATGATTGTATTGTTGTTTCACACAGACCATGATTGTCTTGCTGTTTCATATGAAAAGCACTATACCTACCAATAAGCTTGACCTCATATTGTAAGATTAAAAATGATAAAATTCTTGTTAGTATTAGACGCTACCAATGTTTCATGCCCGTCATGCCTAATATCTATATAGTTTATTAAATGAATCGAATTGGGATATGGATGGAATATAATGAAATAGAGCCACTTTTGAGGTTCCCTATGAGTTGACAGAAACAGTGGTTCAATTCAAGTTCTTTTGCCTTTGCTAGGGTTGAGGTATGTTCTTTTGCAGCTTTTGTCATTCCTTTTACTATTTGCTCTATTCATTCTCCCATCTCTTCGTCATTCTCTTCATTTGGCTTTTTAGGCTTTTGCTTTTTTTGAACCCATGGGTTTGAACATCTCTTTTTGTTGATTAATCTTGTGTTTTTCTTGCTGGCTCCTTTTCTTCCATTCGGTTTTTGTGCATTTTTTCTCAGCTTTCTTGATACTTCGACTTTTCTATATTCTTCCAGAGTTCATTTGTTGCAATGGTGGTTTGAGGTTGGATTGCAATTGACCACCCGTTTCCTGTGTTTTGCTTACTATTTGTAAAGATTACTGGTTTTGTTTATGTTTTCCTCACTATGAGTTGATCAGCCGTTTTGTTGTATTTAGTTGATTTTGGTTATAAAGTTTTGCAATTTAGATACATTTACATCAGATACAAAACTGTGCTTCTCAAAAGAAAAAAAAAGCAAGCAATATGAATTTTAGTTATTTAAGGACTTCTCCCGTTTTAAATATTGTACATCCACTTTACTTTTAGTTCTTCTATATATCTATTTTGTAAGTTCTAAGAGTGCTAATATTCTTCACGATTCAATTGGCTACCATGTGATGCAATTTTATTTCTGTTATTTTTATCAATATGACTATAAATATTGTTATGAAAAGCTTTTGCATCATTTGCCTTGTGGGTTAGTTTCAAAGGTAGCCAAGAAGGATTCACTAACAACAAAGAGTTGACAAATTGATTATAAAACGATGCATTGAAGCTTTTATTAAAGTGGGATTGAAGCGGTCACATCGTCTAACTTTGTAATTCTGCATGGTTTAGTTTTTCAATTTTTTAAGTAGTTTAAACTAAGCACATATTCATTTGGATTCTATCTCATTATTTCACCTCTCTTTTGATTTTCATATGAAACATTAGATAAAGCAACAATGAGAAAAAAAATACAACAAACGAAGTTTACCAAGAGGGCATATGTTGCATTTCTTTGAAGGTACATAGTCCTTTTCCTCAGTTTCTATATATATGCGATTACGTATTTTTCTTCTTCAGACATATGATGCAATGCTTGTACATGCCATTGAATTCCAAAGTTATATTTGTAGGTATTATTTATTATGTCTATGGCTTATGCAGAAACGTCTAGAATACAGTTACTTTTGATGTCGAATTCTTTACACAGACTTATTTTTATTAGGAGGGCCAGAGCTATTTAGCTCAGTCTTGTGCACATTTAATTATCTCATTTCCTTGTTCCAATGGTAAAGTATTGATCTATGTAGTGTCACTTTGTTTATAGCGCCAACTCTTGGTAATAGTCATTATTGTCTGTATGTCAAGTACATGAAAATATTAACAAATTTTGCAAATCCAAATACTGAATTGAATTCTATGAAATAGCATACATCAAGAGTAACTTTAAAATAGTAAACCTTTAAATTAATCTGTCAACACACATCTATTCTTGTATTCTCCACAATTACCAACCACTCATTGTATGCATGCCATAAGAATGATGACATACTTTAAACACCTATGCTATCACAATCAACCTCTTTGATCGTAATACCAAAGCAATTATCATTACAATAGATCTTATTTAATGAACTCTTCATGAGTTCATCGCTCCTTGCCTTCACACACCATTGATAGTTATTTTATGCTATAATGCAAGATTAAAAATGATAAAATTCTTGTTGATTTGAGCTGCTACCGGTTTTTCCATTCAACATAAAGCACCAAAATAGACCAAAAATACACATACTCAATAACAAAATTCAAAAGCACCTCAAACCAACAAGTATTATGTCATCATTATTCTTGTATCACGTTTGTCATCATTATTCTTGTATCACGTTTGTCCAGTTTGATTCGAATTGTCCATAGCTCTGTTTAGCTTTAGGTATAATTTCACATTTCCAAATTAGCTTTACGTATAATTTCATTGAGATATGAAGAACCTTCGCTCTCTCTCTCTCTCTCTCTCTCTCTCTGTGTTTTGTTTGTTACTTGCAAAATCTGTATTGATTCAGAGTTTGATGGCAATGGTTGGACAATCTTCAGAAGGTCTACATGTTCTCTCTCTACATTTTTTGATGTTGTTTCATATATATATTTTTATGTTTATCTCTTAGATCTAAATATCATTTGTTCTCTCTTGGTCCTGAAACGATCACTCTTAGTTGCTTTTGCCTATGTGGTTGTGTTTTTTCACCTTTTAGAATGGATTTCAACAAATTTTTTTTGTTTTTCACCCTTTAGGATGGATTTCAATAGATTTCTTTTGTTTTTCTTTTTTCATGTTTATCTATGTCCTACTTCTACTCTGCCTACCTTCTTTATGTACTTTCTATTTATGTCTGTAACATTAGCTACAGGCTACGTAAAGTGATTGATCATGCTTTAAGGAAGGGTTTGTGTGTGTGGTTGGACCATTATCCTACTATTTATAATTTTTTCCTATTAAAATAACGGTAACTATTTAGGCATATTCAGGGACAATTTGTCACTTGTCTATCACATCTTGTATTATCCATGATAAAAAAAATGCGTAATATTACTTGCACAAAAAAGTACTCAAAATGCAAAAAAAATCCATTTTATCTGTAGAGATTAATGAAGAATGGCACAAGAAAAAATCTACTTGATTTAAATTGGACTAATTTGCAGACGACTTTCTTCACATATATGATTGTCAAGCACATATTGAATTTAATATAACTAATAGGTCGATTAAGTAAAAAAAATATGTAGCTGTATTGTTATGCATCTGGTGACATTACTCTTTTCGATTAAATTAATTAATTAGTACTAAATTTGATTGGTAAACATGTTCTTACAGTCACTTGAACATTACGGAAAGCAGGCATGAACTGATTCGAAGGGACTTCATGAATTAGGTTTTGTTCAAAGGTGAATGGATAGATTTTTTATCAAAGTTATTTCCTCTTTCATCTTTATATAATAATCTAATGAATTGGATTTATACTTATAGAGTACCAAGAAAATTGATGTTGAGAGTATGCTGCTATTGTTGGGTGATGATCTTTATCATGTGGTTTACATGAACTTTCTCTAGGTAACATCCTCTGGCTTGCTTGAGTTACTAGAAATGCTAATATTGCTTTTTTCATATGTACCAATGCAGCAATATATTTGTCAATTCTCTCATTTATCCATTATATGCTTTAAAATTACATCTCTCTTCAATCTGCATCGCTGAGAGGCGTACATACAATGAATCTTGTTGATGCTACTCCTTCTTACCATCTTTGATAGGGCCAACCCTGGATCCATCACCATCAAGTAGTGCCTTCTACCTTTCACCAGTGCCTTCAATATTATCCCAGCCTTACAACTAGATCTCAGTTATTTCTCTTTTCCTATTTTGTCACAACATGATGATAGGCAATTGGTTTCATGTTTTCAGTTCAAAGTTATTTTTCTGGGTTTAACTTATTGTAACACTATTGGAAGGACCACGAACTCTATATTGTTCTTGAAAAATTTTAAAATGTAATATTAAATACGATATAAAATTAAATTTGCTTGATCAAGTTGCAGCATTTACCAATTCAAACTCAAAGTAGGACTGGAACAAAAACACTAATGGTGTTTCAAATATATGAGTATTTTACTTACATTTAAATAATTGTAATATATTCTATCCTTTTCCAGCATAACTTTTTGTTGAAAATAGTTGCATAGTTCTTCACAACATCATTGCCCTTTCACTCTTTCATTTATTCCTCTCACATTTTTAGTCATGGCCAGCAGTTTATATCTACCAAATGTAAGATTGATTATGTTATTCAAATCATAATGAAGTAGTAGCTCCTGATATGAGTGATATTTTATGAACACTCTTATCTTGTAATTCCAGTTAAAGGTATGTTCTAATTGTATTTTGTAAAGCTTCCCTTTTTCTATTCCCTGCTTGCTCCAGAAGAGTGATATTTTTTTATAGGAATGAAATACAAAATTCTATTAAAAACTACGTTTCTTTTGTTGACCATTATTTTTGTTCCATCATCAGTTGTTAGGTACTCATTGTAATTTTTTGCTCTTAATTTGAAATGTGCACTTGGCTTAATATCTGAGTGAGTTCTTGGGGCATTTTCAACCATTACAAGGTAAATCAGCTCTTTGGGTGGTGGTGGTTTTTTGTTTCCTTCCCCTTTTCTATATTTTTAATTGGTTTTTGAATTTAGAAGCTTCCTCCATTGGAATTAATATAATTCTGCCTTTTCGAATAATAGTAATGGTGACTTTCTTATTAAGAATGTTCTGAGTAACAGCTCAATCACAATGGTAACTTTCAGGAACAAATAATTTGCCTCAGCTTTCAATTAGAGCTGCTTATTATCAATAACCATATCTAGCAATAAAAACTCTACTCCCATGCCCAACCTTCTACAATTGAATTTGTCCTCTTGCAGCATAACTAAGTTCCCAAATTTTTTACACCCTCAGAGAGTCTCGAACAACTAGATCTTTCCAATAACAACATACATGACCATATTCCAAAATGAATTCGGGAGAGTTCAAAAATTTTTTTTTTAGATCTTTCTCATAACTATCTTCAAGGACCACTCCTATTTCCACCACTCACAAATTTTCTTTTCATCTGACACAATGAACTCACATGAGAAATCCCTTCATCTATATGCAATTTTATTGACCTTATGATTCTTGATTTGTCTCATAATAACTTGAGTGGTGATATTCCATAATGCTTGCAAGGCTTCAGCATTCTCAGAGTGTTAGACTCCTCCAAAATATCTTGGAATTCCACCGGGCTTTGCTAGCAAGATATCTGTGAAATTTCAAAGCCATGAGCAATGCAAATCAAATAGAAATGGAAACTCTCAAGTGTGATAGATTGGTGATCAACCTAACACATTTGGACTCTTGAAGGTCATGGGCCTTATAATCAGTTTCGACTTTGTGCAGATGAAATACTTAATGCATTAACTTTTTTTTTCATATCTTGGAATTTCATCTTTCTAATTGATACTGAATTGTGCTCATACCTTTCAAAACCTTTTATTAGATCTACTTCCACTAGAAAAAGCATTTCTTTCAAAGCATTTTGCACTGCAAGTTCTTATTTTGCATACCTTGGACTCTTCTTCAATGGATGCATCATGTGATAAGAATAAAAGTCTTGCCAAGCCAAAGCAACTTGACTCTTCTTTGATCTTATTAATAAACAGTGCTTGGGCTGCAGCAAAGCAATCCTCTACCATGAAGAATTAGGTATGGATCACATCATAACAACCTTCTAAGACAATGCCCTCTGTAGCTACACCATGCGGATTTGTCTTTTAACAAAAGCTTAGTTATTAGCATAACCTGTTGAACACATAACTGAAGGTGCATCCTTTTAAATGCTGATTGGAAATGGTTACCTTTGAAGTAATGCAGGTGAACTTTTATGAGAGAAGAAAAAAAAGAAAAGAATAGAATACATGTAGCAGCTGCCTTCTATATGTACATATTCAGCAAGTTCCCACTGAGTTTAGTAATGCTTCTACCAATATGGTAAATTAATGTATGTTCATTAATAATCAAGAGATTCTAGAAATCTTGAAATTATTTGAAACTATTAATCACAATGCATATGGGATATGATATTCTTTGACAATGTGTATTTAATATTTCCCAAAATATTTTATAAAATGATCTTCTTTGAAGACAACTAGCCCGTGCCTTGCACGGCCCCTTCCACTAGTATATATATATATATACGGCAAAAATGGTACTAGTTGCATAGATAGGCTTGACACGGACCATATAGAGGCTAAGCCATATAATTCTTTTAGTTTTAGCTATTGGGATGGATCGAGTATAAGACGTGTTATCTTATCCCAAACTTGCACCGGGAAAAAAATCTATCAAGAAGGGAAAGAGAAAATTTATCGAGTTGTGGCATGGTTTTCCATTAGTTGAAAGAGAGAAATTAGATTACCCTTGTATATATTACAAAATTAAATGATAAATAAGGAATAGAATAAACTACAGCGACTATCAAAATATTAGTGTATCAGCATGAGGAGATAAAAAAAAAAGGAAAAAAGGCCGCTTATATGTGGATTGATAGAATAATGGGCCTATCAATGATCCATCCATTCTAGAATAATGAGTAATGCTATATAAACAAACAAAAAAAACATAACTTTTGTATTAAATGATGTGGTTGAATTGAGATCTTTGATTTTCAAAATGGTTCTTAAATTTAAAAATATTATCGCTGTGTATTTTTAAATAAATTTTTTTGTTGAATCAGAATTTCTGATATTGGAAGAAAGGAAGAAGAATGTAAGTTGGTATCAATTGGCAAATATTTTACAATTGAAATACTTCTCCTCCATGGGGTGGAGGAGGAAATAGAGATGGGATATTACATTACTTCACTAAACTTCCATGTCTTCTTTTTATTTTTTACAGCTCCTTTTTCTTTACTTACCCCCACACTAAAGAAAATAAAAGGAGAAAGAAGAAAGGAAAAGAGACTGTGTTTTCCAATTGTTAGGGTTTGTTTTCCTCTTAATTAATTTTTACAATGTGTTCCAAACTTTCAATATTTTCTTCTGTCATGTGATTCAAGCAATGACTTTGACCCAAACAAACACCTGCTATTGGTAAATGTTTGGCTACTGGTGGAGGAATTGCTAGGAATGCATGGAGCTTATTGGATTGTTGATGAATGTTTTCCCCTGAGAAAAAAGGCAAAATGAATTTCCTTCACAGCAGAACTAATTGTGGTCTAGTTTCCTTTTCCTTTCCTTTTTTTTTTTTCTTCCATGGAAATGAATTCTCTGTATAATTTTCAACTTTCCCAAGAAAATGAACCTGTTGATGAAACAGTTTCAACTCTCCAAAGCATATACAGACCAAAGTCCACTAGTAAAGCTTGGGGCCTTGCGCTTGTGAATCTCAAACAGACATTTCTTAATGCGTTTGATCAAGTATTTTATGACGGAAAAGCAAATGAAAAAGAAAATGTGATTAATGTTCTCTTTTTCTTTAATTTTTTTGCCCTTTTCCATTATCAAATTCTTAATTCATACAAAGCCCCAACTCTCTTTTTGAACTTTTAAGAAATGAAACTACCAGATTGCTCCAATACAATAATCTTCTTGTTCAAAATTCTATTTTGCTGAGATTTATCAGAATACTCTTACTGCTTTAGAAAGCTTTGCAACTATCAAAAGTTTTCACGGCAGCTTGAAGAATAGAAAAAACTTCATCCAGGCTCTCCACTGACAGAGTTTGTAATTCCAACTTATGAAAGACAAAAACAAGCACTTAAAATGAAGTCATCACAGAACTTTTTTATTTCCTAATATAATCCTTGAGAAAATCCATGAAAAAAAGCACTTAAATAGAAGAAGTGAACAAGAGAGACAAATTCGTCATAAAAGGATCTTTATGAAATCATAACCACATAGAACTTTCTTGGTGAAGATCACTGGCCAGCAGCAAATGCCTCAACTGGGAAAGTCTTGGTGATCCCAGCCAAGCTCTTGAACTGAATTTTTCCGGTGGGCGGCTCCACCACGGTTATCTCACTGACCGGTGGCCATAGCATGAGCTCCTTGGCCTTCACTCCCTTGAGCTTCTTGATCCTCTTCTTCTCCACAAACCCGGTTATCTCTGAGTCATAGCTCACAAGCTTGCTTATGACCTTGAAGCTGTGTTCAACTTTCTTCTTCTGCAGGATCCACATGTAGCCGGTGGCCCTCACGAACCCTACTTCAATCACATCAACAAGAGGGAGAAGTCCCAATGGAAGTTCAAACTCTTCGAGGACAGAGACCGCCATTTTCATGCCCTCTTCGTGGCCCTTCTTGACGAGTCCTCCTTCCTTCTCTGCCATTTTTGATAAGATTGATCTCTTAGTTCTTCTGAGGAAGTAACCAAAACTTCATTTTATACTCTAATTAGTGTATAAATGAGACAATTTTAATGAAGAAACCAAGGTTTGTAGCATTGTATCAACCTCCAAATTTAGCATTTTGAACGATCCATGACTCAGCAGATATTGTAGCATTGCAATGTTGTGTACTGTCATGCCGCACTAGGCCAAGGATAAGATTACAATGTTATTTGCATTCAAAAACGATTTCACGAAAAATTTTATTCTTCAAAAAATTTATACAGAAAATCTTACTAAAATAATGTGATTGTGACATTTTTGTAATTAAAAAGCATTATGACAAATTTTTTATTTTAAAGTAAATGACTCTCGTACAATAAATTACGTATGAATTTTTTAATTGTATAAAACTATATAAAATTCACAATACATGCTTGATCCCAAAAATAATATAAGTAATGCTATACAAATAGAAAAATTTATACATTAATTTATCATCTAAATAATATAGTTAGATAAAAACCATTTAATTTAAAACAAAACACTTATCATGCTCTTAATTACAATAATATGGGAATTTTTTTATACAAATTTTCTCAAAAAATAGCATTTTTCAAAACTCATATGTATATACAGTGAGCGTGGATCGAACACACAACCTTTTAATCTTCAATTTAACACTCTCCCAACTGAGCTATCCCCGCAGTGGCATTGTATTTGTTTATCCACAAATATACAAACAAGAATTGCAGAAGATAGTCATTTTCATGTTGATTGGCAATGTTCAGTAATCTGGGGAGACTCTCACTTCATCAGACAAGGTTTAGGTGTTGAATGAACTGTCAGAAACTCACTGATAAAACCCATCAATGATCAAACTGCAGCAAACAAATTTGGCAAAGCCACTGGCTTTTTGTTCATTGTTAAGACTATGTTTGGATCTTGAAATTATTGAGGAAAAGAAAAAAGACAAGCAAAAGGTAATCAATAATGCATATTCAGTTTTTTATTTTATTTTATGGGTAGCCCACTAAAAAATTTGTCTTATGAACCAGGCTTACGCATATCCTTCTCATTTTCTGACACCCAACCAAACAGAAGTAGTAGATTCACCTTCTTTCTTTCAATTTTATTTTCCCTTCTTTTCTTTTTTCCTTTTCCTTTCCATAGGAATTAATGAAACCAATCACAAAGTGTTCTAGCCTTGCAAGTGAGACACCTATTTGGGAAAGACTTGTAATCACTTTGAATGTGTCATGAATACAGAGTTCTCATATCTTGAGTGGGTCAAAAGAATACCCAAAAACATAGTATCTTAAAGCCAAAATTCAGGAAAAGCAAAGGGTCTGATTGTAGTCCCGCTGAGTTGTCTCCCTTTCCAAGATAAATCATGTCCCTGCCAAACTTCTCACCAAACACCTATCCTTTCACAGCATCATTGTTTTTGTTTCCAAATGAATTTTCAAATATGTTGCCAGTGACAAGAGAATTCCCATGATAAAAAAGCTGCAACAGCAGGGGTAATTTGCCCTTGTTTTTTACTGTTGCTTATTTGGTTTCAGAAAAACTAGTTACAGATAAAAGTCCACGGGACTCCTGCCACTGGAGAGATTGGAAAATATAAGATATAGGGGTGGGCAGGACACAGCTCCAAAGTTTTGAAATTTTTCTTTATATCCCATAGAGTTTTTGATATTTAGAATTTAATAGTGTATAGTCCCCCCTCCTTTTAAGTTTTTAAATTTCTCTTCACTCTTATAAATTTTTTAATATTTATAATAGTACATAGTGTATTGATCCTCCAAAAAACAAAAAAATTTCTTTAACCCTTCTTTCAACAATTTTTTTTTCGTGGCCCCCTTAACCGAAATCATGAGTCTGGTCAGATATATACATCCACACATGGAGAGTATTTTTTATTTTTTTTAATTTTGAGCTCATAACGCCTAGACCGTAATGGAGCAACATATATTGAAATAAATTACACAATGCGCATTACAATCTAAAACTCGATTTTTGTCAACTATAACATCGTGGGTAACATGTTTTTACATCAAAATGTTCTACTAAAAAATCTTGTCTACAACATCCCAAATTAAAAAACAAACCATGAATCAACTAATTGATGCAGAATCATCTACCTTCCACAATAGCATCAGACCAAGAGAGGGACATGGAAGATGAGAGGCCCTGTCTAATTTGTTCAAATGTTGGGTGTGATCCATTGCCCATCCAGATTTCCTTAGACCTCAACCTCTCAAGCAAGTAGACATCCATGTCCTCACTTTCAGACTCATCAGCCTCATTCTTCCCTTCTAAGACCTTCACTACTTGTCTCATAGAAGGCCTAGCTTGTGGGTCAGGGCAAGCACACAACAAGCCCAAATGAAGCACCCTTTCCACTTCCTCCTCATTGAACCCTCCTCCAACCCTCAATCTCTCATCAAGGGCATGTACTAACTCCCCTCTCCCCATCAGTTCCCATACCCAATCTATCAAAGGAGGCTTCCCTTCCTCAATAGGTCTCCTCCCACACATGACCTCTAAAATCAAGACCCCGAAACCAAAGACATCGGTATGTGTCGAGGCCCGGCCGCTCCGGATGACCTCCGGCGCCAGGTACCCGACGGTTCCGACCACCCGGGTCGTGCTAGCCGCTTGCCCGTGCTCGTGCATTCGGGCTAATCCAAAATCCCCTAATCTTCCATTCATTTCTCTGTCAAGTAGGACATTGCTGGCCTTGATATCCCTATGTAGCACTTTGGCCTCCCAACCCTCGTGCAAGTACAAGACCCCTGAACCCACATCTCTCAAAACTCTCATTCTCTCTTCACAACTCAACATGACCCTCTCTTCACAATCAAACACCCTCTTGTCCAAACTCCCATTTTCCATATAGTCATACACCAAGATTAAGCTGCCTCTCTCTTTCTTACACCAACCTCTCAACCCCACCAAACTCCTGTGTTTTAGCCTTCCGAGGCTCGAAATCTCGGCCAGGAATTCTCTCATTCCTTCGTTGTTTTCGTGCGAAATTCGCTTCACCGCAACCTCTGCCCCTCCTGCTGCCAACACCCCCTTGTAAACCTTCCCATTCCCTCCGATTCCAATCACATTTTCATCAGAGAATCCCCTTGTTGCTGCGTCAATTTCTTGGTAAGTGATTCTATGAGGCCAATATTCCAATTCCCAATCTTCCATTTCCTCTCTCTCCCTTGCTCTCCTCCTATTTCTCTTGATCAAAAGCAGAGAAACAACAGAACAAGCAACAAGAAAAAAGAAAAGCCCTACTGTCATGCCTGAAATGAACCCTTTTGATCCAAAAATCGAGCTCTCCGGCAGCTCAAACGACGGCAAACCAGTTGTAACAAGTTCTTCACTCAACGAAAATTTCGAATTACTAAAGCTCCAAGCTAATATCCTGTGACTTTGGACTAATTGTCCGGTGGCTGCAGTGAATCCAACATACATTTCATCCTCGAAAATTCCAGAAAGATTAAGCGAAACTTTGAGTAATGGCCAAATAGGCCTCTCCATGCCTGCCAAAGCCATGGTGACATTGATGTGAAAATCAGCATAGTCAATCCAGACTTGATAGTTCTTGCCATTGTTGAGCTTCAACTCTTGAAAGGACTTCTCATCGGCACCGCCATCACCGTAATAGCCTGCATCGCTGGCGATCGTTGATGTCAAAGAATTCTCATCGATCCCAACATGATTGTCATTCATGTCATTAAATTCTTCGTTCTTGAAAACATCAAACTCGATGCCAAAAACATGGTTACTTAAATTTCCATCATTGGTGCGGTTGAGGAAGCCCATGTGTTGAGCCGAGTTAGCTGCTTGAATTCCTGTATATGGAACAAACAAGAAAACTATGCCATGCCCGGGAAGGCTATCCTTGTTTGGAGCCATGGAGAAGATGAAAGAAGTCGAAAATGGAAGAACTAATGAAGAATTCGGATCCTTTGTGGGGATTTTTGATGGGTATAGAGCTCGGCCGATTGAGAAAGCTGTGTAATTGGTAAGAGTTAGAATTTTAGACTCGAGGGTGGCATCACCGTAGAGGGAAATGTTGGAAGGATCAAAGCCATTGAAGACAAATTCGGCTGCGAATATGGGTTGGAGAGAGAGGATTGTGGGGAGGAGAGAGAGGAGGAGAGTTGGTTCTGGGTGTTTCTTCATTGGAGCAAAGCTGAAGCAGAGGTGTTTGTCATGGAGGAGAGACAGAGAGAAAGGCTGGAGAGATGGAAATGAAGATGAGAGGGGACTAATTGAGTTGGTGGAGGAAATCAGGAAAAGGTCTTGTTAAATCCCTGGAGAGGTTGAAGTTGAAGTTTGGAGCACATTTTGCTTTGAACTTTGACAATAGGTGGCCTATGGTTTTGTCCTTGGATATTAGATAAATTACAGAATTGACATTCATCTGAGACTCTGATTATATGTGTATATATATATGCCCAGCTATGACTTGATTATATGTATACGTACAATATCTATATAAAGGTACCTTTCTTTGTTTTCAATACCATCTATAGTTATTGCATGGGGAGATTAGGTTAATATGATAATGAATCATAAGTTAATCCCACTAAAACAGAAGGTAACTAAACATAAATGGAAAGAATGATTGAAACTTTTCACGCATGGCCAATGGCCATAGCTTCGGTACAATTTGATTGAAGCAGTTTTAGATTTAATTTTTTTTTAGTATTCAAGTTTTTAACTGAGTACTCTTTTAAACTTGTGTAAAGTTACTGTGTATACAAATCATCTAAACTGCTATTCGTGGCAACCAATAGTCTGTGTTGATGAGAGGTCAAAGGTAAAACTTTTAAAACTTTGGGAGGCCGATTCCTATTTTTTTGAAAAATGCTCAAAAATTTATAGGTATGATGAAGAATTTTTTGAAAGGTTTGAGGCGCAGTGGCCACATTCATAAATGATAACCGTTCACAAAAAAATATGAGAGCGAATCAAACTTGAATGGGTCGGATCGGATGGGATCGGATCAGGTCAAATTTAGTAAGAGGGCGCTTATCCTGCCCCGTTTAGAATAATTGCTCCCCAAACCCGTCCCGAACCCGATAGGCCTTAACCCCGTCCCACCCCGCCCCGAATAAGCGAACGCCGACTTCACCACGATATGCCTCGACAGTTACATATGCAACCTGTTTGTGAGACTGAAAATATTTCCAGTAGATAGTCGGACAATGGAGTGTATATGTGTAAGGGCGTCAATGGTGGCTGGAAATTATTTGGTGGTTCTTAAAGTTTTTGACATCGTTGCACAAAGACCAAGTTCAGATCTATTAGAGGGGATATGGTAAATACCAAGTTCAGATCTGTTAGGAAGCAAATATTTTCATGTTCTGTTTGGTTGGCAAGAAAATATGGGGAAAAGGGCGAGAAAAGATGAGTTCAAAAACCAACCTGGTATTGCCATGTAAGGAGTATATATTGTGTTGTATATATAAATTTGCAGAACTGAAAGCTTGTGAGTCATGGAAATCATGGATGAAGAGGGCATATCAAATTAGTGGCATTTACAGCTGTACAACGATGCAATTTTCTATTAACCCATGGGGATCTCTACTCTGCGATAGTGCTCCTTCGCTTCGCCTCCTCCACTGACCTCCTTCAAAAGCATCATGTGGCCTAATGGTCCATATGTATCTAATGTAAAGCAAAGACACAAACCTGAAAAGTAATGATGATTTTAATAATAAAAAAAATTTTATATTCCGACCCGACATGAATCTATTTGCCCATTCTCGAACCGTACCAATAACAGTCACACTAAACCCGGACCGTTATGGTCGGGTCGGGTTCAGAACCGAAAACGGGTCTGTTTGCCATCCTTAATGACAACCATGTGATTGCTGGGTGACCCCTCAATTTTAAATATTAACAACTAATCAATTGCTGCCAATGGATGAATGGATTTCATTATGTTAAAAGCTAAACATAAAACATGTGGCCTTACTTTCACTCTGCCAGTTGGTGAAAGCTAGCACACCTAGTTTTTCCATTCTTGTTGGCTCAAAAGGCATTTTTTTTTTCTTTTAGGGTTATGGGTTGACAAAGAACATACTTGTACTTCAAAGTAAGTGTAATGTAACATTTACTCTGTTTATGCCTTGCTTGCCAAGTGAATAAAATTAAAAAAAAAATATAAGAAAATTCTATGCACAAATTAATCTATTACTCATTTTTTACCCACAAAACACAAAATGTATGAGTTTCACATGTATTTATTAGTATAGGTCACACTGCATTGTATCTTATAAATGCAAAAATAAGTAAAAATTAATTTATATATAGCATTATTAAAAAATAAAAGAGGCTCAATTGGTGCAAGAATTGCAATATGTAGTTGCATATATATATATTTATATATATTTATGTATGTACAACGTAATTTATGTTAAGTATGAAATTCTAAGTTCGATCCCTTCTCATAACCTTTTATGATCAATAGTTAATTATAAAATGCATGAAATTTATATGATTCATATTCCTAGTAAGAATTTGAAAGAGTAATTGCTCAAAAACTAAATATCCAATAACCAATATTTATATATATTATATACATATATTAAGGGCAGTCTGGTTATATTACGAGAAGCCAGACCCAAATCGTAACTTCAAATAGATCAATGGATAAGGAAGGTTCCTTCCTCCTCCGTTTTCCACAAAAGAAATACGGTATATAAGAAGAGTGTAAAGATAATGTGAAAGGAAACAGAAGAAGTTAAAGAAGGCAAGCAGGTGGCGGCTGGAGGCCCTTCACGAGAATTCTTTGTGTAGTAATAGGCTGGAGGCCCTTCGAGCTGTACCGACATTGGAATTGTACGTACAAAAAGTCCACACCCACCGCTGTTTTCACCGAAATTTTTACACCTTTATCAACATCATTTTGATAAGAAACAAAACAAAAAAAAAAAAACAGGTATGAAATCCTATCTTTTCATAAATTTAATATTAATTTATCTTCTCACATCATAAATCTCTTTAAAAAGATATTATCAAAATAAAACTTAATAAAATAAATAAATACAACTGAAAATAAGTAATATTCAAAATTAAAACAAACACAAATTGTATTTATTTTTTTTATTTAGCTTTATTTTTAACAATGTCTTTTTAAAAAGATTTATGACCTAAAAAGATAAGTTGGTGTTTGAATTTTGAAGAGTTTCATATCTATTTTTTTATTTAAAATTTTAACTTTTAAGATTTTTTTCTCAGAGAGATGTAAAAACTTATGTGAAAATTGCGGTGGGCTTAGACTTTATGTTGTACGTATGACTATGGCTAAACCGCTGTCTATTCTTGGGGGTTGGCTTGAAAGGTCAAGACATTAAATAACACATTGAATCAGTTACTTCCCTTTTTCCTATGTTTGGTTGAAAAGAAAAATCAAGGGAATATTTTTTTTTCACTTTTATTTTTTTATTTCCCGTTCAATATATATTTATTATACTATTTTCTTTATTTGTTTTTGAATTCTAAACACTTTTTATTATGGATTAATTACAATAAAGCTTTTTAATTATGATTCAGTATCACTAAATTCTTAGGTCTCGTTTGGTAACGTTTATTATTTTTTTTTAAAAAAATAAAAAATAACATTTATTTAAAAAAAATTTTAGTTATTTACAAAATTCGAACAAAAAAACTAAAAATACTAAAATTGGTATGTTTTCTCTTATCAAAATATTGGTATAGTACTATTAGGACAATAATAATCTACAAATGTCCATTATCAGACTACAAAAAAATAAAGAAAAAACACACAATCAAAAATAAAAACTGACAGCGTTATCAAATGGGCCCTTGCACTCTAAAACGCGACATATTCACCCCTTAAACTATCAATTTGTATCCGTATCTAAAAAAAAAAATATATCAATTTGTGTGAATCATTCTCTTCTATTAGCAATTCATTGGAAAAAAAAGATGAAAATTATTGTGTGACTTGAACATATTGAAAAATGAACAGTTTTGCACATAAATTGATCTTTTCATATTATAATAATTGTCTAATAACTAAAATGCCCTTTAAAATGATAAATATAGGGACAATTCAAAGGACATTTCAGTCATTAGAAAATAATTACAAAAAGAGAAGGTTAATTTATATATAAAATCATACTTTTATAAAATGTGTAAGTCACATTACAATTTTTCTTACTTAAAATATTACTAATAGAAGTGTTAATTGATACAAATTGATAATTAAAGGAGTCCATATTTTACATTTAAAGAGATTTAGTGATACTAAATTATAGTTTAGAATATATTATTATAATTAACTCTTTATTTTATTTACAAAGACAAACAGAAAAAAATAATTACTTTTCCTATAATTTTCGTTTTTTTTCCGTTTCTTTTCTCTTTCCTTCTACAAGTTTCAACAAGACCCGGGGGGAGGTAGCCGGCCAAGAAAGAAAAATTCCTCCTATTTTTTTCTTTCGATATTCTTATTCTTAATTTTTAGCTACTGAGATCATTCTTGGACTTTGCTTCTAAATATTTATGAGATTTATTTCACTCTCTTTCCTTATGAAAGCATTTAATGCCAGAGAGAGGAAAAAGAAAATATCAACAGGTGACTTTTGATATTGTTGTGCCAAAGAGTCGACATATTCGTAGAGTTATTTAATGTTTGGAATGAAAGAGCAAATGTGGACCGGTTATTTGTCCATTTGCGATAAATAATTATCTAAACATATAGTCAAAAAAATATCGTATGCAATGTGTCATACGTGACTTATCGCAAAAAAACTACGTATCATAAAAACACTGTCACATAGTATGACTGTAACGTAAAAATAACTTGTCGGACAAGAACACATGGCATATTACTATATGTTTTTTAGAGAAGTCATTATTCATTTATGAGCTTATTTAGTACAGTTTTTTAAATTTTTTTTATTTTATTTTTTTGATTTATAAGTAAAAACTTAAATTTTTTTAGTTTTTTTTTTTTAACAATACAAGATAAGCAAAAAAAGAAAAGTAAAAAAGCTTCAAAATCTTAATTTCTTTGCTTAAGAAAAAAATCCAAACAAAAAAAGCTTGAAAAAAGTCTAAATAAGCGGGCATTAATGTCTGTAAGAAGGTTAGAGAAAATATGGCTGCACATAAAATTGAAAATCTTGGTCAATTACTTCACTTTAGTGGTCAAGATTATTGCCATATTTAATGATAATAATATTAATTTGTTGCTTGTATTTGGCAAACCATGGGACAGACCATTGAGTTTACAAGGTAAATAAAAGCTACCATCAAACACCTGAAAAAAAGAATGAAGATGGAGTGGAGGAAAAAGCAGCTTCTTTTTTTATTGTTAGGAACCCCAAAATCACCTTAACATGCAGAAGGTATGAAGCAAAGCAAATAAAATCACAAAAAGAACGTATTATGAGAAGTAAAACAAACTTAGAAATCCATGAAATTCAAAATATAATGATAAATTATACTAATATATAAAGAGAGTACATCAATTTGGTTTTCCTTCTTTCTGAAGCCGTTTCAATATATTGCAAAACCAAATTTATCTCGAACCCAATTCAATTAGGTATGGTTTAAATACCAAAATTTAATGATAAGCTGTACTAATATATAAAAAGAGAACATCAATTTGGTCTTTCTTTTTTTCTGAAGCCGTTTCAACACATTGCAATATCAAATTTAGCTTAAACCCAATTCAATTATGTACGGTTTAAATACTTTATTTTTATTTTCACAGGCAAATATGAAAATGCCAGCCTTTTAGATAAGTACATCTTCTTGAAATACATGCAAGCCTCCAGTTTTTTAACCTCTCGCATCTCAATCCTCACGTCTCAAAAGTATCTATATATAAACTTGCATTAAGCATTGCTTTTGTCCAAAGCCTAGTAAACATTAAGTAGGCGGCCAGTCATGATCAATCAGATTAACCCATATATTTAAGAGGGTTGTTGCTGAGATGTGATTAAAAAATTAGGTGGTTTGAGAAGATTTTTCATATTGATTCAATTAAAGGTCCAAACAAATTCATATGCCACCAAACAAACTATAATTGCCATGATTTACAACATCTCTGTGTAATGCATGCGATTTATTTTAAATAAGTAATCTAAAATTAGTTGTAAAAGCCTTGGATTGCCTAAGCATGTTTGCATCTCTCTGATTTGTTCATTTCTTTACTTAGTGGACAAATCAATGGTATTGTGTTATACTCATTTCTTTACTTAGTTGATGCAAGCCACGCCAGCTAATGTGGCATGCATCAGTCGGCACATGTCCAACAATGCTTGATGTTAATATTTTCTATAGACTAATTTTAAAAAGCTACATAGAAAAGCCATAATAAGCCCTTCTTGATAGAATTTAGATCCTAATACCTCAGTTATTAAAAAAATGGACTCAACAATTACATTGAGCTATCTAATATTGCCTTTTAATCTCATCTTGCACGTGAAGAGAAAAACTAGAAAAACTAGACGTGGTGCTCTAACTCGCTCTAACTCATGCAAAACAAAGTGCACAATAAAAAACATAACAGAATAATAGACTAAGATTACAAGCTTGAATTCCAAACCTCCTAGAATCAGAAGTTTGATACTATATTAGATTACCAATTGTCTTAAAAACTTAAAATGGAACAAACAGGTATGTCTTTTACAAATTAAGCAATATATATGTGTGTGGGTGTGTGTATGTATCTACATTGCAGTCAAGATGAAGATGATGTTTACAATTCTTTCCCTTCAAATCAAAGGAATATCAAAACATGGGAGCGACATCATGTCTTTGACCAACGAAGCAAGAGATATATATATATATATAAGTATGTGTACAGTGGAGTCAAGATGAAGACAATGTATACAATGCCTTCCTCCAATTATTTGATGAGTTGGTATGACCAGAACTAATTGCAACATAACAACTGTGATGTATGATTTGGATATATAGGAGGAAGACAATTCCCTTCCGGCAAGATTTCTCTAGCATTTCACTTTCTTGAAGGTTACGAGAAAGATCAACTGTCTCATAGATTGAAAGTGTCTTTTTCACTAAGCTCCAAGATGTGATTAATATTCTCATCCACGTGTTGCTGTGCAAGCAAAAAATATCTCCTTTTTACCCAAAGAAGTTGATTTTAGACTGTCCTACCTCACCCCTCTTATGAAAACAACATTTAGGTTTGAGACTTTTTGAGAGAGAGACAGAGAGGGACCTTATCCTTCGCAAACAAGAACATGCATTCATGTCATCAGAGTTGTCAGATTAGCAGATCTTGACTATTAACTACGATCTCATTTGATGATGGCACATCAGCTAAACTCTATCATTTGAAACTTAGTTAATGTGTCACTTATTAACTAGTGACTGATTTATAACTGTGCGGCTGTGGGTGGCAGTCTTCTTTGCTTAATGAGGTCTATGTTTTTTTTTGTGTGGCTAGTTGTATACTATTTTTTTTTTCTCAATTGGCTCGTCCAAAGAGAGATTATGAACTAGTAACCATATGCCCGAACCAAAATATTTCATTGTCATGGCAACCTTTGTGTCATTAAAACTAAAAAACAAATGTATTTTAAATTTAAAAAACATTACAAAACTCGGACAACCTCAAAGTAGAATGTAAAAAACATACGTATTTGCAAGAAACATGTGTAGCAGCATTCGTAATAGATTATGTACAGGTCATAATCGATGTTGAAGAGTTTTATAAATTAATGGGGGCTGGGGGAAATCACAAAAAAAATAAATAAATAAATTTAGTGCATGAGATCTTTGTCACTACAATTTGAAATCAATTTTTTCTAGCTGATGTTTATTGTAGAGGCCATTCACATGATATGACAGATCCTCTTGCTTTCAGTCCAACTTGGCTGGTTGGTCTCAAATGGATGTCCAAAATTTTGAGTCAACTGACGTACACCTTTTTTTTTGTTTTTGTTTTGCTAATCAAGTGTTTGAATTAGTTTGCGTGTATCTTGATTAATTTTAAGTCTTGTATAATTTTCGTCTTATACAAATTTAATAATTATTAAGCTAAAAATTTTGGAGGTGACACCAAGAAATCAATATACACTTCTTTTGTTTTTGGCTCCTCTCTCCATTGAGTACCATTGGATTTTGGAATTGAATGGTAAGAAAAATTATTATTTGATTATAGAGTGCCACGTTACTCTTTCTCTTTTCAAAATGTAGTTGCTTGTCTTTCTTAACCACGATGATAAAAATTACTTGTTTATGTTTAGATTGTGAGAATTTAAATACCCAAGTACAAGTACAACGAAATAATAGTTAAAATAACCAGGTAAGAACGGAGTCGATTCACAGGAAATGGAGTTTAAATTATGTGAAATATCACAGTTGTGGATGGTAGATATCATAATTCACTCTAGGTAATAGGATAGATACCGACTAAGCCATGCTAGACACAGAAACGTTACAGATGGCTTAAGTTGGAACCTAAGTCTATCAATTTGAATTTTACCTGTTGTTGATGAGAGTTAGACAAAAACTGCAGACATAGTAATCAAAAGAAAAATATTTTATTTTTGAGAGATTTGATGATTGTTAAATTAGACGGCAAAATAAACAGATTAAAAACAGTTTTATTACGTAACTTTCTTGGAGTTGATCAATACATGTTTACTATATGTCAATCGTTTAGCCCCCTTGAGCCTCATAAATCAATAGATGGGAATATTCAATGATAACCAAATACTAAAATATTAAGTTAAAATCATGAACCCTAGTCATCGACTCATAAACATTAGATAATTCTTTATCATAGTATAAGTGTAATAAGTATAATTAAAAGCACATGTTTTCAAAAGTTTACTTACATACTTATTAAATTATTATCGAAGACCCTCACCATAGATTTGCATATACTAACCACTTTGTCAAGGTAAAAAGTATTATAAATATAATTAAAAATCTAAGTTTTCAAAAAAGATCTAGATTTTAATTACCAATAATATAAAAGCAATCTATTACAGATTAAGATTAAAAGTCTTAGGTCACTACTAGTGATTTGAACATAAAAACATACTATATAGAAGAACAGCATAAAATATACAAATCTCCGAAAAGCGTAGAGTAAACCAACATTTATTTTACTTTACACTACTCCTATATTAATTATGATACTTCTAAACTTAAATTTGTTTACAAAAAACAAAATTATTACGTGCATAAAATGTACATGCATGTACCCGTGTATGCAATGTACCGAGCTGTTGGGGACTACGAAATTTTTCACGACCTGGCTATAATGCATACGCATAATACCAAAAAATTATGATATAATTAGCAAAGCCTAATCTACGTAATTAGAATTATACCTTCGAGATCTCTCTGGTTTGATCCCGACTTACAGCAAGTATAAATTTTGAAATCTTTCTACTTTGATCTCGAACAACAAGCAATAGCAACAAGCACGAATCAATTCCTCGAACTCAACCTTCGGACTTCTGCTGTATTCCTCATATACGCCTTACACCAGATAGAGTAGGCTCACAGCTATTAGGGTTTCTCTTCCTCATAAAAACACGTATCTCTAAGTTATGATCAAGTGTCACCCTAACTACTCTTAGAGTGCATATATATATATATATATATAGAGAGGCTACAGTAGGAACCATAAGATTAGTATGACTAGGGCTTCCTACACAAATAAGAATTATTAATCCAACCAGGATTAATTTTTAATTACGTAAATTATAATTTATACTACTAATGAATTATAATTGCACTTCCTGTCATACTAGGAATTATATTTCGAGCTGTATATTATTAAATGCTTATTTATCTCCCCACTTTAATATCACAGATACCAGTATATTAAATTAAATTACTGATAATTAAATTTAATAGACTTATTTAATTCCTTGAAACCTTCTAGTTAATTTATTGATATGTCAGATTCATAATCTACCTGCAGGATTTGACATAATCAAAACTTATATAAGCTTCCGCAATGAGGTATCATCGATCCCTATACCGGGATATAAATTATATCAATAATTAATATTTACCATACACGTAATGTTATTATCCAACTCACTGAGTTTATTAACCCACAAAATATCTCACTTTTCTGTGAATCAAAACAATAAATACTACATGTACGTGTCTATTTATTATATTAGGATTAAGAGTATAAGTACTCATAAGAATTATGAGGTATTAATTGTTTTATATAGTCAGTATAAAAACAATTACCTCAACACGGTCCTATTCAATTCACACAAAGTGTAGCAGTATAAAAAGTTGGAACTATATCGTTTCTCATAATCAAGATAGACCTATTAAAATCTTGTGCTACAGTCCTACAGATGGTGTGTCCAGTTTTATCTAAGACTGTGAACAATAAGCTTATATTTCATAAGAATCGATGATCTGATTTTCCGTGTGTAAGTCGTACTCTATACACCAGATCATCTACTACATAGAATAAGAGACACACATGCATAATCATTAAATAAATAACGCAATCCAAACATTACTTACACAGATTCTCATTAAAAATGGAATAACTAATTTATTAATAAATACTAAAGTCATTACACAAAGCATGTCTTTTAGTATAAATCTCTAACACAAACGTGTATAAAAAAATATTAAGTTTTTGAATAAATATTGAATGGAAAGACAAATGTTAATTAATCATTTCAATATCATCACATGATATTCGCAATTGGTTTCAAGAATAAAACTAACTACTCATGATAATAAAAAGACATAATTTGAAGAAAAAAAATGACTTCAAAAATAAAAGTATTTATTACAGCGAAATAACGGTAAAAAAATACTAAAATAGAAAAAATAATTGAGTGAAAAGCTGTTAGCAAACTAACTAGAAATCTACCCCTAAGAAAAAAAACAACTAAATGGAGCTCTCTGGGTTCTTCCCTGGCTGAACTCTTTGAAGCTCCCGCCATTACTAATTTATAAGCAAGACACTTGTAGCCGACAATGACTTCTTACATTTCATAATTGCCTCCCACTTGCATTCCTTCTATTTGTATTTCATAATTGCCTCCCATTCAATTCAATAATTCAATACACTTCCATTCAATTCATGTTGGCCATTATTTTTGGCCTTTACTCCATTTGCACACCTGCACACACACACACACATATATAATATGTAATACTCACACGCGCGCACACACACACAAATATATATATATATCTATGTATAATATGTAATACACACACACACACATATATATATATATATATGTATAATATGATACACACATATATTATATAATATATGTAAGTGAAATTTTTCAAGAAGGTCGTGCTAAACACTCAAGCCCACGTTGATGTGTCCAAACTCTCTACAAGAAAGAGAAGTTAGAATGAGTCGACTCTTGTTGGACCGATCACACTCCGATAATTAAGTTAGCAAGCTTAATCAAGAGTAGAATGAATAAAAGTTGCATATACTTGGGGTTAATTGTCCATACCTGACTTTTAAGGGCTTGGGTATTTATAGTGTGATCGGTGGAGTGTTTTATTTTTGGCCTACTAGCAGGTCATCATGGCCTACTGGGTAGGCATCATCATATGCCGTCAACTGACCTCGTGCAGGGCTTGTCTTACCATCGCTGAAGAATCCGACTAATCAAACGTGCAGGTCGACGTTGCGTGGGGAGCCCCTGGCGCATTTAATGCAGGTCAACTCTGTATTTAATGCTCTGAGACCGCTAGCAGTTTGGGCTCATCCTTGACGGTTTGGGCCAAGATCGGCACCTTGGGCCGGGCCAAATCATTCTTTAGTGCTTGAGTTGGGCTGCTCAGCAGCCCAACTTCAATGTCATGTTAATTGGGCCTAACCAGGTGGGCTGGGCCGTGTGTTTTTACCCCCACAATATAATATAGTAAATTAACACTCGAATAAATGTTTATATGTCCATTGGCTTCATTTTGCGTAATTTTAGCTTTAAATCTACACAGAACATAAAAACGTAAAATAAAACTAATTTTATATTGAAATAAATAATATATAAATAATTACAAACAATAGCTTACAATTAGGGACTCTAATTGTACTTTTTAGAGTATAATCACACCCCCCCCCCCAACTAATTAAGCTGTTGCTAGTTCCTAGCAAAACAATAAACACACTTAAAAAGATAGGCTCCACTTTCATGAGGATCACAAGCGCATTTAGTATATGCACTGAGCCTTTAAACCCTTAGATTTTTCCTAGTGAACGAGTGGTGTCTCGTGAGGATTGCAGTGATGGTACCCATAAATATCAAAATAGGCCTGTAACTGAGATTAGGAGGATAAATGTATCAAAACATAAACATGTTCTGTCTATCCTACTCTCTATTACACAAGTAAGATAATATCTTAAAACAACACATGAGAAGATTTTGTATGTGTGTAATTATTACATGATAAGAAAAGTATTACAACATTAAAATACAGATACATCCTTTAAATTTTGATTCAACCTCACTAAATATTCTCTCAAAAACAAAGAATATAAGCATCTCACACTGGTTGTTTTTGTAAAAGAGTAAATGTAATGTAAAAATAAAAGAAACAACCATAAAGAAATGACGTGAATATATAAAGTGAGAGACGACTCTGCATAACTCCATGAAAGAATACTCAATGTTAAAATCACACAAGTAACTGATAAGTGAATTTTCTATGAAGTGAATGAACAAGTAATATACATATCAAATCCTCGAGTACTTTGTTCAGATTGTAACTTAATTATGAGGTTTAAGGTAGGGAGAAAGAAAGAATAAACGCTCAAAACATGTGTGATCAGAGCATGAAATGATCAATGAATACATAACTTCAATTTTTCAATTTCATTTGATTTGATAAGAATGTTTTTTTTCTTCTTTTTTTATTTATTTTTTATACTTCCCTTCTTTCTTACTTTCTTTTCTAGTTTTTTTTTTTTTTTATCGTATTGCAAATAGATCACCCACTTTTTAATTCAACTTGCATAAGTAAAGACACTTGTGTTGTCATATTTAAGGATGAAACTTTATAATAACATGTAGCAAAAGACAAAGAAATAGATTTAAAGATGGTTCCAAGGGAATTACATCAACATAGAAATCTATGCCTTAAAAGATTAAAAAATGGCATCGATTCATTTTTGAAAGTTCACAATAACTCAACGTTCTAAGAATTCAACATATTAAATTACTGTAACAATTCAAACAATTGAGTCAAATATAAATATAATGAAGCTATTGAAAGAGTGATGTTAAAGAAATTCATTAAAAGTAAATGTTAACACTCCGAAAAGCGTGATTGGCTCTAAAGCTCATTTGATGAAAAATCTTCACTTTTTAAGAATGAAATTATACAATATGTAAAAATCTAAACTGATCATGGTATGGTAATAAGTGATGTAAAATAGCATTTTTCTATGTGTTAAGATAAAATCTTGCAATTGTATTAAAAAAAAAAAGATAAAACAAAAATTGTGTTAAGGTGAATGAAAACATGTTTCAACAAATTTCCAAAATTCACATCTGCATTTCATATAAAATTATACAAAATTATAGAAGATACGCAAGCCTCTTTTGTAGATCTTAAGTGCATTCAAATTGTATACTTTTCGGCCTTGCGCATGTTTTTGTTTTTTTTTTTTTTTGGAAGAAATACAAAATATCTGTAAAATAAATGTTATTCATATTTACAAATAAAAATAAACACGCAAATAAGACACTTAAACCTAACATACCCTAGGAAGAATAATCATTACAAAATCGAGCCAGACTTTTGACATCAAAATAAAGATAGTCTCAGCATTTACTCGTCCATTTATGAATAAATCATTTGATTTCCTAATATTAGTCGACAACTCCCTTTGTAATTTTTATCCACACATGTGTGGCTCGCACAACGGTGACACCTATTTAGTCTCTTTGCTCTTCTCTTACAAGCCAGAGTACTTCGACCAGTAACAGGTTGAGTTGTTCCTCTTGGAGCACAACTCTCCTCACCATCTTTGCATGGCGAATTATCTCTCCCCTAATACCTATTAGCCCTAATTTTATTTATATAAAATTTTATATATGGTTTTAATGATAAATCACTTTGATTTATAAATATTTTCTTAATTAAATATAATCAATACTTTTAATCCTTGGTCTAGTTGGTGTAATAAAGTTTTATAAGATTATGAAGTAGTTGAAAGAGAGATCAAGACTTAAAAAGTAATATCTAAATTCTTGAGAATCATGTTTTAAGTAAACTTGACTCAATGAAGAAAATTAGAGGATATAATTTTCTTTAAAAGTTAAAAATTCGATGAAACTATATCTTATAATATAGTAATAGTAGTTTGACCATATCTTTTGATCCAATCGTTGGATTAATATGATTTTTGTGATATTAAAAATAAAACTCAAATTCCTATAAATAGTGTCTCATGAGGATGTCGTGAAAAGAATGTCTTGTGGGACAAAACGAAGCTGGAAGTGAAGGTAACTCAGCAAAAATTCAAATATATCAACTAGGAGACAGTTTGAGTATTTTGATCATAAATTTTGATCTGACCATTGGATCGACATGATTCTTAAGGTTATGAAAATCTGACTTCTATGTTTACAACTTTTCTCTTATAGACATTTTCAAATTCGAACGTTATAAGGGAGAAAATCGAGGTGAAAATGGAGGCAACTCTGCAGAAATTCAAATATGTCAACTGAGAGACAGTTTTAGTAATTTAATCATAACTTTTGATATAACCATTGGATGAACTTGATTCTTGAGGTTCTGAAAGTTTGACTTTCATGCCTACAACTTTTGTCCATAGCCATTTTCAAATTCAAACGTTATCAAGGTGTAAATCGAGATGAAACTAAGAGATCTGATTAGAAATTCAAAAACTTATCTGACAGCAAGTAGCTCAACGGAAAGAAATGTCTTCAATGCTCTCCAACGCGCTATAAACTCATTTAACGTTACGAAATCATCATTTTATATTCATATATAAATAGAGATACACTTAAAGAACAAAAGACAACAACAAGAGTTTATGCATACAAAGTGTTATTCATCCTACAAAGTCTTTGAGAGCTTAATTGTATTTTATCTTGTAATGTTTTGAGATCTTCATTGGCATATCTATTCTTTGAGAGAATTATTTGTAAGCAAAAGTGGTTGTACTCTTGTTCTTTATTCTTGTAAAGGAGAGACTAATTAGGAGAAATAGCTAGGGCTTGAGTGTGACTAGCATTTGTACAAAAACTAGTTAGAGTGAGAGATCACTTGGTTGGGTGTGACTAGTAACTGTGTAAAAAATAATTGAAGAGGTGTGACTAGCATCTATGAAAAAAATTAGTTGTAAAGGAGGACTAGCACCTAGGTTAAAAGGCTAGTGGTTGTATCTACAGTTTGGATATAGTGGAAAAAAACTCTCAAACAAAGAGCCTTGGGGAGTGAATGTAAACTTTGGAGTTGAAGTTGAACCACGATAAATCTTGGTGTCGTATTCTTTTTTCTCTATCTTCTTTATTTTATAGTTTAAATTGCTTGCATTTATTTATAACATATTATTGGTTGATTAATATTTGTTTAAATATTTAGTTAGAATTTTTAAATCTAAAATTATTTGTTGAATTATTGTTTAAACCCAATTCACCCCTTTCTGGGGTTGCCACTTGAACGAACAATACGAAATGGAAATATCCGGTAAATGCAACATGAAAATGTAAAAGCTAGACCATCTATATGAGAAGTCATGATACTATCTAGTTCTTTAACGTCTTCAAGTCACAAAGATAAAACTATGAAATTAACAACAGAAATATCAGAAAACGAATGTATCCCCCTCCCCCAACCAGAGAATGGCCACGTTTTGAGGCGAAGGAGGAAACAAAGGGTGGGAAGAATTAAACACGAACGGGGAACAAAGTATTCCCCCCAACTATAGAGAAACTAACTAACAAATTATATAAACTATTCTAATTATACAAATGACAGGGTGTTACTTCTATTCAAGCAATGGTGGATCCATGAGATCCACACTTTCCACTAGACTGACAAGGTTCTTAAGGTAGAGCTTTAGACAATACCCATTGACTTTGAAGATATTGCCATGCTAGGATCCTTAATTTCTATTGCCCCGTATAGTGACACATCCCTTACCATATAAGGTCCAAACCATTTACTCTTCATTTTACCCTGTGTCACGTCCCGATTTTTCGCATTCAAGGAAACACAAATGAGAAAAATATGGTACTCTCTCGTTAAAACTCATCCTCCTAGAAGGACGAATGCGACTAGGTTTGAACTAGAAATTAACTTGAATAAGAGCTTTTGGAAAAGATTTGGAGTCACCACCTAACTTTATTAAGGTGAGTTAGGTCACCTAAAACTAAGTGCAATTCGAAGATTAAATTGAGGGTTTTTTAAAACTTCCTCAAGAGAAGGTTTTTAAAAAAATAAGTTGTTTGGCAACCTTTGAAAAGATTAAAGTCCTTTTTTGAAAATAACTTTATTTTTTATCTCTAAAAAATAGTGATAGGTTCAGAGGTTGGTTACTTATAGGGAAAATACACTAGGTTATCACCTTATCTTGCCCTTACAGTACCTGCATGTCTATTTACCCTAGATTCATTCAATTGAAATTTTCGATTAACAAGTGTCCACTTATATCTATTTTGAAAAAAAATTTGGAAAAAAAGTTTGATATGATGCATAATATGCAAGTGCAAGAAAAGTCTTTGATTTTAAAATAGATTTGAAGAAAGGATTTGAAGTTTGAAAGAGGTTGTGGGAATTGAAAACTTGAAAAAGGTTGTGACCATACCAATGAGGGTTGCCTACGCATCCCTTTGTTGGGAATCAGGTTAATCGTAGTTCGGACTCAGGGTCCGATTGAAAATAGATACTTTGAAGATTTATTTGATTTAAAAAGACACTTTGAAGCCTTTGAAAATTTTAACTTGAAAAGAGTTTGATTAGAGGATTTGAAATTGACCTTGAACTTCATTTGGAAGCGAACTTCGAATTGATTTAGAAAAATAAAGTTGAACTTTGAAATCAATTTGACTTGAATTGAAGTTTGAAAACAATCTTAGTTTAGAAAAGAGTTTTAGAAATAATTAAAGCTTCCTAACTTTAGGGTTAGGGTTGAATTAGGGTTTGGCCTCTTAGGGTTTAGGTAATTTAAGATTGAAACATGCATTTGTAATAAAAAGGTTTGATTTTAAAAAGTTAAATTTTAGGAAAGTTTTGAATTAAAAATGTTCCAAATTAGGGAAGTTTTGAATTAGGAAATTTTCATTTTAGGAAAGTTTTGAATTAGGAAAGAGTTGCTTTTGGAAAGATTTAAACTTAGAAAGATTTGAAATTTAGAAAGATTTGGAAGTTTGAAATTAAGAAATGTTTGAAAGTTTGAATTTAAGAAAGATTGAAATTAGAAAAGATTAGAATTAGGAAAAGTTTTGATAGTTTGAAATTTAGAAAGTCAGAATTTGGAAAAGTTTGAAATTAGGAAAAATTAGAATTAGGAATGATTTGATCTTTATTTCCTAACATAGAAGATTGAATTTTATTTTCAAAAATAGATAGTTTGATTTTGTTTCCAAAATTGAAGGATTTGATTTGTTTTCCTAAATTGGAAGATTTGATTTAACATAGAATTGGAAAGGTTGAATTACGAAAATCTTGAATTTGGAGATCTATGATTTGGTAGAAAAAGAGGTTTTGAAAACCTATGATTTAATGTAGAAAATAATTTTAGAAACCTATGATTTGAGACAAAATAGAAAGTCATGATTTCAAGAAAAGAATTAGGGTTTTCTAATCATGTACTCTAGGGCTTGACTTAGACTTCAAGACAAAGAGTTTTTGAAAAGTAAATCTTTGAAAAGACATTTTTGAAAGGAAATTTGCAAAACTATTTAGAAAGGAGTTTGAATGTGGACTCTTACAAATCACTTGAATATCTTTACTTTTCTAAAACGATCTTAACTATAAAAAGTTTAGAACCATTCTAGAGTTGTGATTTTGATAACAACTAGGATTTGGTATATGGACTATAATGATCACATTGAATGTAACACCTTCTTAAAACAACCCTGATCATGGAATAGCTAAAATCATATTAAGATTATGGTTTCGATAAAAATAATTTAGGGCTTGAACCCAAAATTTGGACCTTGATGGTCATATTGAATATAACACTTTCCTAAAGCAACCCTAACCATGGAATGACTAGAATCATCCTAGGAGTGTGATTTTGAAAACAAGTTTCAAAGAATGAAGTTTTGAATGCAAGTTTTGAAAGAGAAATTTGACGTAAGTTTGAAACAACTTTAAATGCAACTTTGAAAGCAATGTATGAACATGATAACCACAATGTCATAGGGTCGTGAACATACAATGTTAGACTTCACCACATAATTAAGGGGGCCAAACCCACATTGTCTAAGGTTGAACTGAAATAAAGCCCCCAACAAGATAACCTTTAACAATTCTTCCTAGGCATGAACCGGAGCGTCCTTTGTTTCAAGCATTCAAGAAGAGGAGGTAGAATATGGGAATTAAAATAGATAAAAACCCAAGTAGGTTAGGAGAGACAAGAGAGAGGGAGATTATATAAAAGTAACTAAAAAACTAACCTCGTATTCTTCTTGCTTTGATTGCTTTGTTTACTTTACTTGACTTGAACTTTGAAATCTTTGAAAATGCAGCACTTGATCTTCAATGGATGCTTAGAGGCTTGAGTATGAGTGTATAGAGTATATAGAGGCTAGGGTTTGAGTGTATGGAGACTAGGGTTTAAAAAGGCTTGAGAGAATTAAGGTTTTGGGAAACTTCGAGCTCTGTTTTTAGAGAGACAGAGTTTCTGGACTGAGTTGGTGGACTCTTTTTAAATTTGCACAGGGGCCATTACAACAGGCGCCAGTTCCTATTTCAATTGGCCCCACTAAGAGTGGCGTTAAGCCATTTATTAGCTTAGCGCCACTAGTAGTGGTACCAGCCATTTAAGAAAGTTTTAAGCTGGCAAGAAATGTATCTTTTGACCCTTGGAATGCTAGGCAAAAGATTTGGACACTTGTCTTAGTGACTACTATGCAATTTTTGACTTAGTTTCACCAAGAGTGACTCCGAAACGTCCGTGAATGATTTGGAAGGCCGGGGATAGACAGAAACCCTTGAAAGAGTGTCCCGAAGGTAACAGACTTAAGAAACAATGCCAAAATATTTAAAAGGATGACCGGCCCACTAAGGGCAAAACGGTCAATTGGACTAGAGAAACACTAGAATGGACTCAGAGTGACCTATGAGAAAACTTGAAGTTTGGAAACACTATCGAGAGTGTTCTGAGGGGTTTTCGATTTGATACCTAAAGCTGGTGTAGTTGGAAAAGGCGACCGGTCCATCAGGGGCAAAACGATCATTTTGCACCAGGCTTACTGAAACAAACTTGGAATGGTCCAAAAAGGTGCCAAAAGATCGAGAATACCATTAGAAGCATCCTCGGGAGGTTACTGGTTTGATATCCAAAGCTGGTGTGATTTCCGAAGGCGATTGGATGCCTAGTGGCAAAATGGTCATTTTGACCAGATGGTCTCGGAACTGATCCAAAACTGACTAGAAGACACTTGAATATGTTAGATTGTTTTTTGGGACAATCTTTGTAAAGGGGGACTTACTGCTCTGAAAACTTAGGTACTTTTTTTGAAAAACGTGTCGGAAGGGCCCAATGGACAGTTTGATCATTTTTCACTGAAGTGGGCTAGTAGGCACTAGTGTTGACCTGGGTTTTAAGTAATTCTACCACTTTGATGGTGTTTGACGAGTTGGTTTCCAAAGGTATCTCATCCTTCGATAAATGTGTCATGGCCAAGAGGCTTGTTGGGTCCCGTGACATAAGGATTTTATTGGCAATTTTTAATGTCAATCTGTTTGCGAGTGTTTTCGCCACTTTAACTGTTGTGATGTTTATGAGTGTTTCTATCACTCTGACGGTATGCATTCATTCCGAAGACTGCCTAATCTCGAGAAGTAGCTAAATGCACTTATCGTCTCGAGGCCTTAAGTACTTTTTCGATCGACGTGCCGGATAGCGGACATTCTACATTGGCTGGCTAGCAAGCGCTAAAGGTGAACCGCTCTACCTTCTGGGGGACTTAGGTTTTGTCCCGATTGACAAGTTTGAAGGGACTTATTATTCTGAAAGGTTTTCTCGGTAAATGTGCTAGACATGATAGATTTGCCGTTTGAGGGATCAACTTTCTCAAAAGAGATGCCAAATTGAGTTTGATTAGTTTAGATTGGAATTGGAACTGGAATTAAAGTTGAAGTTAAAATTGGGACTTACCGTCTTTAAGAAGACGTGTCAACTGGAATTAGACCAAGTAATGGCGCAATGTCATTTTACCACTATTGGGCCCAGCAGGCTCGCGGAGTGATTGATTAACTAGATTGAGTCTAGAATATATATTTAGACTTGAATGTGTCAGTTTCGGTTTAAATGTGAGTTTGGTTGAGTCGAAAATTGCCAAGAGGGAAAAAATAGGGTGCTGACACCCGAAAACAAGTGTAATTGGGTATTACATAGCAAACCTTTCTGACCGATAAAAAAAGATTTACGTAGAATTTGTTGGTCATGGAATGTTTTCATCTTGGCCTTAGAGATTTTGCATTCTCATAGGTGTCATTTTGAAGTTTCTTAAGTTCATTAAATTATAACTTTCTTATAAATCCCGCCTCATCTAGGCTCTCAATAAATTGGCGAATAGCTCAATAGGTTTTATGCTCAATTTTTACAGGAATATGACACGACTTTCCATACACAAGCCTATAAGAAAAAGCATCTAACATAGTTTTATATGTAGTTCGATAAGCCTAAATCATATTAACTAACCTTAAGGACCAGTCTTTTCCGTTAGGATTAACAATTTTCTCAAGAATGTACTTAATCTCCTGATTAGCTAACTCAACTTAGGCACTAGTTTGGGGATGATAAAGTGTATTAACCTTATGAATAACCCCATACTTTCTCATTAACATTCTAATAGGTCTATTACAAAAATGGGAACCTTCATCGCTAATGATAGCACGGGGCATACCAAAGCGTGAAAAGATATGCTATTTTAAAAATCGAACCATCACACGATGATCATTGGTACGAGAGGCAATGGCCTCAACCAATTTAGACACATAGTCTATAGCCATAAGAATATAAAGATAACCAATTGAACTAGAAAAGGGTCCCATGAAATCAATACCCCAACAATCAAATATCTAGAGCATAAGAATAGGAGTAAGGGGCATCATATTTGTTGCGCCCCAGTTTTTGGGTCCAAGTTCCTTTCGGCTCGGAGACAAAGCACGGAACTCTGTTATTAGAACTCATCCTCCTAAAAGGATAAGTGCGATTATGTTTGAACTGAAATTAGTTTGATTAAGGGCTTTTTAGAAAAATAGGAGTCGCCACCTAACTTGATTAAGGTGAGTTAGGACACCTAAAACTAAGTATAAATCCGAAAATTAAACTTAGAGTTTTTGAAAAAGATTTTTGAAAACTCCCTCAAGAGAGGGTTTTTAAGAAAATAGGTTGTTTAGCAACTTTTGAAAAGATTTAAGCCCTTTTTGAAGATAACTCCATTTTGGTCTTTCGAAAACAAAAATCTATGGTCCGAGGGTTCGTTACGTGTAGGGAAGATATCCTAATATCATCACCCTACCCCGCCCTTTCGGTACCTACATGTCTAATCACCCTTTTGTTCACTCATTAGAATAACTGGTTACCATTATCCACTTAATATCCACTCTAAAATTTTGAAAACGGGGTTTAGTCATCACTATTCGGATGAATGATGCATGATGCAAGTTTGGAAGAAGTTTGAAAGTATGAGAGTTTTGAAAGAGTTTGAAATAGAAATTTTGAATTGATTAGAATTTTTGAAAAGGGGATTGGAGTTGAAATAGATGTTATGACCGCACCATTTTAGGTTGCCTACGTATCTCATTTGGCGACAATCAGGTCATTCGCAGTTCGAACAACAGCCTGATAGAAAATAGGCGCATTAAGGCCTTTGAAATATTTTGAAAATACATTGAGGTCCGTGGAAAGAGGATTTGAGAGTTTGATTTGGAGTCGGATGTTGGAGTGTTTTGAAATAGAACTTTGAATCTCTTGAAAGAGGGTTTTGAAGTGTTTTGAAATTTTTTTAAAACAACTCAAGGGAGTTTTGGAAATATTTTGAAACAACTCAAGAGAGTTTTGAATATGTTTTGAGGTCTTGTTTTGAAGATCTTGGATGTAGAGTTTTGGGGTTGGAAACACCCTTGTGAACTTGTATTTGAAAAAGCTTTTTGAAAGTGGTTTTTGAAAACACCTAGGGCTTTGAAATCCTAATATGGACAATCTTGGAGGTTGTACTTGATATATAACCTTTCCTTGGGATCCTTAACCATAAAAGGGGTAGGGACACTTTAGGGTTGTGAGTTCTTGAAAACATGTTTGGGAATAATTTTTGAAAAATGGAGACATTTTTAAAAATAAAGTGTGGGAGGATTAGAAAAGGTTATGGAGTTAATTTTTGAAATCTCAAGAAAGTAGGAGGTTTTTGAAAAATAGGTTATGAGAATAGTTTTGAATTGAAAGATCATTTTGAAGAGGGGTTCTTGAGGTGGAACCTTGAAGCATACTAACCTAGGTCGAGTTGACTTAAGATTAGGGTGACCTAAGGTAGACTAACTTGGGTTAGGTTAACCTAGGGTTAAGGTGGCCTAAGGTTAACTAACTAAGATTGGACAACTAGGGTCAAGTTAACCTAGGGTTGGATTGGAAGGTAGTTTTATGCATTTTTTTAAAAAGTTTTAAAAAAGCAAATCATGTTATGTAAATGAATTTGGTAGACAACCCTTTTGAAGATCATTTCCATGAAAATTTGACTCTAGCTAAGAATATAGTTTATATGGTTAGTGCTTGAAAACCATTCTAAAGTAGGTTTTCTTAGAGCCATTATAACCTTTATCTTGGCAACAGTGGAGACTTCAAGAGTCAACATAATGATAACAACTTTTGAAAAACCATTTTTAATACAAAAATGGAGAGAATGAATCTTTGAAAACTATTTTTAAGAAAAAGATTTTGAAAACCATTTTTAAAGGAAATCATTCCAACAAATTAGAGTTCATATGGTCAATGTAAATGGAGACCACTTAAGAGAGGGTTCCATGGGGTCATTCCAACCACTAAACTTGAGAGAATGAAAACCTTAGAAACCAAAGAGTTTGAAAACTATTTGTGTGTCAGAATAAAAGAGAATGGAATCATTCTAACAATTTATGGCTCATATGGCCAATATAAAAGGGAGACCACTCAAGAGAGGGTTCCATGGGCTATTTCAACCACTAAACTTGAACGATTAAAAACCTTGGGAATTAGAGATTTTGAATACCATTTTCATGCAAGTTGGAATGTAATGATGCAAAAGTGAGAGTTAGGGGTTAATGGGGGATTTTCTAAGGCATGATTTCTAAGGTTTCCTCCTAAAGTTCAAGAGACCAACTCTTAGAACTCTTTGAAAGGAGTATGGAGGTTGAAAGTGGCATAAAAATAAGAATAATGCAAGCTTTGTAGAACATGGTTATAAATATAAAAATGAAGCCAAGCACACAAGACATGATCAAGATAGCAAAATGCAAGGGGGTCATGAATACATATAAGGCTTTAGGCTACACCATATAATCAAGGGACTCCCAGGCCATACCATCTTAAAGTAGGCTAGTGAGAGATCCCCTTACATGGTGGCTCTCACTAGCTTTTCTCTAGGCATGTACTAAGAGCCCTCTTAGCTTCAAGCATGTAAGAAAGGGGGGTTAAAGATGGGATTAAAATAGAGAATAGCTTAAGTAGATTAGGAGGGAGAAGATAAGAGTGGGGGAATACAAAAATGTAAAAGAAATACCACATTTTGCCTTCAATACACTTGTAATCTTCTATGGATGCCTTGACTTGAACTTGGATGGCTTCAAGTAGGCTTGAGGGGCTGGAAGGAGGAGTTTAATGGTATATATGGCTATGTAGGTAAAGTGTATGGGTTAAGGGGAGATGGAATCTAGCCTAAGTGTTGAAGGAGTGAGATGTATATAGAAATTCGAGATTCTGGAGGAGTTTCAGCAGAGTTTCGCATCAATTTTTGATTTTGGAATATGCAAAGGGGGAGGCCTGTATTTATAGGCAACCTAGGAGAGACCTGGCGCATGTGCTACATGCGCCTGGTCAAAATTTTCCCTAGCGCATGTAGCACATGTACCAATACTATTCCATTACCAGAATACCACATGGCACCTATTGTGCTAACTAAATCCTAACGGTTGATCAAACTTTGGTCGATTTGATCAAAATCTAGGCACATGTAGCATATGCTTCATCATCGAGAGTGTTCATTTAAATTTTGCCTCGATAATTGAGCCAATCGAGAAAATTTTGGAGGAATCGGTTACACCCACGGTGTTCTCTTAAGATTTCTTATGAACTTTCATTTTTTCGAGAAGTTTGAATGGTGTTCGGAAGTGTGAGATATCGTCTCGGGAAGTGTGCATAAAATGGCATTTCTGCAGAGCATCTGTAATACATTCCGCAGGGGTTCAAAAGTAGCTATTTTTGTGTCGCATGATTGGGGCCTTCGGGAAGCGACCTTTCCGATTAGACCGTACCGATGGAAAGTACTATGGAAATACTTTCAGGAATTCTCTAATTTACACATTTCTCAAGTCGTTTGACGGCGCGTTTAATTAGGAAATTGAAGAAAAAGTCAACCTTGGCGGAGCATCTATAGAACGCTCTAAGGGTTGCCGAAAGTATTAATTTTCAAGCCATGCAATGAGGAGCTTCGGGAAGCGATCCCTCCGATCCAATCGTATCAATGGAAAAATCTATGAACGAGTTTTCAAGAATTCCCCGGTTTGCGCATTTCTCAAGTCATTTGACAGTGCGTTATAACCAGAGAATTGAGAGAAAAAACAATTTTAGCGGAATGTCTGCGAGACGCTCCGGGGAACTTTTATCGAGTTGTGGGTGTTTAACATCGTAGGTCCTTCTTTGGTTAAATAGGAGTGTATAACAAGACCCGCCATTCAATATCCTAGGACCAGTGTTGTTTTGGGGTGCGTTCGAGTTGCCAAGGGCAAAATGGTTATTTTGACTGGATCTGGTTGGAAATGATCAGGAATAGATCGGAGTGTTATGTTAAACATGTTGGGTCATTCGAGGATGATTTCAGAAAAGTTTTTTACCGTTTGGTGGGGTTTGTGCAGTGCTGGGGCATTCAGGGGCAAAATGGTCACTTTGGCCAGAGTTAGCCGGAATGGGACCGGAATTGGACCGAATGACATGTCGAGTACGCCTGACTGCTAAGTGGCACTTTGGAATGGTGGACTTACCGTTTTTAGGGGTTTTAAACTTTTCCAAAACGTGTCTAGAGGCCTAAGGGGTAGGTTTGGTCATTTTTCACCGAGTCGGGCTAGCAAGCGCCGGTGTTAACCTAGGTGTTGATTTTTGAGACCACCCGGCCTCAGAAAACTACCTGTACAGTGTTAGTCCTTGAGACCACCCGGTCTCAGAAAGCTACTTGTAGGGTGATGTTGATTCCTGAGAACGCCTGGTCTTAGAAAGCTACTTGTGAGGGTGGTGTTGGTCTTTAAGAACGCCTGGTCTCACAGAACTACCGAATGACCGACATTCTACATTGGCGGGCTAGCAAGCGCCAGAAGTGAACCGTCTGGAATTTGATAAGGTGTTGGTCCTCGAGATCGCCTGATTTTGGGAAGCTACATGGATGGCGTTGGTTTTTGAGACTGCCGGGCCTCAAAAAGCCGCCTGGAATGATGTTTATGGCTCCATTTGGGCTTTGTGGGCCCGGAAAGCGACTAGTTGACTCGATTGGAGTTTGAAAGACTCGTCTTGAGCTTGCATGTGTCGTGATGTTTGAAAACTGAGTCCGGTCGGGCCGGAGATTGCCAAGTGAGCAAAAATGGGGTGCTTACAATATTTCTTTTAGACAGAATCCCTAGTTGTTGACATCTATCACAAGTTGTGTAAAAGGTATGAACATCACGAAACATGGTAAGCCAATATAAACTAGATTGCAGAATCTGTGCAACTATCTTTTTAGAACAAAATGGCCACCGCACGCATGGGAGTGACAAAACTCCATGACAGAATGAAACTCATTGTCGGGAACACAATGACGAATTATTTGATCAGGACAATACATGAACAAGTATGGATCATCCTAAGAAAAAATCCTCATATTTCTAAAAAATTTCCTTTTGTCCAAATAAAACCAATGTGATGGAATTTTTTCGGTAGCTAAAAAATTGGCAATGTCAGCAAACCACGCAGTGGTTGTATGAGAAAAGGCTTGGATTTGAAAAAGATGCTCAACTGAAAAATGCTCATTAATAGGGAGAGTATCTTTGGCGTCCTCAGTAAAGAGCCATGACAAATGGTCAGCAATAACATTCTATCACACCATCAACCCAATTAGACATCATAAATGGCACATTAGGCAGGGCGTGATCGCACAAGCCACCGTGCCTGCGAACGAAACCTTACCATATACTAAAAGGGAACCACAAATTGATTAAACAAATATATATACACGAACTAAACATCCATATCGTACGATACAGAAAAAGTAAACCATAGGTTACATCATTACAAAATGACATAAAGCATTATATAAAATTAAGACCAAATATCTCATACAAAACACGGCAAGAAATAGAATAAAAGCAGCAAAAGCTCGCCTCCAAGACTTGACACTCTTGACACCAACATAGACGCACCGCGATAATGACCAAGACTACAATGAACCGAACTCCATCCTTAGTTCACCTGTCAATAAGGTCTGTGTGGCAGTGAGCTAAAAGTCAACGACATTCTTTACCCCTTTTTATCTCAAATTTTAATGTAAAATTCTTGTAATAAAATAATCCAACGGATGAGGTGTGGTTTTGCATCAGACTTGGTTAGCAGGTACTTTAGCTCAGAATGATCAGTATAGATGATAACTAATGACTCTATTAAGTATGATTGAAACTTATTTAATGCAAACACAACAGTAAGGAGTTCTTTTTCAATTGTGGTATAGTTTATTTAGGCTTCATTCAAGGTTTTGCTTACATAATATATCACATAAGGTTTCTCATCCACTCTCTACCCTAACACTATTGCTATAGCATAATCACTAGCATCGCATAGCAACTCGAAAGGTAAAAACTAATCGAGTGACCGAATGATAAGTGCAGTTGTCAAAAGCCCTTTAAGCTTGTCGAAAGCTTCTTACCAATTACACGTCCATTCAAATGGAACATCTTGAGACAATAGATCACGCATTGGACGAAAGATGGCATTAAACCCTTTTATGAATCGCCGATAGAAACCAGTGTGCCTCAGAAAATAACGAATGTCTTTCAATAGTTCTAGGGATAGGTAGTTTTTGAATCAGTTCAATCTTGGCTTTATCTACCTCAATCCCCTTGCTAGACATAATGTGTTCGAGCACTATACCTTGTGTCATCATGAAGTAACACTTTTCCCAGTTTAGAACAAGGTTACTCTCCTCACATCTCTCCAACACCTTCTCAAGGTGTACCAAACAACTTTCATAAGTATCTCCATAGACCGAGAAGTCATCTATGAAAACCTCCAAAAATTTCTCTACCATATCACTAAAGATACTCATGATAAACCTCTAAAAGGTAGCTAGTGTATTGTATAAGCAAAAGAGCATTCTTTTCTAAGCTTAAGTACTAAAAGGACATATGAATGTTATCTTATCTTGGTCTTCTAAGGCAATTTTAATTTGGTTGTAACCGGAGTAGCCATCCAAAAAACAGTAAAAGGCTCGACCTGCCACTCGTTCTAAGACTTGGTCCAAGAATGGGAGTGAAAAGTAGTCTTTTCTAGTAACAACATTTAGTCGACGGTAATCAATCCACATGCGCTACCCAGTTTGAATCCTAGTGGGCACTAGTTCATTTTTCTCATTTTGAATTACCGTGACTTCAAATTTTTCACAACAACTTGGGTTGGACTAACCTACTTTGAATAAGAGATAGGGTATAAAATACCCGCATCCAGAAGTTTCAGTACTTCTCCTCTCATGATTTCTTACATGTTAGGATTCAAGCTGTTGGAAATTTATACTAAAAAACATGTTTTGTGTAATGACTTTAATATTTATTAATAAATTAGTTATTCCATTTTAATGAGAATCTATGTGAGCAATGTTTGCGTTGCGTTATTTAATAATTGTGCATGTGTGTATCTAATTCTATATAGTAGGTGATTTGGTGTGTAAAGTACAGCTTACACACGGAAGATCAGATCATCGATTCTTATAGAATATAAGCTTATCGTTCACAGTCTTAAATGGAAATGGACACACCATCAGTAGGACTGTAGTACAAGGTTTTAATAGGTCTGTCTTGACTATGGGGAATGGTATAATTCCAACTCCTTGCACTAGTACACTTTGTGTGTATTGAACAGAACCGTGTTGAAGTAATTATTTTTATATTGACTATATAAAACAATTAATACCTCATGATTATTATGAGTGCTTATACTCTTAATCCTAATACAATAAATAGACACGTGCATATAGTGTTTTTTGTTTTGATTTGTAGAAGAGTGAGATTCCTTGTGGGTCAATAAACTCAGTGAGTTAGACAATAACATTACGTGTATGGTGAATATTTATTATTGATGGAATCCACGTCTCCGTATAGGGATTGATGATACCCTCTTGAGGAAGCTTATAAGTTTTGATTATATCAAACCCTGCAGGTGGATTATAAATCCAACATATCAAATAAGTTAAGTGAAAGATCTCAAGGAATTAAATAAGTCTATTAAATTTAATTGTCAGTAATTTAATTTAATAGACGGGTATCTGTAATCTTAACGTGGGGAGATAAATAAGCATTTAATAATATGGAGCTCAAAATATAATTTATAGTATAACAGGAAGTGCAATTATAATTTGTTAGTGGTATAAATTATAATTTACGTAAATAAGGATTAATCCTAGTTGGATTATGAGTCATTATTTGCGTAGGAAGCCCTAGTTATACTAATCCTATGATCCCTGTTGTAGCCTATATATATACGCGCTCTAAGAGCTGCTAGGGTTACACTCTGCACATAATTGAGAGATACACGTTTTGTGAGGAAGAGAAACCCTAGCAGCGGTGAGCCCACTCTCTGTAGAACAAGGCGTGTACGAGGAATACAGCAGAAGTCCGAAGGTTGAGTTCGAGCGGTTGTTTCGTGCTTGGTGCTGATTCTTATTATTCGGGATCAAACTAGAGAGATCTCAAAGGTATGATTCTAATCACGTAGATTAGGCTATGCTAATTAGATCAGAATTTTTAGTAGTATGCGTATACACTATAGCTAGGTCCTGAAAAATTCCGCAGTCCCCAACACAAGCGCCCTTGCATTTGACGAACTGGTTTAGAGTCCTATTTAAAATATATGCCATGTGTGCATACCAAATAACTAATACCATATAAGTCTGCAATGGTCCACCTTAAGGCTTTTCTATGATTCTTTAGCACTTCCACTAGACTTTTCTCTTGGCCTTCAAATAGACTAGAAGTTATAACAGCAAGATAAGACTCATCTTCATCAAGAAATGCATACTTCAAAGTAGATAGCAAAGGTTTCCTCTTTATAATGGGTGTTTTCGGTTCAAAAGGGATATGCTTGATATCACTAAGAACTAGAGATTCAAAAGAAGGGGTCTAATGACCCACTTGCATACAGTGCTTGCTTTCTACCCCTTCAGTGATTGTGTCACATTTTAATTGGTCATGTGACTCACTCAAAGCAAGAGTTCTTTCAATAGAATCTTTGAAAAATTCACTCTCAACATAATCTTGGATAATAGACTCAATGAAGTCTATTTCCACAATATCATTGCGCTTCTCAAATTATTTCCCAACCGAGAAGATGTTCATCTTAACGGTCATATTCCCGAATGACAGTTTTAATAACCCATTCTTACAATGAATTATGGCATTACATGTAGCTAGGAATGGTCATCCTAATATCACACAAATTTGGGAATGAGCACTAGTGCTCGCAATTGTTTGTGTATCTAAAACAATAAAGTCTACTGGGTAGTAGAACTTATCTATCTGAATGATTACATCCTCCATAATACCCATTGGGATCTTGATAGACCTATCAGCTAGTTGCAAGGTTACTTTTGTAGGACGCAACTCACCTAATTCAAGTTATTGGTAAACTGAATAAGGGAGTATGTTGACACTTGCTCCTAGATCAAGAAGGGATCGATCTATCTTGTGTCCTCCTATGGTGCATGAAATAGTAAGACAACCGGGGTTTTTATACTTCAATGGGGTTTTACATTACAAAATCACACTTTGGCTCTCATTCATGAAGGCAGTTTCCTTGACATGCAACCTTATTTTCATAGTACACAAGTCTTTCAAAAACTTAACACATGAAGGAATCTACTTAATAGCATCTAAGATTGGAATGTTGAGTTTAACTTGCTTAAACACTTCGTAAATTTCTAAATTTAGAAGCTCGTGTTTAGGCTTGATCAACCTATGAAGAAATGGTGTATATTTCTCAACATTATTGTCCTCTCCTTCAGATGCTTTGGTTGGCTCTAAGATTGGCTCAACTTTCTTTTTCTCTTTAACACTTCTATCTTTCTCTCTCTCTTCCTCCACTTTTTCTCTCTCTTGCTCTCTCTCAACTCCCTTCCTTTTCATCTCTATCCTTAATAGCGTCTTTGACAGATGGGAATGGTTTTATCGATTATCTTACCACATAAGATTGTGATAGATTGGACTTGTTCATGACTAGATCAAGGATCAATTCTCCCTTCAGTCATGTTCACTTGCTTATTGGGATTTAGATTTGGTTATAGTAGAGATGAAAATCTCCTCGACACTTGGTGGGTTAAAGTTTGTGTTAAAGTAGATATTTGCTTTGCTATGTCTTCCAATAGTCTGGTGTGTTGGTCTAACACCTTCTCTTACTGATCTATCCTATTATTCACCCCTCTCACATCATTGGTCAATTGGTACACATTTTCTTCTAACGATTTCCTACAAGGAGGTTGATATGGAATAGGTTAGGGTTGGTGTTAGAAAGGATGAAGAAGTTGTTGTTGATAAGATTGAGGGTTTTGAGGCCCTCCTTGAAATACTTGAGGGTTTGAAGGCCCCTCATTTCTTCATCTAAAATTTGAGTGATTTCTCCATCTGGGATTGTATATGTTCAAGAAAGGGTTTCTCCCAACTCATTGGTCATTATACGTACCCCGATATTGGCCAATCGCATTGGCTTGACAATGCAGAGCCTTTAATATAACTAGACATGCAGCACCATGACCCAATGTACCACACATTAAACAACTCTCTTCTCTAAGAGACTCATTATTCATAACATTGACTTTTTTAGACTCCACAGCCCCCAATTTTCAAGTAAGTGCAACAACTTTAGCATTCAAATAATCTATTTTATTAAATTGAAATAATACCGTAGGCTTTGACTCAAGATTTTGGGTCCCAGTTGTGGCCCAATCTCTAGCAAGATTTGCTAAGTAATTAAAGTAGTCATATGGCTCAGCGGGCTCTTTGTCATACAAAGTCCTTGCACACAAAGACTTAATGAACTGCTTAAGTTGTGGGGTTAATGATGAATAAAAAGTATTTATAACATGTCAATTTTTGAATCCGTGATGTGGACAAGCATTTAATAAGTCTTTAAACCCCTCCTAACATTCGAAGAATTATTCACCAATTATAGGAGCAAACTGAGAGATTTAGCGACGAATCGCTTCTATTTTATGCTCAAAGAAGAACTTTTTCAAGAACTTCATTTAAAAATCTTGCTATGAATGAATAGATATAGACCCCAATGAATTAAACCAGTTCTTACTTCATTCCATTACTAAAATGAATAGACATAGACCCCAATAACTTAGTAAGAACCGAGTTAATTCACAAGGAACGAAATTCTAAATTATATGAAATGTCACAGTTGTAGATGGTAGGTGCCATAATTCGCCCTAAGTAATGGATTAGATACCAATTAAGCCATGCTAGATACAGAAGTGTCACATACAACTTAAGTTGGAACCTAAACCAGCCGGTTTGAATTTCATTTATTGTTGATAAGGATAAAAACTGCAAAAATAATAACAAAAAAAAAAATATTTTGTTTTTGAGAGATTTGATGATTGTTAAATTAGACTGCAAAATAAACAGATTAAAAACCATTACATGTATAAACTATACGTGTCCGTGCCCATGTATGCAATATACTGAATGTATGTAAAAAATTCTAAATTTTTGAATAAATCTGGAATGAAAATACAAACCTTAATTGATCATCCCAATATTGTCACATGATCTTCACAATTGGTTCCAAGAATAAAACTAACTACTCATGATAATAAAAAGACATAATTAAAAAAAAATTGACTTCATAAATGAAAAGGTTTATTATAGTAGAATAACGGTAAAAAAAATACAAAAACAAAAAAATTAATTAAGTAAAAAACTACTAGCAAACTAATTGAAAATTTATCCCTAAGAAAGGAACAATTGAATGGAGCTCTCTGGCTTCTTCCTTGGCTAAACTCTCTGAAGCTCCCTCCATTGCCAATTGAAAGGCAAGGCACTTGTGGCCGACAACAGCTTCTTGCATTGTATAATTACTTCCCACTTGCATTCTTTTCACTTGCATTTCATAATTACCTCACACTTTTGTTTTATTTTTTTTATTCATTCAATTCAATAATTCAATGCACTTTCATGTAGGCCATTGTTTTTGGCCTTTGCTCCACTTGCACACCTGCACATATATATATATATATATATATATATGTATAATATGACACACACACATATATTATATCATAAAATACAGTAAATTAACACCCGAATAAATGTTTGTATGTCCGTAAACTTCATTTTAGTTTTAAATCTGTACATAATATAAAAACGTAAAAGAAAACTAATTTTATATTAAAATAATAAACAATTACTAACAATAACTTATCATTGTTAGAGACTCTAGTTATACTTTTTAAAGTGCAATAAGTAGTGGATCTCTTATTAGGTGGATCCCAAACACTTTTGCTCTACTTTACCTCTAGACCTACCTAGCAAGAAAAGATCTAGTTGTATTGTGAGAATAGAAATAAGATTGATTTGGTGCTCCTAAATAATTTCTTGAAGAAAAATATTATTTTCTTTCAAAAAATTTGTATAGAAAATATCATCAAAATAATGTGATAATAATATTATTATAAATAAGAGCTATCATGATGTGTGTTTTATTTTAAAATAAATAATTTATATTCAACTATATTATTTTAGTAATAAATTCAGTATAAATTTTTTTTATAGCATTAATTGTAAATTACACTTCTATTATGTACCAATTCACAGATCAAGTTCCCACCGACTATCCGAGTGCTTGGCATGGGAATCTATTGAAGTTATCTCTAACTTATATATGATCTTGACATGTCATGATCATCATGATTTTGGAATTATATCTATGATCACCATCTGGAAAATGGACGGTCACAATGTGTAGAGTTTCGAAATTGGCTAACTGGCTGGCTAGCTACAAACAGATGGTACTGATTCGGTCCACAAAGAACGCTGCATGCATGGGCCCATAAGAGATCTGGTTTGGGGCTGGGGTCTTCTTGGGCACGTTGGTCTTGTGTTCCCCACTAAGGCTTAATTTGTTTAAGATTCATGTGTAAGTGTTGAAAATGGAAAAGGAAATTGTGCTAAGTTTAGGATGATAATTTGACCCAAAAAACCTACCCTACCCCTCCTAGTCTCGTCCCTAATAGTGATTAGGGGCCTAATTAATTGGGTTAAGGGCAAAAACAAAACTATTATAACATGTTTAATCCTTTGAAAAATGCACAGGGATTTGGGATGAGATGCAGAAGGGTCTTTTTGATAAGAGGCAGGAAGGGAAAAAATATATTCTCACTTAATTATATTATTTTACTCCAATTATTAAGTTTTCAAATTTCTTTTCAATAATTTTTCACAAATCTCTCCTAAACTTTTTTTATATTTATTTTATGTACAAAACGAAATTAGAGTTGCAAAATATCTCTAAATCACTCAAGTGATGGAGGGTTGAAGATGTTTGGGTGCCAAAATGATAGAAAATACACTGTTACCCCTTGAAAAAAGGTTACATGAGACGCATATGACTTTTGACAGTCAATTTCATTTTTAAAAATTTACGAAAGGATGATATTACAACAAATTAAAAGTACAGAAACTTAATTGTTATAATTAGAAGTACAAATCCTAACGTGAGATTCGATATAAAGTGCGTACGGGTTAACAAATTTAAAGTCTTGAATCATCATTCAAAATCAAAGACCCAACATCTAATAGGGAAATACCATTTCTCAATTTAATAAGCCTAACTATAATACTTGGAGGGTCCAATAAAAACTAGTTGCTCAACTAACAATCAAGATGTCCCTATAAATTCAATTTATGAGGGATGGAATTATTAAAGAACTCCTTGAAAAATTAGTTTTCAGTCTTGTCATGTGGACCTGATTAAGGAATTGGAAACTTTTGATGTACTGTTTCGTAAATTGAGAAGACATGCACCAAATTTGGAGGGGAGGGGACAACCTTACATTAATAAAGCAAACATAGTGGTTGGGTCAGTGGATAAACTCGGTTTTTTCATTAAATGATTGGTTCCAGCGTTTATAGCAGCTAAGAGGGTTAAATATACTCTTCAATGTCTAAAGTACATGGTAGAATTTAAGTTTAAGTCCCGACATAAATACAATTGAATCTCCTACAGATGGTTATGTGGACTGAAGAATAATACTACTTGACAGATGTGTGTAGTAGCTTATTTGTATATTCATTTTCTGTATAAAAAAAATACATATATAAAGCAAAGATAAACTTGCCAGCCAATTGCTTATGAAACTTGTCATGGTTAATGTCTCTTGTGATGGAGGCCATGTGATTCTTATGGGTTTAAGCAGGTTGAATGTCAGGCCGAATTGATACATGCATCCTGTAATTATATATATATATATATATATATATATTGCTTCTGCTTACAAGCTTAAAAGATATACATTATTTTTTACTTTTTGTTTAGCAAATGTATTCACGATAGTGATGCTTTAACCCACTTTGGTAGTAAGAAAATGTTGCTTTAATTCTCACTATATTGTAATTGTTGAGTGTATGACTTTTATTCTATTCATCTACACAATTGCTAAGTTTGTACATGTGTTAGGGTTAGAATTGTTGCGTTGAGAACTCGTTTGGAGATTTAACATGAGTAGAATTTTTCTAAATATATAGGACAAAAAATTTTTGGCGTTCGCCCAAAAAATTAACAAATTTATGAGAATTCTAGAATGCACCAGAGAAGTGGATTGTATAGAGAATGGAGTAGGGTTTGATATACATGGTTTTTTTCTCTTAACTTGTGGAAATAGATTGGTCTCTGTTGAACCACATAAATTTTTTGTGCTTTTTTTCTTTGGCGTGTGGATATGGTGGTGTGCTTTGAGCATGCATGTGTAGGTTTAATCCCAACAATAGTTTTCTAAAAGAAAATTGATTAATATCCTAACACATTACTAAATTAATTCAAAATTAAGCTGGTTTAGGCAATTTTCATCCATTTTCCGTAATCAAAACACTTTTTAATTGTATGATCACATAGGCCATGGAGTTAGATGACTTATAGTGACTCCTACAACCTACATTATTTTAATGTGAATGGTAATGGCCACCTATGTCTAATGGGTGGCACATGATTGGAAGTTTGAATAATTCATTTATGTTTTGAATAATAATACATCTTCTTAGCGATAAAATTGTTGACATGATTGCAAGTTTGCACACATGTAAGTTTACACACAAATATTCTGGTATAAAAAAATAAGACAATAAACTTGAGGTAGACTGATAGTTGGCTTGTTAAATTTTTTTTTATTTTTTGGATCAGCTTGTTACAGAACCAATCCAATTTTAAACGTATTTTGAAACTGGTTAGATTTCTAAGCTTAGCTTGATAAGCGTAAAAATTGTATAAAAATTGAAATTACTCAAGCTTGACTAAGATTGGTCTTGATTGATACATTTGAGATTGGCTGAAAAGATAAATAAGTCAAATTCAATTACATTTTTAAACTCGTTAAGTTTTTAAGTCAAACTTAAATAACCACTACTTGGTTATTATTGCAACTTAGAACTGTCAACTAATGAATAAAAATGGTGATTTTGTCACTGAGACACTCCAAATGGCAAGCCACTAGAGAGAATTGACACATTATAAATAAGACACTGTAGATAGGTAGGTTTGGTCCTATTTCAATCTCAAGATACTGAAAGCAAAAGTTTGATCATATTAAAATATATAATCAGTTAATTACAGATAATATTTTATTGATATTTCTAGAAAATAGTTGTTGATATCAAATGTGAATGTTAGGTGGAAAGAAGAATAAATAAAAAATGGGAACCAAAAAGCAAAATACAATAATTAAAAAAGCAAAGGTCTAGTGTATGCTGGCACAGATGATAACATTAAATGTCATAGAATGTATATCCTGGACATTTATCAATTAGTTAGTGTTAATTGAATGAAAAATAAATACAAAGAACCCCATTAGTCCCGAAAAGCTAACCTCCAAAGATAGCAATAAAAAAAACAAAATAGAGTATTACAATCACACGCGAGATTTTAGCTTACGATTGTTGTGATACATAATTTATAAATTAGTTGAAATTTTTTAACATAGTCGATTTTAGAACAACCGTCACATAATACGTGTCATAACAAAAATTTATATAAGTTAATCGAATCCTTGTTGATATGGTTGAAATTAGAGAAAATATATCACACAAATAGAGAAAGCTACCACAAGAGCTAATCTACTTGTTAATGGTCATTATGGCAATTAACAAGTGGCATGCAAGAGTTTGGATAGCACCATCCAATGGTACCACTGGCGGCACATATCACCGTCTCAAACAAAACGCACCTGGTGCACGTTAGATAATAATTATTTTGCAGTGATTTATATTATACAAAATTTCGTTACGTATATATCTAATAAATAAATGATGAATTTCATCAAATAATTTTTTCCCCCATGTAGGAGGAACTCGAAAACCGTGTGATCTCAGATTTGTCAAAAGACTTTGATTTCCACCAACCCTAGATTTACGCGCTAAAACCCTAGAAATCATTCGCCAAGAAAAAACCATATCGGTTTCAGAGCTCTGTGTACATCACTTTGCTTGATCTGTGAGTGTTTTATTTTTTGGATTTTTAATTTGGTTGATTTTGGATACAAGTTCAAATAACTCCATTGTGGGTCTTGATTGGTGAAGGTCTTGTCTTGTCCTGATTTGTTGTTGTGCTTATATACAGTTGATGTGTACTTGTTCTTTCAATTTATATTGATTTGTCTATGCACAGTGGTATTTATTATTGCAAGAAAAGAGAGAATTTTCATTGGTTTTCGAGTTTAAGACTCAGCGGTAGAGTTTTTGGTTGGTGGGTTGGTGTCATTGAATTAGTTTAGTGGAATCTGAGGTGTGCCTCTAACTTTGGGGCCAATTTGTTGAACTGGGTCTGTATTTGGAGGTGAATTTAGGAGTGGGAATCGGAATTTTACAGTTTTTACAGTTGGGTGTGGATGAGAGGAGGTGGGAGATGAGAGTGGAAGTCGAGGGATTGGGGGGACAACAATGACGACAGTGTCATTGGGTCTTCGTAGTTCAGGAAGTTATGGATCATTGCAACAACAGGTCCAAAACGGTGCCTTGGCAATCCAGACGACGCCCCCACTTGCCGCCCGTAAGCCTTCTAAGATGCCCAAAGAGAAGGAGAGCTTCTTTCATTGGATCTGTAAATTTGCCGGTCGCAAGAAGGTTGGAATGCTGCTCTTGTGTCTTGTTTCCGCTGCCGTTTTTGTATGGGTATTGTATGTTGACAAAGGTTTGATATCCCCTCTTCCTATCCCTTTTTCATAGGTTGTGCATTATTTGACTTTAGCTCAGAATCCCTGCCTATATATATGTGTGTGTGTGTTTTGTTGTCAATTGTTCTTGTCGATGATCCTGATTAGGATTCTGGGATTAGTTTCTGCTTAACTTTCTGACTGGAGCTGGGGCAATTCATATTCGAAGTCCCACTCATATGTTTGTTTCATGACGGCAACTGTGGTGAAGCTTGTTGAATTATTAGTCGCCCAAATTTTAATGTCTTGTCAGATAATAATCATGGTAATCGGACTCATTATTCTTTAATGAGGTTGGATTTGATCATATTGGAATTTCCATACTACATTTATTTTAGGTTTGAAAATTTCCCCCGAATGGGCCTCAGCCCCCGTCGTCTTCTATTGATGTTAATTACAACATATCTTGACTCTGATCCCATATATAAGCCTTTGCCTAATTGTTGCTTTCCTTGATGTACGTGATATATCTCAATTTTGGGTGTTTATTTAATTATCAAAAAAGAAAATCTCAATTTTCAATGCTGATAGGTTATGCTTTATGTTCAAGGGAGCAAATAAATAATTTGTGCTTTTTTGGATGTCTGCAGGTGAAGATGCACAGGGAATTGACACTATCCAGAGCATTAGATTTAACAAGAGCATGAGCTATCCTGAGTCTTCACCCACATATGTAGGACAAAATAATTATAACGGCCTCTCTTCTTCTATACCCAATACTGTGGGGAGTAACGCAAGTATACCGCAGCCTCCTGCTCCTCCTCCTCCTCCTCCTCCTTCTACTTCTGCATTTTTCACAGGATACACTCTTCCTCCGGGGAATCCATGCGAAAGTTTCACTTTGCCTCCCCCACCAGCTGATAAAAAAAGGACTGGACCACGTCGTAAGTTTCAGCTCTTAAAAATTTTGGAGTTTCTATCGGTTGTTTCTGCAAATTATGATGCTGTTGAGCATTTGTTACTTGCTACCATGCATTTGCACGTATATGCGTAATTAGGGTAACACAAATACATCCATTGTAATAACTAAATAGTATCTATTTTAATACTGAGGACGAGGGTTTAGAACTACAATGTTAATTTTGCTGAGTTGTTTTTGCTTTTATGCTTTTCAGCATGTCCAGTATGTTACCTTCCGGTGGAAGAAGCCATTGCCTTGATGCCAAATGCCCCATCATTTTCTCCTGTGCTTAAACAGTTAACCTATATTTCTGAAGTAAATTTAACTAGAAGTGAGTTTGGAGGCTCAGAATTTGGTGGATATCCTTCTCTGAAGCAGAGGAATGATTCCTATGATATAAGAGAGTCAATGAGTGTGCATTGTGGGTATGATATTCTTTCCAGGACATTCTATCTGAAATAGTTATTTGACTACTAATGATTGTTTTCCTTTGAAAAATTTGCTAGGTTTATCTTTTTTCTTTTTCAAGTCATTTACTGGTAATATCATGTAATGGTTGTTTTTCTCTAGCCATGTTCTGATTTGTGTTCATCTTGCTTATCAATTGATGCATATCTACACCAACAGATTTGTAAGAGGAATTAAGCCTGGACGTCAGACAGGATTTGATATTGGTGACCCTGACCTCCTTGAAATGGAGCAATGTCGTGGGGTGGTTGTTGCCTCGGCAATATTTGGTATTGCTCTTCATGAACCCATTAAAAATTTTGTTCCTGTGTGCAAGCCTGTGGATTGCTATTCTAATGAGTGCAGTCTTGACCAGGGGCCTATGATTTAATACAACAGCCAAAGAATATTAGTGAAGCTGCCAAGAAAAATGTTTGCTTCTTTATGTTCGTGGATGAAGAAACAGAAGTATTTCTGAGAAATTCTAGTGTGCTGGACAGTAGTAATAAGGTTGGATTGTGGAGAGTTGTTCTTGTCCGAAACCTTCCTTACACTGATCCTAGACGCAATGGAAAGGTAAAATTTCAAATTGAGCCCGTTTGCCCTTTAAATCTATATAGATAATAGATTTTGTCTTCTGGTTAGCCAGACTATCAGTAATAATGCCAGTGCAGACTTTTATTTACAAATTTAGTCTGTTTGGTCAATATTTTTTTAAAAGATGCTCACTGTCGAGTGATATTAGTTTTTCCCTTTTTACATCATGAGGGAGCTGTTGCATAGTCTTTACGCATTCTTTCTCAGCTGATTTTGAGAGCATGTAGTTGAAGTAAGAAACTCCTTAATTTAATAGATCATTAGATAATTGCGTACAAGACCAAGGTGATCACTTGAAAGGCTGCTATACCATACCGTTTGACTCTACTCTAGTGGTTCTCATGCAGATAGATACCTTGATGATGTGCATAGTTGTGGTCTGAAAACAATGTAGTTGGTAAGAGTAAATTGGATGACCTAAGTCTTGCAAACTTCCACCTATTATCTACACTATAGAAGCTGAACTAAAATTTGAAATACAAAACCTTATAAATTTTGACATTTCTGAGACATGGCAAATGAGTTGCTACCTTTTGGGATTTCATCATCTACTTTCCAATCTCTAGTTATCTACATTTTCACTCAGTTCATGTATAGCATTTACAGTTCTTGATATCCTCCATGATCTCCCAGGATTCACCATTCTCTTGACCATTTGGAGAGAACCCATATAATATCATTGTTTTTCTAAATTTTTTTCTTTTCCTTCTGCTTGATTTTCTTCATATTTGCAACATATTCTCCCTCTGTATTAAGTTTTGAACCATGGGTCTGGTCCAGGATTTTGGTTCATCTGATGTTGCCGATCATGTTTGTCTTTTGGACTCTTTCTTTCTGCTTATGAATTTTAGACCTTTGTTTTTGTCATTAGGTATGCTAGAGCTGTCTTTTGTTTTTTGAACAGCAGCTTCTATTTCCTTAGCCTGTGTGCTACTCCTATTTGAGTAGATTTGGAAACAATGCTGTGATTGACACTGAGGTTCACTTTGTTTCTATTGTTTCTGCAGCATGGATTATCCTCCTCCACTAGTAGTAACATTGGATGTGGATCTACTGGTTTTTGGATTTCCACGAGTTCCTTATTTCAGTTTTTTCTTTCTGTGGAGGCATCTCTGGGTGCCTTCTGCTTGCAGTCAGCATCCCATCTTGTGATATAGGCCCTGCCTAGTGCCTACCTCTTGCTGAATACTTTCTGTTTGAGGCTAACTTTTAACTAAGTTACATTTTAGACAAACAGCTTATGTTTATTGTGCATATTAAATTAGCTTGTCTGTCTAGATGAAAAGCAGCTCGGGCGTTATTGCTGATTGCATCTGAAACCTCAATTAGAATCTATTAGGTTTTTTGGGCTGAAATGCTGCATTAGTTTACATCAGGTGGTGCTTTAAAATGCTTTGATGCAGATTATATGCCTTTGGCAGGTTCCAAAGCTTCTACTGCATAGGCTTTTCCCCAGTGTCCGCTACTCTCTCTGGATTGATGGAAAACTTGAGTTGGTTGTGGATCCATATCAAATCCTTGAAAGGTACTTCTAATATTTTCTTTGTTGGTTTGTTTATTTATTTATTTATTTTTTCTTTTCCCTTTTTGGTACACAAAAGGGTAAAAAAGCTTGCAAAAGTTAAGTCAAAAGCAACTACCTAGTTGATACACTTAGACTTTGAGTTGGATCAATGAGTTTACCCCTTGTATTGATTTCTATAGCAGTTAATTTTCCACTAATGTAGTTTCTCTTTCCTTGGATTGTATCATGAGTGGAGTATGCCATTAGTCACCAAGTGGTTGCCATGCATCAGATGTTCTGTGTCTGGGCACTTGCTAAGAGGTAAACCTCTAAACAGATTGGACTTTGACTAGATCAGGGGTGATCTTAGTCCCATCACTTGATAAAATTGATCGATTGATCCAATCTGATAATCTGACGGATCAAACATCTATAAAACTTAATTGGGATTCACCAGATACAAGAGATCTGATCCAATAATTTGTTCTTATGCAATAAAGCATTTGTGAAGAAGAAGAAGAAGCGCATAAAGGATGGAAACCCAAATGAGAAATTGTGAAATGGCAAGATGCAAAGAAAAAGAGAAGTGCGATTATACAAAAAGAAGAAAGCATGAGAGGAATATATAAAATCCAAAAAGAATATATCAAAAAGTGAAATATAAAACCAAAAAGTAACAATACATATGCATGTATCTACTTACCAAGATTAGAAAGAAGAAATAAATATGGTAGTTGAATTTGAGAAGATCCACAGAATGGTTGCTGAGACTTTATTGCACAAGAGTCCTGGGCGTTGATATCCAAAAATGGATAAAGACAGGCCTTGTTTGGTTACATTTCCGTTCTCGGGTTCTGTTTTCTTTTTTTGTGTTCTCTGAAATTAAAAAAATAATATCATCAAAAACACCAACCTTTTCATATTGTTTTCATTTTTGTATGAAAATTGTTCTGGAAACTTAGGAAACAACTTTTTTTTTTGTTCCTAAAACTAGGGTGTTTTCTATAATTTCTTAAAAACAAGTTCCAAAACCAGTATACCAAATGTTGTTTTGACAAAAACAGTTTTCAGAACCAATTTGCCAATCGCTGTTTCGGCAAAGTTAGAAAATAAAAACTTTCTATTGTCTCTAGATCATCTACTTTTGTCGGCTTTTCATTAGTTTGCTTATAATTCAAGCAAAATTGAATATTAATTAGTTAATTTGTACCCCATTCCACATTTATCCTACTCATCGGTGGCTTACTATGTGGGTGTGATGGTATGGCAATAGATATTCTTGTAAGCAGTGTTCGAGAATTGGACCATAATTTTTTAATGATCTTGTGAACTAAATAAATGTGTTTGTTAATGAATCCTCTAAGCTGTTGACAGTAAAATGTTTTTGAGTGTTCTTATTGCCAAATAGAAGATATGGATGGCAAAATTGAGGGATGTGATGTGCACAAATGTGGTAGGAGAGTGGGCAGATTGGGCAGTTAAATCCAAAAATGAAAGATGATCCACATCTCGATTTAGATTTTCTAAACATCATATTCCTAACAAGGAATCCACCTCAGAATAGTATTTTTGGATTACCAAATTATAGGAGTCAACAGCATGCCTTATTGGTTCCATAAGAAGATATGACCGAGTGAACAACTAAAGAATGACTCCATCCTTACAAAATCCTTTAACTAACATCTATAATCTTTCGGTAATGCTTCAAAACCTCTCTAAGAAGCTGCACTCTAGACTCAAAAATCCTTCAATTTTTTGTGATAAGCGGGAAACCACATCGATTATAGTATCTACCTTGCCGGGTATTGAACCATCAGTTTGAGGATTGGGAATTTGAGGAGGTGGAGGCTCTATTCTTGTTATATAATATGGCCGGTGATTAGAGGGGTGCAGATAATTTGAGTGGCGACAGATCCAAGTCGGGGAAGTTCGAAGTTAAATCATTTTGTCTAGCTATTCAAGGGGTTTTGGAGGCCATTTTCCCTTGGAAGGATTTTTGGAAGACGAAAGCCCCTTCTAAAGTGGCATTTTTTGTATGAATGGCTGCCTATGGAAAAATTCTTGCGGCGGATAATTGGTCCTGAGGAAACACATCATGGTAAATTGGAGTTGCATGTGCAAGAAGGATGTGGAGACTGTAGATCATCTTCTCATTCCTTCTGAAGGGACTAGTGAGTTGTCGGCTATCGTAATGGGCATGTGTGGGGTCCCGTGGGTGTTCTCTAGGATGGTGTATGAGGTGATGCATTGCTGGAAGGGAGGCAGAGTTGGAGGAGCCATAGGAATGCTTGGAAGATGGCTCCTTTCTGTTTGATGTGGATCATTTGTAGGGAGGGGAATAGGCAGTCCTTTCAGGGGTGGAGAAACCCTTGTTCCTTTTAAAACCTTGTTCTATAAAGCTTTTGTATACTTGAGTTCATGTGGTGTTTAACCCTATTATAGAGGATTTTTTTGGAGTTGATTGAAAATTTGGAAGGCTAATCCTTGTATATAATTTTGTTAGGCCTTATATTTTTGTACACGGGTAGCATTCCGTTGATGCTCTTTTCTTTATCAAATAGATTTTACTTACCTAAAATAAAACAAATGTCTGGTGGCGTTTGGTAACACTTTCAGTTTTTAGTTTTTTGTTTGTGCTGGCAGATTTCTATGTTCTGTTTTTGTTCTTTAGTTTGGTAATCCAAAAATTATTATTTGTTTCTTAATATTTGATTATTAAGTAATAAATATAAATATTCATTTAATAGGTGATTTATTGGCAAGTAGCAGAAGTGTGAGGGTGAGGTGGCAGTGGTTGTGAGTGAGTACCAGGGAAGGTGGGGAATATATGGGGGCAGTGGGGGGTTGGGTAAATGGTTTGGGGAGTGTATGTGTACAAATGCACATGTTCTTTAAGTTGATTCTTATGCCTTGGCCCGACAACAGGATTTATAGTTCATTCTTTTCAACCTTTTACTATGAATGGCTGGTAAAGAGTAAGTGATTGGAACCATTAAATGGGGTTGGGTTATAGATAGTTGGAGAGGTGACAAAACCCTATACTTTTCATTACAAAACCAATAAACCGTAAGAAGATGGATGGATTGTTTGAGTAATTCACATAATCGTTGACCTCTTGCCAATTGATTATTAGTAGCCTTATCGAGATCAGAAGCGAATTTTGCAAAGGCTTCTAGTTTAATTCATACATATCATAATAAAAAGATTTCTTTTTTCCTGGTTAAGTCAACAAAGTCATGATATTTGATTCATTTGTGTAAAATGTTCTTGGGGGAAAAAACATGAATGAAAGATCCCTCTAATTGCTTTTTCTGTGAACTTCAATCTGCATTTGCCACCGAATTCCGTTCATTTCAACTTTGCTACTTATCTTCCAGGTTCTTGTGGAGGAAAAATGCCACTTTTGCAATATCCAGGCATTATAGACGCTTTGATGTGTTTGTAGAAGCCGAGGCTAATAAGGCTGCTGGGAAGTATGATAATGCCTCCATTGACTTCCAGATTGATTTTTATAAAGGGGAAGGTTTAACCCCGTATTCTGAGACTAAGCTTCCCATTACAAGTGGTAGGAGTGTGATCTTTGTCATCTTTTCCTAGTGTCGATTGCATAGCTTTTGATGTTTGATATGGTTTTTTTATCTGACCGGTTTGCAGATGTTCCTGAAGGATGTGTTATAATAAGGGAGCACATTCCTATCTCCAACCTCTTTACTTGCCTTTGGTTCAATGAAGTTGACCGTTTTACTTCCAGAGACCAGATTAGTTTTTCTACTGTAAGGGACAAGATTATGTCAAAGACAAATTGGACTACCAGTATGTTTTTGGACTGCGAAAGACGGAACTTTGTAGTTCAGGTAATTATTTATTTTATCTTTTTTATTTCCCTCTGATACATGCTCAGGAAATGATATACGCGGAGAAAGCAAGAAATCATAGGGACTTGCTCGTGTCTATTTGATGCATGCTTGCTTCTCTTATCATGCATACACAAGTATGTTTTTTTTATAGTCCATTCTTTTGGGGTCCTTTTTAGGTTTATCAAGAGCACACATGGTTGTGGAATGGCAAGACACACACAAGTACCGTTTTCCACAAAATCTGGAAGTCATGAATAGGGTCAATTATTGTAAATGACAGCGACAAGTGATATTAAAATTTGGGTTAAATACGTTTAGCACCCTTGCACTTTCACAGGAATGTCACTTTGGTCTCTTTAGTTTCAATTTCGACAATCAACTCCTTATACTTTCGGTCAAGCAGGAATGCGATCCCTCTGTTAGTTAACCATTTATTAGGTTGACGGAAAATATTCATGTGATGCTCACATGGGCTGTCTCTAAGTGTAATGACTGTTTTATCTTCGAATCACTTCCACATGAAAAATACTTAGAAAGACAATTTAAAATGAATTAATCATTGATTAAGAAAATGGCCTTTCAAATTAAAATCATTAATCCTTGAGTAAATAATTTCATTTTAATAAAAGACAGTTTAGGAATATTAATTCATGTTCATAAAAAATAAGACCATACAAACTAAAAAATTTCAGGAGTAAAAATCCAGCAATTGGTTTTTGGGAAGAAACCCAACAATTGAAGTAACAAAAAATCCAAAAAAAAAAAAAAACAAAGAAATTAATTTATGGAAAACAACACACCATCAAGAATAAATTTTTGCTACGGCTTTCGATGTCGGAGGCGGTGGAAAAGGTTGTGGGCTAGGATGAGGGTCTGCGGGTGGTGTGGCAGAGAAGACAAGTGGGAGTGGGGGTGGGTGTCGCTGTAGTGATGATGATGGTGGGTAGGGGTTTGGGTGGTGCATCGATGACGGTCGGGCTAGCCAGTGGAGTGGAGTGGGGTGTTGAGGGCTCGGCTGTGCGGTGAGGATTTGGGTGGGGGATGGAGTGTGGTGGTGTGGCCTTGACACAAGATGCTATATTACAGAGGGAAAGAGAAAGAGAAAGAGGGAGTTGCAAACTAAGAAAACAAGCAAAATGCAGTTGCAGAGAGAGATTTGTTGAGAGGGAGAGGAAAAGAGAAGAGAATTGGGCAGATTCGGTGGGCTGCAGCAAAATAATCCCATGTGGCCTTGTGGCTTTGATATGCCATATGGCAATAAGGGATTGATTCATGATAATTCTAACTTCTGTTAATTATTTAGGGTTAATTATGTCAACACCCCCTAATCTATTATCGGTTTTCACTTTACCCGGTTCATCTTCAAAACACAACAAGTAGACCACCTCAAGTATTAGAGATGTTGTCCAAAATAATGGCGTTAATGGAATTAACATAAGGGTTAATTACAAACACACCATTTAAATTATGACTTAGTATTACTAAGATCTCCTAAACTCTAAAACGTAACAAATTAACCTCCTGAACTATCAATTTGTATCAATCAATCTATTTTGGTAGTAATCTGTTAGCAATTTATTAGGAGAGTAAATGAAAAATTATAATATAGCTTGCACATGTTCACAAAAGTTCATTTTATACCTAAAGTATATTATTTTTTAGTAATACTTGTCTAATAATTGAAATACTCCTTGTATTGCTCCAATATTTACATGTTATTTCAAAGGATATTTCAATCATTAGGCAATTATTATAACAAGAGAAGATCAATTTAGATATAAAATTATACTTTTGTGTACATATACAAGTCAAATAATAAATTTTTATTCATTTTCTTAACAGATTGCTAATAGAAGGGGTTAATTGATAGTTCAATAGGTCAATTTGTTATGCTTTAGAGTTTAGGGGTCTCAGTGATACTGAGTCATGGTTCAGTGGATGTGTTTGAAATTAACCCATAACAAAATGATGTTATTAACCTCAATTTATAAGACACCAAAAGCAAATATTTTGGAGTGTGATGAAAGAAATGTGAAACAACCAAACCACCCTTAAAAAGGCCAGAGAAAAATGTTCCCAATTGAAGTCAGAGAAGTTACCTTCTTTGTCATCTCATCTCTTAATCGTTCTCTCTCATACTTTCTCTAGGGACCTCCTTCTGGGGTTCTCTGCTGTGTAAGATATCCCAAGTGGACCTCTAATTCTACAGTAGCATTGAACATTGTGGGTAGGGCTTGGTTGTTGATTGCAGCTACTTTGTAATTACCCATTTGTGGGAACACATGTTATTTACAAATAATCCAACAAAATTACAAAAGAATTATCTTACATTATTTAATTTCACCATAGAAGCTTACCTGTAAACCCTGTAGCAGTAGTAGTAAGAGATGGGAGAGAGTTTCCTTACAATACTTTCATGATGAGGCTTGTGAGATAGAGTTCGGGAGATAAATAGGATGGAGAGATGAAGATAAGGTTGGGAAAGAAGTAGACGAGGTTGGGGAAGATGGAGTTTGGAAACGAGAGAAGATGATGAAGGAGAGAGGGCGAGATTAATCTCCTCTCAGTAACGTATACTTATATATACATGGTGCTTATATATTACAAAAGGGTAACTTGGTCTTCAAAATAATGTCTCCGTAAAAAAAAAAAAAAAAAGAGGAGGATATTTTAGACATAAAATAGAGACTTTTGATCATGTGCAACACACATGATTTTTTCCATCCATTTGGCCTAACAGAACTTAAACAGATGGGTAATATTCAAGATAAAAATAGGGGGTTTATTTGTTGTGTTTTGAAGATGAGGGGGGTAAAGTGAAAACCAGTGATAGATTAGGGGGTGTTGATGTAATTAACCCAATTATTTATTCTTTTTGTGTGGTAAAAATTGAAACAAAATTCCTTTTATGCCCTTAAAAAAGGTGCGCGTGATGGACTCATGCCTAATTTCTGTCTGCATAAGAAACGGCAGGTGGAGGGGGGATGACATTGCTAGTTGAACCCAAAGTACAAGGGTTGACTGTTACAAATGAAACTAAGGGGACCAAAGTGGGATTCCTATGAAAGTGGAATGGTGCTAAGTGTATTTAACCCTCAAAATTTTGGAAACTTGTGCTCTAATATTAAGTGAAGTAGTGGTTCTCATTTTCTTCCGTTGCCTCACGCTTGATTATATATATTTTTTCAATCTTGAAAGATAATGTAAAACAACAAAATTTACTTTTGGTGATCCATAAGTATTTCTTCATAAGTTTCTCAAGTTCTTCCCCTCACAGATCATTCTTGCTTTCTGTACAAAATTTTCGATTCTTTTTTATTTGTTTCACTAATGTGTCTTGTTTCATTTCCCTATTCACTTCGGACATTCTCCTGTTACAATTTGTTCTTTTTTGACAATTCAAATACATAGAAAGAAAACGCCTTAAGGGGGCGAATCCCTTACAAAACATACAAAAAGCCTCTAATCTCTGAAGCCACTGTCTGTATCACCACAGTTCCCGGCTATTATTTCCCTTCATTTTCCATATCCACTTGTGTTTTCTGTGGCTGGATTAAATGTGTGGAACTCAACTACTTGATGAAATAGTCAGTTCTTTTATGGATTTCAAGATTATGGATTTAAAGAGATAGTTTCAGTTCCATTGAATATCTCTCTCTCTCTCTCTCTCTCTCTCTCTCTCTCTCTCTCTCTCTCTCTCATATTTTATTGCCAATTTGTACTTGCTTGCAGGGGTACCATAGAGATATTCTAGAGCACTGGGCTCCTCCTCCTCCTGGTGCTATTGCTGTTGTTCATCCCCCACCACCTCTTATTGATCTAGCACCAAATAACACGTCACCAGAGATTTTGACAGAAGGTATTGTAAGAACTCCAATTAGGAAGATCCCAGCAAGGCGCGGGAGAGAAAGGAAATCCAATTTGAAGCGTCACCGCAAGGTTGCTGCTGGTAGTAGGGAAATCAGTTCAGGTTAAACTTTTGTTTAGGCAAATTTTTTTTTTTGCCCCCCTACCCTGTTTAAAATCATTCATTACAGGGACGGGAATATGTGCAAGTTGAGTGTTGTATCCATTTTTTTTGTTGTGTACATATTTGAGTTCGCAATAATTATTACGTGAGTTGCTGCCATTTCCGCTCTCGGTAGTCCATTTTGATGTTTTACAGGAATATTGTATTGGATCTCAAAATATTCAATTTTTAAGTTCACTTATCATTATCAATGAATAATTTTGTTTTACTCCATGTTGGGTTTGTGAACTTTCCATTACAACTAGTTTATGTTTCGATTTTTCTATGTTATTTTTCTTGTACCAATGAGAATTATGGAATGCTGTTTCTCTTGAGGTATTGATATGAGTTGAAAGAAGCACTATGGTGAAATAAGAGTCGAGTCAGGCAGCCCGAGTGCACAAATATTTTTCTGTTTCGAACCCGTGACACTTAAATTGCAATAGAGCAATCTTATTTATTCATTTGCGCCATTATATTATTTTACTTTTAGGGATATTAATGCCAAAACAAGGGTGAATATTATCTTTTCATGACAGATGAAATGGAACCAACAAGGAATGACTTGGAACCGACATTAATAATGATGGATTGCTTCTCTTATTCATGTTTGATGATGATTTTCTAACAAGAATTTATCCCTGTTTTACAGGAATTCCACTGTTATCATTAAAATAAAGGAAAGGAATAGATTTTTCCTTTCTGACCCACGAAGCAAATATTAATAGTGATTGCAAGTATTGTGGAATCATTGAATCCTAAAAAAATCATTTTATTTTCCTTTTCCTCAAAAACCCTAAGATCATAGAACTTTGAAATTGTTATCAAATGAATTTTCTTCTTAGAAAATGAGTCTTGTTAATTATCATTCAAGGTTGAGGCATAGGATAAACTGGATTTGAGAAAACATTTTTATCTGTTGAAGAAAAAAAAAAGTTGAAAATTTCTAGGCTAATTACTGTAATTTTTGTCTTTTTCATTTTTTTACCTATTTCACCCGAAATTACACATGGCATTTTTTAATTGGTGAAACGTGATGGCTTACTGGACCATTACTAAAACAGGCTCCACAAAAACCAGCCCCAACATATTTGCCCCTCTAGTAACATGCCACGTGTGCAGCCTCTGAAGATCCCACGTCAATATATATATGCCCCACAACTGAATATTCTATACTCGATCACAGCAATACATATCTCACAGCTCAGCTTCTTCATCAGAATCTTATCTTCATGCGAATATACATATATGTATATATCATATATAGCTCAGTGTGTCTGTCGACATGTGAATTGAAAGTTTAAACTGGGTTGGAATTAGGGTTCTCATTACTCCTATCTGTCATTGTTCTTCAGGTTAGGGTTAGGTTTAGGGTTCTGATCCAGAATGCCATGTGTCTAGGGTTGTGAAGCTGTTTTGATCAATGGGTTTATCGTTATTCTTCGTGATCTGCATCCTCCACTCGGTGATCGCCCTCACAACAGGGGGTTTGATGATGTTCCACATGAAGGAGATCTACACCTTCACGCACGGGATCGAGGCCGCCACGAAACTTCTGGGCTCGACCCCGGACGCCCAGCTCTTGATCCGGACCTCCGACTCGTTCTCCGGGTTGCTCCTGTTCGCCATCGGGTTCCTCCTCTTCATGATCGCCTTCGTCAGGGACAGAGAGTTCCAGAGCTTCTTCGCCAAAGGGTGTGTCCTGCTTCATGTCTTGATGGCAATTTGGAGGTTTAACTTCGAGAGGAGGGTCGAAGATTTGGCTTGGGATTGGCTGAGGCAAATCGTCGGCGACATCTTATTGGCTCTTTCCTGGGTTTTCTTTCTTGTCTACTCTTGGAAGGTTAAATATGACTGATTCCATCTAATCTATATATATGTATGTACACATACTATATATAATTTGGGGAAAATGCTTTGATAGGGGCTGCTCGATTTCTAATATTGGAATTTGATTCGTATGAGTTATGGTAGTGGCTTTCTCTTATACAGGAGTCTTTGTAAAGGGGAAAAAAAAAAAAAAGGAAGCTACTACCGTGATTGTAGATAGTAGTTTGATGGTAATTTTGTCTTTTCATGTATTGATGGGTTTACACTATAAAGCTTAAATTTGAGTGGCAATACTTGGTACCATAGAAATATTTGTCCCATATTGACTCGTACTGGTAATGTGAAAATTATGGTTTTATACTGAGGTCCGATTGCTTGAAGCTATAAGGGTGTTGTGTTAAGGCATTGGTCATTTGGATTTCCATCACAGTTTGAGATCCTGTTCCTATTAACATGATGTTTTGTATCAATTTGAGTTTCGAAGCCCAAATTGAAGCCATTGCTAATTGATCACCATATATCAAGACACTACCAAGCAGAGATGTGTGGCAGGACCATGATGCTCTCTCATGCCAAATAATTCATCCAGAGCCAGAGTACCTCTCTTGATGCATAAAGAATTTCGGATGGACTCTTTCATGGGTAAGTTTTACCTTGGTTTTTTATATTGTTTCGGTTCTTTATCTATGTCCTGTTTATCATCTATTACCAATAGCAACAGTACTGGCTTTTTGCTGCCTTATCAAACATTTGCCTTTGGAATTGGAAGGTTTTTCTTTTCTGCATTCTGGCCCTATGCATTTTACTTTAATATGTAATTTATACCTTGCACATTCTGTTTCCTTTCTTCATATATTTTGAAGTCAATTTAGTGTGTTATCTCCTTGCAATTGCCATGCAATTGAATCCTAGGAAACTGACGTGACATCAGGAGATAAGAATTAAGATAATGTTTCCATTAACAATACTCACACAGACACAGTTATACTATTAGGCACCCCTCTACAAGTAGCCCCAGGTCCTGAGCTTGGTCTGAGCAGCTCATATGGTGAAATCCCAGCTCCACATCTGTTCCTGAGGCTTGGATCAGCATTTCTCTTTTCAATTTTCTTTTCGATCATTTTTATCTCCAGCAAAAACCTATAGAATGCCTCCATAATTTTAGGGTCATCTGACTAAGATGACGAGTCTTGTCTTTCTCCAATATACTGCTCATCTGGTGAATGCGTTGATGTTATATCAATCACGGCCATAAATTTTGTTGCTTGGGATAAACTTGACAAGGATGTTAAAAAGTACCCTTGCGGGTCAGCAACAAAATTTTCCCAGTCAGGATCATGCTCTTGTGGCACTAATTTTTGCATTAACGGTGAGTGGTTTGGGACATACCCACCATAGGGATACTGCCCGAAGTTGAGTGCAGCATGTTGTGCAGATGCAAGCCATATGATGGTGTTGAGAATATTGGTCAGATCATCTGGAGTAGAGAGTGGGGGCCACCAAGTAGCATCTCGAACATCAGCATGGCCCACATTAATGGACTCATTGTACCAGGACTGCAGCTCTATGCCAGCGTGGATCAAACTTGCCTCTGGGTAATAGTAATTGTCATAAGTTGAGACCAGGTTTTCAATGGCCGACCAGATAAGGAGGCCATCATCAGCATAAGGGTAGTCCTCGATGAACAATCTTAGCCCATGGGGTTTTGTTGGGTCTGGTAGTGCCACTCTTCTGTATAAATTGAAATTAGACTCCTAGATTAACTAATCATGCTTTAGAGGGGGAAAGAGAATCATAAATTCATGAGAAAAAAAGAGCATTCTTATGAAATACCTTCTTATTAGATCTGCAGGAAGGTCCTTGAGGTCAAAGCGCCACCAATCTCGGTAGGCAGCACAAGAAATCTCCATGTAGTATTTTTCTGGAGTGAAGAAGCATTCCATGAACCCTTCTGCATTAATGAGAGTCTCACAAGCCATTGCGTTTATCTCTAGTGTATATCGCATGTGGGGATCAAGAAGCTTGAAGATAGGGTGCATAACACTCAACTGCCTGTGAGCAGCTAATATGAATGGTTCCATGCATGCATGAGTCCATAGCCTGTAGAGTAACTGAATACCAGTTAGGGTGATAAGTTTGTTTAGGTGATTAAGCTTAGTAGATAATTGAACTTTGTTGTCAGTTTGAAGGTTGTTGAACCAAAGGGGACAAGACCTAGCCTGATAATTTCTGCGTACATTGTTAGCCTTGACCAGACTGAACCTGACCTAACCTAATGATAGTAACATACTTGGCAAGTATAAGTAGATAATGAATGGATTAGTTAGAACCCTACTGATGAATTACAGCTAGCCTGGACTTGACCATAATATTGAGTCCAATGCTTGATCAAAACCAAAAATATGCCCACCTCTTGAAGGTGTCACAGCTTATTCTCATCCAATGCCTGAAAATTAAAAAACAAAGGATGATCATAAATGCAGCGCTATGAGGTTTATAGATTGTGATCTATTAAACATGATTGTTTTGGTGAAACGAATTGATTTATAAAGTTTATAGCAATTTTATTTTCCAGGGAAAGGATTTTTAAGATATGGGAAGCACTATACATAGTAGAAACAAGCACTACGAAAGTGACAACAATTCCTACCTGTGCTAATCCATGCCTCTTGTCAGTCCACTTCTATGGTGAGGGGTCAGTTTAAGAATCTTCCCTCTTATGTTTCTAAAATTTAGAGGGACATATCTGCAGGTTATCAAACAGTATTGATCGTCCTATCAGACTATCTAGCTTGAGGGATGTATAGAATTCTGCTTTTGCCCTGAAGGTAGCCCATAGATTCTTAGTTTATAGCTCTCTTACAGTGATCCGGAGCTTCAAATTTTTATATGAATTAGTGTTTGAAATAACAGTATCATAGTCCACTAATAGTGCAGAGTGCCACCTTTGATGTCTTACGGACAAGTAATGACTACATGGCAAGATGATGTTAGGTTAGTGATCTTCATGATTTATCATGGAGGTCAATGATAACAATATAAAGGCTAATTTTTAATTTTCAATCTTTTCTAGAATATGAATATGACGCCTTATTCGAAATGAAATTATCGAATTATTTAATTCCTATGAGAAGAAAAAAACTGCGAACAGTTTATTTCTCCATAATAATTTTTATCATAATTATTGTACTACTATAGATGGCCCTTGTAATTAGCGCTTTGTATGATGAAATTCTTCCTATTAAGGTTACAACTATCAGGTTTTGACGTCTACTTAGAGATTCACTTCATTACTCTTACCATATTTGCTTAGAATAATTGAAACTATCATAAAGCTTGAGTTCAATTTACAAGGTATGAGAAATTGTAACTTTTGCAATTTGGTGAGACTCATTGTTTTTCAAATCCCTAGCTGATTATTTAGCTAGCTTAATCCAATATTTAATCAATATAGGTCTCCTACAAATCTGCAATTATACCTTCAATAGTTGCAAACTGGGATTACAATATTCAAATCTTTGAAAAACTTGTTACAGTTATGTTTGTGACTAAGTACTTCATATTTGACTTAGTTTCCTAGGGGTTATTATCTACGTTTGTCAACCTCTTTTAGGCAGCGATTTCCTAGTTTGAAATGTGAGTTTGAGCTTAGTTCATTAAATAGTGGAGGAGCCTCAATAAACATTTAATCAGGTCAAGCCCGTGCAATTCACAAACAGCTGACTGATCTAACAGTTTCTGCCTGCTATCTAGCTATTAGTAGCTGAGAAAACTTTATTCCACTGTTTGTCCGTAACCGTTTTTAATCTTCATTAATTCGTAACATTTTAACAATATGTTGGCATTAAGCATATATGGAAGATGCAATGATGTATTTTGATTGGATATGCTAATATTGCATTTACATTCATGCATGGTAACACACAAGAAACTGAAACTTCATAGTTAATGCATGTTACTAGTTTGACCTTTGATATGGATTTGTGGCTGCCTATCCTTTTTGTCAAATTCTGAGAAGAGAGGCAGAACCAGCAAAGACTTAATTTTTTAGTCAATTCATTGAAAATGACATCGAATTTTATTTATGTTTTAATGAGAGTTAGATAAAAGTGGAATCATGCTTCATCGGCTGAATTGGTGTCAAGATCCAAGTTTTCTGTTTTTCCTGTTTTTATCATTGTTCTTGTTTTCCACAAGAATTCATTTTCTTCTTTGACATATGACATGTGTATAATATATGCTCACAGTTGAAATTGTTCTCAGTCGATTAAAAAAAGACTATTTGGTATACCTGTTGTATGGACATTCCATTGAGATGATCAATAATATGTTCTTTTCTCAGTGCTGATTCTTGTACACCATAGATCGAGGGATCAAGTTTGCTTACTGGCACGAACACCTGATTAAATAGAATATTCTATTTATTACCAAAAGGAAAAAGAAAAGAAAAGTTATTAACCCATAAGAGTTGGGAAAATCCTTTCTCCTACTTACCATCAGCTTCTCTATGTTTAGAGGGTTTATTCCTGCCACAGCTTGTCGACCAAATTCATCATCCCGTAACCAGGAGAATGTGTCTCCTGATAATAAAGTGGGGCTTTTTAAAAATTGTTTGTTTCAACTTATGGAAGAAACCAGACTAAAGTTATGTTTTGAATTTGGAAGAAGCAAGCTCAAATCAGAACTTACTGGATATGTTTTTTGGAGGGTTAAATTTGAGGTTTTCTTCTATGGGCTCTTGAATCTTGCCGAGAATCTTTGTTAGCTGAAGTTTGTTCTGGGACTTCTTTTTCAAAAGAGGCTGGCTTTTGTATAGACTGTCAATCTCAGAAAATTCCTTGAAATCATCATTTTCAGTAGGGATTGCTGCTATTAGGGAAGGAACTATATTACGCAATGTCCCCTTCAACATCCCTGCTACGAGAGCTTCCTGCTTGGTATCCTCCAATGCTTCATCTCTAGGAACATACATGGACGTGAATGCCTGCACTGGGCTTTCTGCATTTATCTCTGTGACAAATTATGGATACCAATAATCAACACATTAAATATGTAACGGGTTGTTCTATCATTTCCAAATAATAAATAACTGTCTGAGCATGCATTCTATATTCTTACTCCTATTTGTTGTGAAATCTGCAAATGGATTTTGAGGTACAAGTTGAGTAGGCCCAATTCATAGTTCATGTAAGTGATAACATAACTACATTGACTTACTCAACGAGACCTAATGGGTATGTATCAGTTTCCTTCTTGAAAAATGTGTTCTATATTAGTTAAAATTTTCAAATTTTGGCGAGTTTAAAAATATATTTAACTACAGACATCCCTTAGAGATTGCACTCATTGGTTCTATATTTAAGTATGAAAATATATAACCATAGATATCCTTTCGATCATGCAAAAAAACTTGTCACGGGCCTACCCATGGAATAAAGCTTTAGATATTACTCCCAAAGATAATTTGACAAGGTAAAAGAAGAAGAAGATAAGGCCGAGGTTAGACGTTTATGATGTTGTCTAGAATATATAAAGCAATAAGAGCTTTTCAGTTTAACTAACCAGTTTTTGTGGGAGGACGTCCTGTCCGGCCGTGTCTGGGATGCGGGTTCTCTTCACCTCCAAGTGTTGGTTTTGAGTATTCAGTTCCCTTATCTGGATTTCCTAGATCATTGTACATATCATAGTCGTATATTCTATCCGAAAGCAACCTGAGTCCCTTTCCATCACTCCTCAGTTCCCACAATTCCTTCTCTCTTAGCTCTTTCAGCCCTAGTGGTGTCTTATGAGGTAAATAGGCCTATTAAATCCAAACAAGGTTGCGACATTACTTTTAAGCCATACGAATCATTTATTGTGGGGAATTTGTTTTGATACTACGTGCTGTTCTTTTTTGAGAGGTACTAATACACCTTAGATGCAATGTAATTTGTTGACTATAATTATTTTAAATGGAGATGTATTTATCCAGAATATTGAGCTGTTTCATTGATTCTGTGGAGTTGCTGAAATTTATCATAATAGGATTCCATGAGAGAGCTATTTGCAGTTGCATAAATTGATCATGCGACACCTATGTTGTTTACAAGGGTTGATTATTCCCAAGATATGAGTTAGTGAGAATTGTATGTTTCTGGTACAGTCTCTGCTGTGAAACATGCTCAGAATTTTGATAAGCCTCCTATCATAATTCATGGCAGTGATGTATGCCCGGACCTATCTAGAACCAGAATTTTTCTTCTTGTTGCTGTTGTTATCGGTGGGTAAGTGAGGCCTGGTTGAAGGGTTAGCAGCGCGGGTTCAGGGCTTCCAGTTAGGCATTCTCAACCTCTGTGTGCCTGAGATTTTTACAATCTTGGGTGGCTGACTTGAACGCGATTTTGAATTGATGAACTTTGGGAACTTGTAAGTTTCCGTAACGCATTTAATTTGGTTGAACATCACTCTTTTGTTGAATTGTTTTGATGGTTGATTGTTCTTTAGAAAAACAAATAATATCATATTTAATGGATGTAGGTGATGAGGGACAAGTAGATTCTACCTTGTTAGTGAAGAAGATCCTTTTACTGGAATGAACCTTAGCTGGTTGAACCCAAGAGTTACAAGCGAAATGGACAAACCCTTGGAAGGCGATGCTGACCCAGAAGAACTCTTTTTTATATTTGTTGCACACTGTGATGGCCCCTGGCATTCCAAAATCACTCTCAACCATGAATTCAACCGTGTAAGTGTTTTTCTCAGTTCCAACTTTTAGGCTCTTCGACTAGTCTAATACGGCTTCTTTGCTGAGCTTTGGCTCCATTGTCTCTTCAGATGGACGAAAAAGAAATATCTGTTAGAGCTCTGAACAGAAAAGGGTGGAGGGAGATTTTGGGGGGACTGCCACCATGCTTCTATGATTGTTCGAAGGCTTGGAATTTCATGCTTTGACACCAAAAATAAAAAAATAAAACCTTAGTTGTATTGTATTTTTTTATTTGTCATCCCTCAGCAACCCACATCTGTACATGCGCACCGCACATACATGTACTTGCTATATATGTAATCTAAAGCCTGTTTGGTACATAAGGCAAGAAAGGGGAAACAAAGAAAATATTCTTTTCTTCCTCTGTTTGGTTCCTAGTTTAGGAGGGTAGAGAAAAAAAAATTCCAAAGAAAAACAAGGGAAGTGATTTTCCTTCTCACTTCCCTTCTATTTTCCTTCATCTTTCCTTTTAATAGCTACCTATTATGTTCTTTCCTATTTAATTTGAATTTCAATCAAGGAAAAGTTATTTTCCTACCATTTTCTTTTCAAAACCAAACATAAGAAAATATAGTCTTTCCTTGCAATTTATCTATCACTTTCCTTCCCTTCCACAAGTTCCAAACAGTCTCTAAAATTCAAAATTCGAATATGTTTTAGTTTCCTTTGTTTTCTTACTGAACTAAGGCCTAAGGGTTAATAAAAGAAATGAAGAGTGCAACTTACCTGGATCTAGTTCAGTGCTTACAAGCTGTAGAACAACGCCTTTCTCTGCAGGGTAAGTGAAAGCATCCAACCAATGGAGCATCATGGCCGCCATATAAACGTTCCTCCTACTCCTCACAGTCACTGACGCTGCCACGTTCAAGGTCAGAGGCTCTTCTTCCGCAACCTTCGGTAAGTACCAGTCCTCAGTGAGAGCTGCCTTAGGAGTCCTCACAATCTTCCTCAGATGCAGCCTTCTCTTGCATGATCGAAACTTAATGGAAGGAAATTTAAGTTTATTTTTCGGTTGGCTGAAACGGGCAACAAGAGGTACGGGAGAAGAAGAATTAGCTGTCAAAGAATGTGTATTAACCATGAAGGAACCCAACATGATATTTGTTTCTGCCTAGAATAGAAGGCAATCTATGTAACTCTTTATCTCTATATGTACATAAGGAAGGACAGGGATGGAGTCTTGCAATCTGTCCCCCTCTTATCTCTATATAAAGGAGTGTAGGGATGGACCTGTTTTTTTGTGGTTAATTTGGCTCACTATCGTGAAGTTACATCTATTTGTGTCATTAGACCTGTCAATGGAGACTTTTTTTGTGATTAATTTGGCTCACTATGACAAATTTACATCTATATATGTCATTAGACCTGTCAACAGATTGGATTTCATCCGGGTCCGTAATAACCCTAACTCTCAACGTGGTATATGCTAAGTCCAAGATTAAAAGTTTGCATGGGGGATTTAGGTACACGGGTGAGAGTAATAAATAGAAATGTTATTTTTTGGCTAACTCTTTTGGGGAAATTTCCGGAATTGTTACTTATAATATTTTAGGCAAACTATGAACTCGATCATATGCCCTTGGGGCCACTACAATGAAGGATCAATGTTCATTAGGGTTTCATAAAGAGCTGATCATGGTTTTGTGATCGATCAGTGGTCGATCGATTGTGGACCCTCGCGAGGACGCTAGGGATAAAGGACGCCAGGGATAAAGGGTGAGAGTAATGATACTGACCTGCCATCGTGTGTGCTGAGTCTCACGTCAAAATTTGTGTGAAATTTTTTTAGAATTTATGTTAAGAATAATGAATCAAGATGACACCTCCAAAATTTTTGGTATTTGCATGGTTGTTACAATACAAGTGGGAGCAAGACAGATATACTTCTCGGGTCCACTTTTTCCCATCAGTATTAGTTTCTTGGGAAAATTTTGAGTTTGGAAACAACATAACATCATTGGGTGTAGCTAATACGTTGTTTCAACTTTCTCATTCTTTCGCGGAAGGAACTTCCATCACTTCTGACTTTCCATCACTTTGAGCCTCTAAAGCCAAAACGTCTACTTCCATGAGTTTCATGTGAAAACAGCATTGCAGAACTTTATGTACACATCAAACGTTACGATAATATGCGTTCGAGACAGATTGAAACAATTGTTATAAAACTAAAAGAATATAAAATAAATAAAATAACTCAATATAAAATATAGTGAATAGTTCTTCAGGAACTGTTAAATATTTATTATATTAGTTCTTTTAGAACAATTAGGATTAGATTTTCTGAATCACCCAAGACTTCATTGCTAATATAGAACTAAAAGATTACAACATAAACTTTGAGGAATTACCTATAATTCTCTTCCTTTTATTTTTTATTTGCTTCTCCCTTTCTATTTTCTCTCTATTCTTCCTTTCTATTTTTTTTCTCTCTCTTAGTTGTTCACAAAACCATCGGCTGAGCTTCTATTTATAAGCATTCGAAGTTGAGGCGTGCAAGACTTGAACTGATTAATCCATGAGGTCATCCATTACGTAACACGCCGTCTTGGATGACCGCAAAATAGTACAATATATATTTTTGGGATATGGTAAAATTGACTTATTAAAACCTTACTAGAAAAACCCAGTGAGAAAAAATCTTAACTAAGAAAAAAGAGTACAGTGATCTTGTGTAACATAATTTAGTATGAGTACATTAAAACTGTCTCGTTAAAATTTTGTCAAGAAAAACTCTATGGAAAAAATCATTGGCGAACATGTCTATTGAACACTGATATTACCGCTCTTCTGGAGCTTATGCATACAAAAGAATTTTGACGAAATATACTTCATTTCGTCACCTTTTGATGTAGCCTCCCATAATCTGTACAATCATTATCTTCACATAATGTCGTTGAGGCATCTTTCACTGTAGATAATCCACAACTTTCTTGAACATGTTGAATATATTGAATAATGGATCTTAGTTAGATGCACTCTTAACTTGTTTCATGAATTGCAATTATCAAAGAAGTTACAGTTAATGTCTGCTTACCCGATCGCCAAGATATAACAGTGTTGAGCTTTATGTGGATCAGAAAGATAGCCAGCGTCTGCATAGTCAATTAATTCAGGTTGTGGCTCCTTTGAATAGAATAAATCTATATCAGTTGTTCCTCGTAGGTAACGCAGTATATGCTTAATTCCTTTTCAATGTCGTTGAATTGGTGCAGAACTATATCTTACCAATAGGTTGACATAGAATGCTATATAAGGTCTTATACCATTTACAAGATACGTAAGAACACCTATTGCACTAAGATATGGTACTTCAAAACTAAGAAATTCTTCACCATCTTCTCAAGGATGGAAATGATCTATCTTTCTAGATATCAAGTTATCAAACATCCATTGAAGAATTTTATGGATGGGCTTTATCAATTAATATTTTTCTGTATATGTCAACTGATGAATAAAAATGTTCAATCTGCAAGACAAGACAATAATTTGTTTTCTCAAGATATTTAAATTCAAAGTTATTCTTTAAATAATTAGTAGTTTTTGTAATCTCTTCAAGAATACTGATAATATTCAAAAGCATCAACATATATTGCAATAATAGTATATCCAAATTTTAATAAAACTACATGGACAATTTGTATTGTTCACATATCATTCCTTTATATCTTTGAAGCTTGATAGAATATAACTTTCGAGATATTTGCTTCAATCATTTTTTAAATTCTTCAAGAATTTTTATATGTATATCATTACCTAATCCACCATATAATTAAGTTATTATACATTTATTAGATGTATATCCAGTTCTTTTGAGACTGATAACCTAATCAATAATATGAATGTAATTGCATCCTTATAAGATAGAATTTCTTATTATAGTCCATATCAAGTCTCTGCGAGTAACCTTCTGGTATGAGTCGTGTTTTATATCGCATTATTCTATTTCTTATTGTGTAAATACCCATTTGTATCAAATCGATTTTACATCTTCAGATGGGTAGACTATTGGTTCGAATACTTTACAACTTCTAGTGTTTAGAATACAGGTCCAACATCTGTTGGTGTTTGGACTACAGGTCTGATATTTTCATCTTCTGGTATTTAAACTACAAGTTCAAATACTTTACATTATGCTAATGAGTTTAATTCTAACTTAGTAATTTCTTTTTATTTTTGATCGATCATATTATCGACATTTGTCGACTATCTATGGTTTAATCTCTTCTGGTAATTGCATTTAAATAGAAATATGTTGTTGATAACAATATCATTTCTATTCCATCGTTCTCCTGTATTCACATTATTATTCATTGAGATCCCATTATTTTCAGGTATCATTTCCTTTGCAGGGGATATCTCTTCAGGAGGTTTCTCTTTTAAGAATTCTTTTACAAGAGTTTCTTTAGAAAGTTTAGATGATGGATATTCCTCTTCTGGAGGTTAATTTTCTTCTTCAGGAATTATAGAAATAATTTCTTATCTCTTTAGGAAATTGTTCTTCAAAAGTTCATTCTTCAAGAAGTGTAGAATTATGATTTCTTCAGGAATACTAATTAGCTCATTTTCTTGTGTTTTTCTCTTTCTCATTTTGTTGTGCTTTTCACTTTCTGAGAGTTTGACTTTTGCACCGACATGCCCCCCAAGCTTCAAGTGCTTTGAAATTATGTGTTATTATATGAACAGATGATCCTACAAGGACATCAATATATTGTCCTACAGGGACATTAATATGTGCATTAGCAGCTAGTATCGATATGATTTGATTATCGTCTGTGTGTTGGTGAATGCTTCAGGCAATTAATTTGTAATCATATATAAGTAAATAATTTATTTGTGAACTTCATATTCATATCGACTTGTCCGATGATCAAGATGAGATAGTTTCTTCAGTATTCCAATTGATCTCTCATTACGTCTTATTTCTTTCTAATGGTGGAAAAACTGACTCAACATAAGGACTATCCGCAAAATATGAGAGTTAACAGTAACTAAAGATATAACCATTATATATATATATATATATATATATATGCATAAATGAGAGATATATTACTCTCACAGAGTAAACAAATAATTGTTTGGCAAAAAGAATCTTCTGGTTTTTTAACAGATGCCTATGAAAATTGTCAATTATTGGACATATCATTGTTGATCCTGGGTGACTAAGACGATCATGCCAAAATATAAAATTCTTTTAGGGTCAAATTACTTCTAGTGTATTACTTTAGAAGCTTTCACTACAAGTAATCTATAAATGCTTTTATTGTATCACTTCAGGTAATTTCACAATACAAAAATCTTTTGGGTCAAAAAATTCTGGTTTATTACTACAGATGATCCATAATATAATATAACTCAGAAGAAAAGCAGCAAATTTCTCTATTATATGCTTCTGGTATAAAAAGAGAAGTGTAAAGAAAGATATTTTTTATTACCTTAATTGCTATATTCTTTTTCATTATATGCTTCTAGTACACAAATAATAAAAATAAAGTAAAAACATCTATAGGATTTGAGCAAATTTCTTATACTTCTACTAGAATAGAATGCATCATCAATATAAAGTTTTGTTTCTCATGACCACATTATGTTAGCTCTTCTAAAACATAACTCTTCTAAAGCTTAGTTTATCTGAAGGCTTCGATAAATTTTGTAATGCTTGATATTGTTTTAACATTAATTTAAGCTAATGTTAAGTTTAAGACATATAAAAGAATTATGTGCGTTCTAGTAATGTCTGCTAGACATATATCTTCTTCATTCATATTTGTAATAATTGAAGTATTAGTATGATCTATGCCTTCAAATGCAAAATATATATAATATTTCATTATCAAAATATTTCTGCCATAGAAATTTATTAAATATTTAATCATTATACTACAAGTACGTGACCAATGAAACATCTTCGTAATTCTTGGGAGGTTTATTCAACAAACCTTTTTCTATTTTATTTTACTCACATTATTCTACTTCTAATGACATTTACAACCTTCAGGATATCTCCATAATTTTAAAGATTATTACATTACAATCACATCTGTGGCAATGTTTATGACTATCAAATAAAATTACATTCATTTCAGGGAATGATATAAAATTGATCAAATGTAGCAGCTAATTATAGCACTCGATGTAGTGAGGTACACTATGCTGAATCCATACCATTCACTTATCACTTTAGGGATTGATACATATTATAAATTTACATTCTTTTCAGAAAGATGATATAACATTAATGCAAACGTAAGAAAAAAATGGAAAACAAAACCAAAATAGTATGAGACTCATAAATAGTACCCTAAATAGTAATGTAAATGGTACATATAAATAGTAACTAATTTATTTAACTATTTACATGTTGTGCCATTGGAATGCAATTTCTGAATTAATACTTTCGATATTGTTACTTCTTGAGTACGTTTGAGATATAAAATATAAATATATTTTTCTATCATATCTTCATCAGAAAGATTTCTCCACATCATTTTCATTGTGGACTTATTTGAATAATAAAAATTTTATTCATTTTTTTATTTGGCAACACTGTACTACCTCCTTGTTATTACAACTTTAGGTGCACTAAATTATTGCCTTGTAACTTCAGGTGCATTTAATCATAATAAACTTTTGAAAAATTACAGTCTTCTGGCACTCGTATTTTTTTTAAAAAAAATTTCAATGATGATACAATGGTAAACCAAAATAGGCAGTGGTCATAATAAACATGATTAATAATAATAGTAACATAAATTAAAACAGTAGCAGGCAGCAATAATTAAATAAATGATATGTAGACCTTAATAAACATTCTACAGGAATGCTTGATTTCTTTCATTGTATTTCTAAAATCATTACTTCTATAATGATCTCAATATAAAATAATTAAAGCAAAACAAATAATAAAATCTGACAATCATCAGTTGATAATCATGTAAAAACCTCTACCTAATATATTAATATTAGGTGAGTATTATGATAAAAGGCAACCGACAGAACTGTGAAAAGTATTAACGTACTATTGATTAAATATTATTTACTATATAATTACTATGCAATTACTATTTATAGAATAGTAAAACAACTGTTTATAAACAGTAGTTATCAATTATAACTCATACATAGTAAGAATACTATTAATGCATAGTATTTATTACTATGCGCTTCGTCGATATATATATATATATATATAATATCATTATTTTTGTCTGCATTATAACTTTCAATTCAGACATCAAAATATAGTCAAGTCACATGTTTATGGAAAGCTATTGAAATAAGGATTTCAGATATATAAATATCATAGGCAAAAAATACAAGATCTGGGAGAAATAAAGTAACAAAATTTTGAAATAAATACTATTTATCTCACTAGTTTAACTATTGTTCATACTATTCATGGAATACGATGAATTAAGTGAACAGTAAAAACTCAAAATAAAGGTAAATTACATATAAAATAAAGTACCTTTATGCTGAAAGGAAGAACACAGTTATATTTTTTTTACGAGCACATAGAGCTTCGTGCTGATAACATGTTATAAAACTAACAGAATATAAAGCAGATAAAATAACTCAACACAATATATAGTGAATAGTTCTTCTAAAATAATTAGGATTAGATCTTCTGTATCACTCAAGACTCTATTGCTAATTTACTAAACCTCATTAATATTATATGTAATACGTATACATGCCCATTTGTCGTTATTTTCTCTCTCCATAGCTACTCACTATAACACAGAAAAAAGTTTAATGGGCAGATTCAATGTTTATCCCTATTAAATTGGAATATTGGGTGTTTTATTACATCAACAATATGAATTTAGAATTAATAAGTAGACTTTTAATGCAGTAAATAAGATATGACACAATTTGATATGCATGAGCACTGAAGAACCTCGTACTACCTGACTTATTTTTTTCCTTTTAACACCCTTCACGGAATGGGAAAATAGTCCAGTAGTCAGTGAGTACTACTGAGTACTCGGTGGTAATCCCTATCAAATGGAGACACATGTTATGTGAAAACATCAATAACCTAAATTAGTGGAGTAATGGAGAGACCTTTAAGGAAATATCCTATTAAATTTTGCTAAGTGGTATTTTTTCTTAAAAGTTTATCAACTACTCCACTAACTCAGGTTGTTGATGTATTCACATACCACGTGCAATCATTTGATAGAGATTACTATCGAGTAGTCAATACTACTTGACAACTAGACTTTTTTTAGAGAATGGCTCTGATTCCATGAGGGTAGTTATTATTTGAGTCGTTTAATTTAATAATAATTACTACAAAATACGATAACATATATCACATTTTGTAATAACTACAAGTTTTATTTTTTATAAGGATAAATTACACATACCTCCCTTGAACATTTACGAAAATACAGGGACCTCCCTCAACCAATCGGTATTTACACCGTCTTCCCTTGATTTTGAAAAGTCGTTAACACTTACCCTCTTTGGTCCAAATTCTGTCTAACTATGTACGAAAACCCAATGACATAAGCAAAATAATGATAGTATATACCTCTTTTACCCTTGTTGACATGTAAGATACCCAAAAAGTCCTAAGTTATACATGTCTAATTATAATTTTACCCTTTGTAGCTATAAGGCTACTAAACCCATTACACCTATTGATGATTCCAGACAAAGGCCCAACAATGAAGCTCGGCAAAACTTAAATGGAGAAAATTTTGTTAGACATAATTTCACATCACATCATACATCATTGAGAGACCACTTTCAAAGGTGATCCGAACAAGATTGAAAAGCTGAAATTCACTTTGGAGGGTTTTGGTGGATACATCGACAAAGGTAAGTTTCAAATATTTTGTTGACTCGGTTAAATTTTTTATCTTGAAAATGTTGAGTCTATTGTATTTGTATAGTTGTATGTAGGAAATGTCCTATAATAGCATTGTATGGTTGATAAGGATACAAAACTTGTATGCATACCACATATTTGATAATATGTCTAAGTGGGTATCTTACCTTAATGCTAGGAAAATGTCATCAACAAGCACAAGAGCTAGTGGTGTTGGGGGGATGTTTCGTAACCGTCAATGTAGGTGTGAGAAAAAAACAGCAGTGGGTATATCAGAGTCAGTAGACAATCCAGGAAGGCTATACTTCAGGTGTGCTGGAGGCCAGTGTAGCTTTTTTACATGGTGAACTAGTACGGTTATCAATGAAATACCCTTGGGCAATGAAGGGAGTATTGTTGTTTATACTGAAGCAAGGGATGAACTAAGAGGGATTTCATCAAGGCTCCAAATGTTGGAGGCAAGCCAAGGAATGGTTAAATTGTTCCTCATTATATCCTGGTTCACATTGCTCATCATCCCCCTTGCCATCTCAATGAAGTGATTTGTTTGCAAGGCTTATCCTGGTCATGTAATTGAGCACTTATGTTATGCTTATGCCATCTTTGTTTTGGAAGCACTGTTGTTTATTGAGCCTATCCAACACAAGTAATCTTTATTTCATCGCACACTTGTTTATATACAAACACACTTATTTGAAGACACTACAAATTCCTGTGCAATAACATTTAATCATGGAACAAAGAATAGAGAGAGATAGGTAGTGATATAATTTAACCATACATTTCAATATAAAAGAGATGCTTAGTGTATTATCATTTTACATCTCCAATTTTAGTTAAAATAACCATATCACTTAGTTCCCTTTGTAATGTCAAATGACAGGCATAACATTTATTGAACTGTGCATTTGCTCATAATCCAAAAATCAAAATAAGTAATTCCTAGTGTAAATGCCCAACCAATCCAACTGTACCCAAAAAATGTTAAACTGTACCCAAAAGCTATTAAACTATACCCTTAAAAGCTATTCAATTGTGCCAAAAAAGCTATTAAACCATAGTCTATGCATGAAAGTCCAAAACCATGCTCCACATAAGCCATTTGTCATACTTAAAAGAAATGCCTATGAAGATCCACCAGTTGAACTTCCTTCACCTGCATCACGGCTTTCACTTGCACATTTGCCACATGAAGTTGATCCTCTCCTAACACCCTTGCCATTTCCACTTACACCTTTGTCACTTGCATTTGTTTTCTTCTAATAAAAAATAATTTGTTAGCATACTTCAAAATTAAGCGAGATAAACAACAAACCAAACAAGTCTAATCTTACTTGAGCAGGAGCTCTCTCACAAGTTCTTTTATTATGTCCATGTTGCTCATAAGTTTTTGCAAGTGATTGTGTGCCACTTTCTTTGGCTACCAATCCCTGCAACAGGTTCATTCACCTCCCTCCTATTTTTCTTTGGTCTACCAGGTAGCTTTCAAAGTGTTGGAAGTTGAATAGGATCATTAAGAACATCTATACTCCATATGGACTTATCAATTAGAGGATGAATTATCTCATCACAAGCCTTTAGATATTTTTCCTTAGTGAAGTAACTATCACAATAATCCTCAATGTTCAGCCTTCTCAACACAATGGATGTTGCCCCAGGCTTACAAGGGATGCCAGTCACTTCCTATGCCCCATATGAGCATGTCCTTCTATTTAAAAACACCACATATCTAGTCTGCCCTTCTGTCACCTCATACTCATCAGCACCACTATATAAAACACCATAATGCCTGCCTTGTGCTATCACCTTGTCCAACTTTTTTCTTGTGCTCTCAGTAACAACATCTTTTTATCTCCCACATTCCTCAAATCTATTGTGAATCCTAGACATCATCTTAGCCCTCAAAGCATCCACTAATATAGGCTTAGACCTCAGATCACCAACCCACTAATTAAAAGATTCAGTGAGGTTATTAGTGATGTGATCACTCCTTACCAAAGGATTGAACTGGTGTTTTGCCATAAATGGGTTAGGATATCCATCATCCACTTATGTGCAGCTTTTGAAAGAACCTTCATTTGGTCCATGCTCCTCTTAAATTCAATTTTATTGCAAGCCTAGGCAGCAACCCAGAAATGGGTCCTCAATTGTACACCAGGGAAGCTCCTTTTGAAGTTGCTGAATAAGTGTTTGACACACCTCCTTTGATTGGCTCCTGAAAAGTGTGCAAATATTACAGTTTTAATGCCCTACAACCATTCATAGAGGTAATGTATTAGTTTCATTTAAGATGCAACAATAAGCAGTAAACATAAGGGGTAAGTAAGTTATACCTTTTGGCCATCAGATATAAATGTCCATGGCCTGTTTTCTATAATATTTCCTAAACAAGTGTACAGATGTTGCATGAAAAATCCCCAACTGTCCTTGGTCTCACTCTCTATTACAACAAATGCAATTGGAAATAATCCATCATTTCCATCCAAACCAATTGCTGACAACAACATACCACCAAATGGACCTTTCAGTTACCAACCCTCCACACCAATGAAAGTTCTACGACCTTTCAGAAATCCAATCTTCATTGCCTCATAGCAAACAAAAAAACTTCTTATACCATTTCATATTGGATTTTCACTCAACTCCCAGGATTACTCCTCCTCACCTCTACTACATACATTAGCAGTTTCACATAACTCTCTATGTGGGTTCCTTCTAATCCTGCCAATGATTTCTTCCTTGCTTTGTAGAGTTACATCCAACTAACATCAACACCAAACTTCCTTGAGAGTTTAGCCTTCATCCCAACCAATTTCATTTCAGGATTCTTTCTTAACCTCTTACCAAGCTTTTTGGCTATCCAGGTGGAAATGGCCTTAGAATTCTTGGGATTTGAAACACAATTATGTGTATCAAACAAGCTCTTGATTTGGTAAATAACCCCATCAAACATAGGAGAAGCATGGATATGCCATTTGCAATCCTCATTGCCACAATGAGCAGTTACTCTACTCTTTTCATTCTTATCTCTCATAATTTTAAAACCTTCCTCGATAACATAAGCATATCCCTAAAATGGTATACATCCCCAAACATCATACCTTTCTCCAATACTATTTTTTTCCCCTTTTTGTTCCACAAATGCTGTTCCATTCATTTTTTGTCTTTGCATAGCATCAAGACCAGATTCTTCATCAATTTCAAATTTGTCATCAGACTCATATTGCTTCATCTCATCATTCACCAAACTTTCATGATTCTCACTTTCATCACTTCTATCTTCACTGTCAATACCATATCTTGGGTGTCGTTGCTCATCATTTGTCAACCAAAAAAACTCATCTTCATCATCTTGTGATCCAAAATTAGGAACCTCAGAATCTGACTCAGACCTTGCACTTTCTCCATCACTGCTTGTAGGTATATTCATCTCATTTTCATCATCTTAAACTACCATTGAAGGCCTACCTTGAGTAACTTGTGAGGGCTTAACCTGAGTAACTTGTGAGGGCCCATCTTGAGTAACTTAGGACGGTCCAACTTCTGAAGGTTTAACATTTGCTGACCACTACCCTACTTCCACAAATATGTCAATTACACTATTTTTACCGATCTCAAACATCTCCAATACATCTTCATCACTTCCAACCTCAAATTTAGATTCCCTAACTTGTAATAAACCTTAATTTCAACTCCAACAGTGGAGGGCATGTCAGCAAGTGCCTTATCACAAACATCTCCAAGTAATGCTAACGTAGAATACCTATCTGGATCAACATTCTTAATAGGGTATACCTTCCCACTGTAGTGCACATTAAATCATATATGGCAAATGGTGCCATGCTCTACTTACACCAGATGAAAATAATATGCATGTAAAACGTAATGACATATATTCATGTGTACACAAACTACAGAAACTGCAAACTGAAAGTGAAATTTAAACATATATTCATGTGTATATAGAGTATGCATGTTATACCTCTACAAAGGAGTCATAAATTTACACAAAAACCCTAACTTTCAGATTTCAAAAACTTAGAATCGAAAACATGAGAAAACAAAAACCCTATCTTTGAAATTTGCACAAATCCAAACCAAAATATGCATGTAAAACCCCTAAAAAGGGGTAAGAAATTTGGGGCTTTTTCAAATCAAAAACTCTAACTTTCAAATTTGCACAAATTGAAATAACCTTCAAAAGAAGACAAAAAACCTATATGCATGTAAATAAGAAATTTAGGGTTTTTTTCAAATCAAAAACCCTAACTTTCAGATTTTCACAAATCGAAACCCTAACTTTCAAAAGAAGACTAAAACTGTATATCCATGTTAAATGGTATACATCAGGGTACACACAATGCCAACAAACTAATAAGGATGCTTACCTTCGTAGTCAGACTTTGAAAATGTAGAGTACCACTCTCTTCGACTAATCTCCTCCGTTCTTCATTGGGTTTCTTTCAACCCCATAATTTTCATCTTCTTTTGATTCTAGAGAGAAGAAATATTAGGGGAACAACGAGAGAACTGGATTAGGGTTTGGGTGGAGAGAACCCAAATCCTCTGTCGATCAACAAGGAGGAGGAGAGTAAACAACTGTATGACTCTTTAGAGAAATTTATATGTGGAGGATACTTTCGCCTTTTCACATTGTAATGGGTATTATTGTCTTTTTACAACTGATTTTAACACCATTAGATGGAATCTGGACTAAAGGAGGTAAGTGTTAACGACTTTTCAAAAGTAAGGGAGGACGGTGCAAATACCGAAAATGGTTAAGCGAGGTTCCTATATTTTTGCAAATATTCAGGGGAGCTATGTGTAATTTATCCTTTTTATAACTACTATTTTCCCAATCAATGATCATTTTTTTTTTTTTTTTTGCTTTTTGATTTAATGGTTGAGATTTACAAAGTATGGGTATCATGAAAAACCCTTTACGATATTGGAGGAAATTTTCTTTAACAAGGGAGGCCATAATTGTCATACAAAAATCATATCACCCCATTTTAATAAAAATAAATAAATAAAAACTCCATCAAAATGTTAGTATGTGATAATTGTGCATGACATTGTCACGAAAAAATTTTCAAGATCCAAATCGTATCACCCCTTGTCACAAGGATGTGCTTGTTCCATTGTCACTTGAACGTCATAAGTTTGACATATGAAAATAGCATTTTCATAGAGCAAGATTATGTGCATCCTACTCTCTTCAAACCCCGCAATAGCAAGAGGCTTGCATAAACTGTCATTTAATACAATTTTATAAAAGTTTTGAAGATGAAGTGCCCTTTAAATTAAACTTTATAAATTTTTAAGAGTAATACATCGTCAGTTTATTTCAATTCTAATTGTTAATTTCAAATTTTAAAAGTTATGTATTGCAATCATATGCCTACAAGATACCAATAATGTTCTTGAAAATTTATTCCCTCTCTCTCTCTCTCTCTCTCTCTCTCTCTCTCTCTGTGTGTGTGTGTAAAATGTTTTAAACCTTCACAGCCTGCATGGAACTTAAAAAAATAAAGAGAAAGGAAGAAATAATAATCCTATTTGGTTTCTAGTTTGAAAATAAAAAATTATTCTCTTTCTCACACTTTCTTCTCTATTTACTTTTTAATAATTCTCAATTAGTTTTCTTTCCTCTTTTTCTTGAATAAAAGAACAAAAAAAAAGTTCCACTTTCACTTTCCTATTATTTCTATTTTCTTTCATTTCCCTTCCACATGTTCCAACCAGGCCCTAAACCTACCCCCCCCAAAAAAAAACCAAAATTTTTTGGTGTTTAGAAAGCAAACCGATATTTCGATCCCCTCGAAACCCATTTTTTGTCTAACCAAGCAGAGTCTACAATCCTAGTCTATGGCTGAACCTCTTGTTGAGTTTTTGTTCCTTTGCAATCCCATATCGGTTGGGAAGGAAAAGGGAGGTAAGGTTCAAGGCCTATCTCGAAATTCAACAAATCACATACACATCACCAAAGCTCCCCAAGCCTCCAACCACATCAATCGACATCATCCCATCCTCCATGGCACATGACCTATAATGGAAAACAATTTTTATGTCAATTTCTTCACTTTTCCAAAAGTTTCCGGTTCCGTTTTGTTTTCCAAAATTTGCAAAAATTCCCAAAACACTCAAAAAGATCTTCACAATTTTCTAAAATATCTTACAATTTTTTTTTGCCTTCAATAGGGTTCATTTTTCAATTTTTCTTAATTTTTCCTATTTTTCTTAAATTTCAAAAATTCAAAAATTTAAAATTTTTCAAAAAATTATGAAATTTCATACAGTTGTTTTATACATTTTTCTAAGATACCCAGTACAAAAATAAAGCACAAAAATGCAAAACCCAAGCCTACACAAACAATTTTTTAAAACCCGCAGGAAACCCTTTTCCAAAAACATGCAAAATTATTCCAAACACACCCAAATCATCACCAAATCACAAAAATGATTCACCCATTACATTCTAAACATCCTAAAACATAGATTTACACTAATCATATGCAAAAAAAGGGCACACGTATATCAAAAATGACAAAATTTCAAGAAATCTAACATTTGGGTTCTCCGATGAAAATCGAGCTTTCCGACAAGAATTTGGTGACAATGTCAACTCCCGGCAAACACCTGGCTTCCCTTAATGTTGTCCTAACAACACCCGGTCAAAATCCCTCAAAAATCCCACGTTAAAGCTCTCGGAATCGCTTCAAAAGTGTTAAACCCGTAAACAGGATTGCGGACTGCCCTATTTTTAAAACTCACGGGCTGGCACATGTAGCAGATGCGCCTGAAGAAAAATTAGGCAGGTGCCAATAACACACGCACTAGGGTTATTTTCTACCAAGCGCATGTGCTACATGCGCTAGGCCCTTTAGCTTCCTGCCGAAACCAGTTTTGAACGCCTTTAAGGCCAAAAATCATTTTTAAGAATTTCAAAAATCTAAAAATAACTTTTCGAGCTCTCGATTTCAAATACCCAAGCTTTCCAAACCTAAAAACTGGCATTTTCAAAGCCCAAATCATGAGAAAAATTAAAAAAGAATCCAGATTTTTCAAATGCAAAGTTTTCAAAAGGAAAGACTCACCGGTAGTCCAAAACTTTCAAAGACCTCGTCCATCTGATCACCTTGCGACCAAAAAGGGATCCTTACCTTATTATTTTTTTGGCTTCGACAAGCAAAGACAAAAAAAGAGAGGCACTTGTAAGCACCCTATTTTTTCCTACTTAGCAATCTTCAGCCTGATCGAATTTAGTTTTCAAACATCAGAACACATATGAGCCCAAGATGGCTCTTTCAAACTCTAATCCAATGAATTGGTCGCTTTTCGGGCCCATAAGGCCCAATTGAAGCTGAAAAGACCATATTAACCTTAGGCACTCTAGGCAGCTTTTTGTGATTGGGAGGTCTCAAAAACCAACGCCATCCAGGCAGTTTTTCGAGATTGGGCGGTCTAAGAAACCAATGCCATCTAGGTAGCTTCGATCTCGGGGACCAACACCTTATTAAATTCCAAACAGTTCACTTCTGGCGCCTGCTAGCCCGTCAATGTAAAATGTCCGTCATTTGGTAGTTCTTCGAGACCAGGCATTCTTGGGGACCAACACCACCCCATAGATAGCTTTTTGAGACTAGGCGTTCTCAGAAACTTACACCACCCTCTAGGTAGCTCTTTGAGACCGGGCGATCTCAGAGACCAACACCGCACATGTAGCTTTCCTAGACCGAGCGGTCTAGGAAACCGACACCTAGGTCAACATCGGTGCCTGCTAGCCCAACTCAGTGAAAATTAACCAAACCTGCCCCTTGGACCTCTGAGCACGTCTTTAAGAAAGTTTAAAATCCCTCAAGACAGTACGCCCACTTTTCCAAAATGTCCCTGGACAGTTAGGCACACTCAATAAGAAATCCTATTCAATTCTGGCCCCATTCCAGTCAACTATGGTCAAAATGACCATTTTACCCCTAAGCACCCCAACACAGTACAAATCTCACCAAACAGTGAAAACATTTTCCAAGACCGTCTCTAAACAGTCTGGCACACTTAATACGCCATTCCAACCCATCTGGGCTCTTTTCGACTAATTTTGATTAAAATGACCCTTTTACCCTTGGTAGCTCAAATGCGCCCCGAAACCATACCAGGCTCTGAGTATCAAAAGGCGGATCTTATCATGCACCCTTGCTTAACCCAAGGTAGGTCCTATGACTCTAAACACTTCTAAGTCAACTAAAGTCCCCAGGAGCATCTTATAGATGCTTTGCTAGGGTTGTCTTTTCTCCCAATTCCCTAATTATATCACACTGTAAAATGACTTAAGAAATACGCAAAAAAGAGAATTCTCAAAAGCCCGTCCATAGGTCTTTCCATCGATATGATTCGATGGAATAGATCGTTTCCTGAAACCCTCGATCGCATGGCTCAAAAACTGCCACTTTCAATAACCTCTAGAGCGTCTCACAGACGCTCCGCCAAGGTAGTCTTTTTCTCCGATTCCTTGATCATAACACACCGTCGAACGACTTAAGAAATGTGTAAATGAGGGAATTATCGAAAGTATTTCCAAAGCACTTTTTATTTGTACAGTCCTATGGGAGGGATCGCTTCTCGAAGGCCCCGATCACGTGGCTAAAAAATGGCTACTTATGAACATTTGTGGAGCGTATCACATACGCTCCACAAAAGTGTGTTTTTATGCACACTTCTTAAGACTATATCTCATTCTTCCAAACACCTTTAAAGCTCCCAGAAAATGTCAGGTTCTTAAAAAACACTAGAAAAACATCGTGGATGTGACGGATTTTCCTAAATCATTCCTGGATGACACAATTATCGAGGCAAAGTTTGAACGAACATTCTAGGCGACGGAGTGTATGCTACATGCACCTAGATTTTGATCAGATCAATCAAAACTTTGCTTGCTCCTTAAGTTAAGGCAGGACAGAGTGTGCCATGTGGCATTCAAAGAGAGGAATAATGCTGGTGCATGTAACATATCCACCAGGACAAAATTTACCCAGGCGCATATGCTACATGTGCCAGCCCCTAGGGATTTTGCTTATAAATACAAGCCCCCTCTTTTACATATTCCAAGATTGAAATTGGCAGTAAAGCTTTGTAGAAACTACTCTAGAAATTCGAAATCTTATATACACCTCACCCTCCAAATACTTAGGTTAGATTCTATCTCTCTCTAGCCTATACACTCTCTCTACAAAGTCCCCAATGCCTTAGAGAAACCACTTCCAACCCCTTCAAGTCTCCTTAAGGCCCTTCAAGTTCAAAAGAAGTCATTTATAGAAGCTTGAAGTTGTTTTGAAGACAAAAGGTAGTATTCTCTTTACATTTTTACAATACTCACTCCTCTCTTCTCCCTCCTAGCCTACTTAGACTATTCTCTATTTTAACCCCCATCTTCTACCTCCCTTTTTTTGCATGCTTGAAATAAGAGAGCTCTTAGTTCATGCCTAGAGGAAAGTTCGTAAGAGCCACCATGTAAGGGGATCTCTCACAAACCTATTTTAAGATAGTATGGCCTTGGAGCACCTTTCAATTTGGTAAAACCTCTAGCCTTGTATGATTCCATAACCCCTTTGCATATGGTTATCTTATTCATGTTTTGCATGCTTGGCTTTGTTTTCATATTCATAACCATTTTTCCAAAACTATTACTATCTTTTTTCTATATCATTTACAAAGCTCCATATTCAAATGATTTCCTAAAAATGGTTCTAGAGTTGGTTCCTTGAAGCCTAGGTCAAACCCTCAATTTTTATATCTTAGAAAACTCTCTTTAACTCCCTTGACTTTATTTTGCAACCCTACATTTTATTATTTTTTAAAATTGCCTTAAAATAGCTTTCAAACCCTCTTCTTGTATATTGATTTTCAAGGATTTTACTCTCTTGAACTTTGTGGTTGAAATGGTCCCTTGGAACCCTCCCTTGAGTGGTTTTCCCATTATCTTGACCATATGAATCCTAGTTCATTAAAGTTGGTTCTATTCACTTCAAAATTGTTTTTCAAAACAAACCCCTTCAAGAAAGGTTGACAAAACTTCATTCCCTTAAAATTTGTATAAAAATGGTTTTTCAAAAATTACCATCTCCATCTTGATTTTTAGAAGTCTTGCCCTCTTGAATATTGTGGTTGGAATGGTTCCATGGAGTCCCTTTTGGAATGATTTCCCTTAAATCAACCATATGAACCCTTATTTTTTAGAGTGATTTTTGTCACCTTAAAAATGATTTTACAAAGCCTCTTTTCCAAAAATAGTTTCTAATGGTTTATTTTGTTTAATTTTCAATCAAAAAAACTTTCAAAACTATCTTGTTTATATATTGATTTTCAAAGTTCTAACTCTCTTAAGTTAGAGGTTATAATGGTCCCCATAAGCCTTCCTTGGAATAGCTCTTCATTCTTGACCATACAAACCCTACACTTTCTAAAGACAAATTTTCATGGAAATGATCTTCTTTAAAGTTACATAATTCTTTAAGTTTGTTTTCCAAGTTCTCTACATTTACACCATAATTTTTCAAATACCATTTTTAAAGTGCATGCATAAAACCACCTTTCCAAAACTACTAGGTCAAAACCCTAGTTCAAAACCACCTTCCAACCCTAGGTTAATTTGACCCTAGTTGTCCAAACCTTAGATTAAGTTAACCTAGGTTAAGTTAACCCTAGGTCAATTTAATCCCAGGTTAACCTAACTATAGTTAGTTAACCCTAGGTCACCTTAACTCTAGGATAACCTAACCCAAGTTAGTTAACCATTGGTTAACCTAACCCTAGTTAATTAACCGTAGGTTAACCCAACCTAGGTTAGTAAGCTTGAAGATTCCAAATCAAAGACCAATTTTCAAATGATATTTCAACTCAAAAACTATTTTCATAATATACTTTCAAAAACATCCTACCCTTTTAAGATTTCAAAAATCAACTCCAAAATCTTTTCAAATATCCCTATACTCTATCTTCAAAAATGCCTTCAAGAAATTCTCTTAAACTTGTCTTAACTAACATGACTAAACACTTAACATTTTTCAAAAACTATTTTAAAAAATGTTTTCAAAAACTCACAACCCCAAAAGGTTCTTAACCCTATATGGTTAAGAATTATATGGGAATGTGATACATTAAGTACAACATTTAAGGTTGTCCATATTAGGGTTTTAAAAATCCTAAGTGTTTTCAAAAGTTTTTTTCAAAAATGATTTTCAAACATCACATTCTTAAAGAACCCCTAATATTTCCATGGTTAAGATTGTTCAAGTGTAAGTGAGACATTTAAGAAGAGTTCTATAACCCTAAAGTTCTAAAACACAGAAGGAAAATCTCTAGCCCCCTTTTCCAAATATGTTTTCAAAACTCATAGCCCCAAAGAAGTTTAGTCTTCTCAATGACTAACCTCATAAGGGTAATGAAACATTAAGCATGCCTTTCTTAAGGTATCCAAAAACTACTTTTAAAAGCTTTTTGAAGACAAGTTCATAAGAGCATTTCTAATCCAAACTCTACCTCCAAAATTTTTAAAATATTTTCAAAATTCCCTTAAGTTATTCCAAAACTCCCTTGAGTTGTTTCGAAAATATTTCAAAACTTCCTTGAGTTAATTTCAAAAACATTTAAAATCCTCTTCAATCCCAACTTCAAAAACATTTCAAACATCCCAAGTCCTGTTTTAAAGAGTTCTCTTTTTCCAAAGATCATAAAGCGTCTTCAACCTTTTCCAAAGGCCTCGAAGTGTCTTCAAAGCTTTTCAATGGCCTCAATGTGCTTCTTTTCTATCGGGCCTTTACCCAAACAACGAATGACCTGATTCTCGCCAAATGAGATATGTAGGCAATCTAAAATGGTGCGGTCATAACCTTTATTTCATCCCAATTTTCTTTTCAAAGATTTTCTATCAATTCAAGATTTTTATTTCAAATCCCTTCAAAGTTTGCATATTTTCAAATATTTTTTTCAAAACTTGCATCATACATCATTAAACCGAAAAGTGATGACCTAACCTCATTTTCAAATTTTTAAAGTGGATATTATAGTAACCGGTTATTCAAGTGAGGGAACTAAGGGTGATATAACATGTAGGTACCGAAATGATGAGGTAGGGTGATGATTTTAGGATATCTTCCCTACACGTAACCAACCCTCAGATCATAGATTTCTATTTCGAAGACCAAAATTGGAGTCACGTTTTCAAAAGGGCTTTCAAAAGGTTGTTAAGACCTCTTTTCCAAAAACCTTCTTAGAAGGACATTTTCAAAACCTTTTCGAAAAACCTAAGTCTAGTCTTTGGATCACACTTAGTTTAGGTGACCTAATACATCTTTAACTATGTTGGGTAGCGACTCCCATTATTTCCAAAAAGCCCTTAATCAAATCCAATTTCAAGATCAAACCTAGTCGCACTCGTCCTTCTAGGAGGGTAAGTTTTAACGAGAGAGCACCATGCTTTTTTCCAAGCCAAGTAGGGCTTTGGTGGTAAAACAATCGGGGCGTGGTAGTTGGCGACTCTGTTGGGAATCGAACCCAAAATATCTGGTTACTCTATCCAATTTTATCCATTTTTTAAAATTTTTCTGAGTTCCTAAAAAGGTTTTTCAAATTTCAAGTTTGTAAAAACAAACATTATTTTTCAAAACGGTTTTCAAATAAGTACCATCACTTACATGCTTTTACATTGCTTTCCATATTCATACTCTTATATTGACCATCTATTTTATCTTGCATTGAGTTTTTCAAAAAGTTACTAACTCCTTGCATTTTCTTTTGTAGGTGGACCTTTGTTCACATTTTATTTTTATGTCATAATTAACTACCATGTATGTACTGAATGAACATGATGGGATGTGTGTTGTTGGGTCCTTTCTTCCATTTTTAAAAATTTCACACACACTTGGTGTGCTCACTTGCATTTGTATTTTGCTTAAATTACCTGGCTACTACCCTTCTAGATAGAAGGGGAAACAGTATATTGACTATGGGCGGATGCTATATCAGTTTCTTAGCCTATGGTCTCTTGATAGTTCCCTCACTCGATCCACTAACCAAAGATAGAGTTCACCCTTTCGAGAGTTTATGCTGGAGGTTTGAAGGTTTGGGAACCAAGCTTTTTAGGAAGCATTTGTAAATTCCCAACCTCATGCTCGTGTAGCACCCCATGCATAGCCGAACCTCTACCAGATTTAAGACACCCGCGTCAATTTCAAAACCAAGGAGGAAAGGACGATCGCTTTACTTTTTATAACATTCTGTTTAATCCATGCTGTTATGTTGGCTAATTTTTGTCATTATGCTATTTATACAGACTTTCGTATTATTGCTGCCCATGCATCCGTATTCTTTTGAAGACCAAAGTTTTCAAAATAACTCAAGTCATTGCATTTCCATGCATTAGATCACCCTTAGAGAATGGCCCAAAGACCTTTTCGCTCAAATCATGCCAACCAAAACTCCTAAGAGTACCAATTAACCCTAAGGATTCATGGCATGCATCGAAGTCATCTCATAAAGAGGGGCCCTAATATCTTTTTGCTCATGAAGATAAGGCTGCTAAGAAAACAAGGGGCAATTCGGAATCAAGGTCTCTCACCTACCTCCGTCAAAGAAAGCGAATCCGAAGACTCAAGAGTAGTTTAGGATCTCAAATGTAAGGATAGAATAGGTGAAAGTCCTAAGAAAAATGTTCCCCCTCCCCGTTTCAATGTTTTTTTGAAAATTACTTGTACAAAAGAAATTTATCTCAATAAAATTATTCTTTTTATTGAATGAATGAATGTACAAATAAATGACTATATGCACAGGTATAGTATTGCATAATAGGGGCAAGGCCCTATCTCCAAAGCCTGAGCCAAACATCATGACTAGTCCCCCTTAACAGGCAGGGGCATCCCTAAGTCATGCATTGCATAGAACTTTCCTCAGTCCAGGAATTAACATATGATATTTTTCTTTTTTTTCCTTATTTTTTCTTATTTTCTATTCCCCCATTCGTCTCACCAAAGGCTAAAAATAGTTTTAGTGAGATTTGCTTACATTCTAACTTATCATTGCTCCTAAAAAAGGGAACAGAGGAATATGAGTGCCTCCCGTACTCTGAACACCAGTCTTTACCCGACATTGAGCAGTACAAATGACGAACGAGGGCAACACTCCTGATCAACCGAACAACCCAATAACACGAGATGAGTTGAATGAAATTAAGGCAAAAATAGACGAGATGTTCAAGCTCGTGCAACTGATGGCCTCTAAGGTACTTGCCATGAATCCTTCAGCTTCAAAGTTCCTCCTCAAGGAAACTGAGGCCATCCCGCCAAGGGTCACTCTGCGCACTAACCATACGGGTAAGAATAAGGAAATTCATAAAGTAGTACACATCGAGGAAGGAGAAGAAGATAACCCTGAAACCATCCTGTTGACTGTTACACCAAAAAAAGAAAACCTGAATTCCTTCAATCTGAAGATACAAGGTTTAGAAAAGTCTTTGCGCAGCTTATAAGGTCATGACACCTTCAGCGGGACATCTTATAATGAATTATGTTTCTTCCCTGATCTTCCAAGGCCACCCAAATTCAAAATGCTCGACTTCCAAAAGTATGGCGAAAGTGGAGATCCTATGGCTCAGCTAAGATTGTATACAGGCGCGTTAAGTGGTCATGGGAATGATCCTAAACTTCTAGTACAGTTATTTCAACATAGCCTGACCGGGTTCACCTTATAATGGTTTGTCCGCCTGGATCTAAGAAAAATAACAACCTGGAACGAGTTAGTCACGACCTTTTGATCACAATACCGGCACAACAGTGACCTCACTTTAGATAGGTGTGCCCTGATGATGATGACTCAAGGGGAAAAGGAGAGTCTCAAAAGCTATGCTCTGAGATGGAGAAAGGTAGCCGCTCAAGTTAACCCCCTGCTAGTGGAGAAGGAGTATGTGTAGCTATTTGTGAACACCTTCCAGGGCCTGTATTACAAGCACTTATGCCTAAACATTGGGAATAGTTTTTCTGAGCTAATAATGCAAGGGGAAATGATCGAGAATGGATTGAAAACTGACAAAATCAAGGACCTTTATTCCAAGACAGGTGAAGGATTCACAAATGCAGCAAAGAAGGCAGCAACCACTCGAGGTATTGGTAGGAAGAAGGGAGAAGCATCTGTTATCTTGCCAACTCAGCAGCAGCCATACTACTCCCAATATCAAGCTCGACTACAACCACCTACTCCCATTGTCAACATCTCTGTCGCCAATATCCAAACACCTACTCTTAGACCCGTTTCAGCCTGACCGTATTTCAACCCTCACAAGAACAACTGGCGGAACCGAGAATTCACTCGCCTAGCATGCACTTAAACAGAGGCTTACTATGAGCTTGTCAAAGCCAAGCACCTAAACCCAATACCCCTACGGCCCCTGCGAAGCCCACTACCTCCAACTTTCAATCCAGCCCTTACCTGCAAATATCACTCTAAAGGATAGGGGCATGACACAGAGTCTTATTTTTCTCTGAAGCACAAAATCCAAGACCTCATCAACAGCAAAGCTATCAACACCCAGCAAGCAAAACCGGCCCCCGCGCCCAATGTCATAGCCAATCCCTTACCGGACCATGCTATCAACATAGTTACAGAAGGGGAAACAGACCCAGATGGCATCATAACTGTAGAGTATTTCAAAGGAGAGTCAGAGACTGAGGAAGAAAGTAACTGGAAAAAAGAGCTACCACCATGTCCTATCTATCTTTACAATACAAATGAAAAGCAAGATCCTCTTAACTGGCCCATAGAAGAACTCATGGAGGACATTCCTACTGCTATTGTGCTTATTGATGGCTGGGGAGATGAATTCCTACAACCCAAATATGCCGAGGCTGAGCACCGCCTTATAGAAGACCTCTTCGACTGTGAGGATATGGGTTGGGGCATTGGTAAACCAAAAGTGATTGTACCACCATTTGAGTTTAGTGAGGGTGATCTAGATAGCCTGTTCACTGAAATCAATAAAGAGGAAGTTGAAAAAGAGAAAATTAAGGAAAAGCAATTGTAAGTCCTTGGAGGAAGCCTAGGCACAAAACTCAAAGAAACCGTAGAGGTTGAGCAAGAGAAAACCAACCAACCAAAGGAGAATCGACAGGGATCCCAAGACTAGATATGCAACCTTAATAGCCCAGCTGGAGGAGGACAAGGAAGCATCCTTGATTACACTATGACCACCCACCTCTACCATTCTGCAACCAGTGCATCAATCTGTCTAGCGCAACCTAGTGAAGAAGTTGGAGGATGGAGCATGGAAGAAGCGGGCGTGGTCCCGAAGCCCACCTGAAGAAATGACTACTAAAGGGATGTTCTTTTTATCAAACTCTGCCTTTACTTTCTGTTAATCCTGTCTTTTGTTAACTCTACTTTTAATTCTACTTTTCGTTAATCAAAAGCCTAACATGTATACAAAATCTTTGAAATGAAAAAAAAGAGTTTGAAGTTTATATATATCATCTTTTGTGATTGTTTTTTTCTTAGAAGTTTCCCCTTTCATTGTTATCCCTTAACTTAAAAAAGGGGATAGTACACGTATCCTCACCAGTAGGGAACGTTTTTTATCCAAAGAAAGGAAACACTGAAGAAAGTAAAGAGGGAGAGTGGATCACAAAAAAAAGTGGGGGGCTGCACCTGATGGATGCCACAGTAAAGCAGTTGGCAGTTAGACCCTCAAAAGGAAGAGAAACCGTCATTTCAAATTTCCTAAACAGCAAAGCAATTCATTTGATCAACCCACTCAAGCCGTAAGTGGTTTTCATTCAAACACCCTAACCAAGAACCACCCCCCATACTGGGGCAAGCACAAGTAACGAAACGTCTAAACTAGCATTCACCTGTCTTAAAGGATGTCGTTAAAATTCTATGACTGAACTTCATAAACTAAGCAATCTTGTCTGAAAGGAATAGAGGTCATCTATTCTTCTACCATATAGTTAAAAGTACCCTTTTTGAAAAACCCATTTTGAGCCAACTTACATTCCTTTGACAAACCCGATATGGTGATCACGCACAAAGGGTGAAAGCAAAATTAATAAAATAAAATAAAAAAGACAAAGAGTAAAAGAAGAAACTTGAGGCAAAAGAAAGCCTCCTCACACATTTAAAGATGGAAAGAAACAATACGGTCCTCGAAAAAAAAATGATGAACCCAATGCGGGTAAAAGTTTGTGCAAAAGCGTAGCAGATACCTGAGAGAAAAAACTGACAAGGCGAGAAAAAGCCCAGAAGAGTTGACAACAGTGATCATCGGTCTGTCATAAACCCGGGAAAAGTGAAACACCTTGGGCCTTTAATATCTTTCCTTTCAAAAACCCCCGTAACCTAGCCACATTACAATCCGAAACAAAGCCCCTTCGGATCAGGGAAGATTGTTTAGTCTAAACAAGTTTGAAAGAAAATAGCAACGTCTAAAAAAAAAGATGAATAAAATAACAAAAGCTTACTTAAGGTGGTTCTGGTTCATATCACCCCTACTGGAAATAGGGAAATTATTTGAGCCTGTATGCCTTTTATTTCTTACCCTTCGCCTAGCCTACATTACGGTCCAAAGTAAAGCCTTCTTAAATTGAGGATGGAAGCTGCCCGCTCCTTTGCTAAAGGCTACATTAGTTGTCGCCTGGAGAGTTTACTAGTCCAAATGTGAGATCCTCGAGAGGAAGTCGAGTGAGCTATGGGCAAGGTTTTCCCCTTTTCAGATAAGGGAGAATAGAGATGAGTCCAAAAATGGAAACCCTAAGAACAGGGTAACTATTATCCCGTCATGACAGGAAAATGGCATAACCAAGAAAGGAGACTTCGAGAAAAGAGCAAAAGTCCAAAATGGCCAGCTCACGGTGGACACTTTGCTTGGAGCCTACCTCTGGACTTGTTTTCTTAAAGCTAGTATATCTGTGTGTTTTGCCCCTTTTAAAACTTTATTTAAACTCATACATGCGATAATGCACTAACAGTTTTTATGTCTATCTAAAACCTGTATATATCTATCTTTTCCTGTATACATCATGATTAAGACATTCCTATGTTTATATTCAGGCTTTCCATTTCTTTTCATATGCATACATCAAGGATAGGATCAAAAAGAAAACCAATCATCATTTAATAAAAAATATATATATATAATCATTTATCCATAAAGGCCAATACAAGGCCTCAAAACATAAAAACATATAAATGAAATTGAAGGTCTAACAAAGTTATAACTATGGCAACAGAAGAAAAGAGGTGCCTCAGGGAGCAGGGTCGTCATCCAAATTAAAATCTCCGATATCTGGCACATATGAAGGGGGTTGACTGGAGGAAGCTCCGGCATCATAAGGACCTTGACCAAGGAGAACAAGAAGAAAGAAAACCCAGCATTAAAATACTAAAAGTACATAAGGAATATGAAAGATGAATCACAAGTAACATATCTAGCGGGCCTCTATCAGAGAGATATAGGCAGTCAAAGCATCCACCTCAGCACGATACTAGTCTCGGACCTGACAAGCTGTTACATACTCCTCCTGGGAAACAAAACTCTAGGCCCGACGCCATAGCTCGACCACCTTACGGCCAGCCACCTGACCTTCAACCACCAAATCCAGCTGGGTAAAGACACCAATAGAGCTTGTCCTAAAATGAACCTCGTAATCCACACTGGGCAAAAGCAAGAAGCAGTCGCCAGGTACCCCGACAATATAAGGGATCTCAACCCCAGCTCGATAAAATTCGAACATATATTAAGGAGGATCCATTGCAACACGAAAGTCAGTATGTAGCTGTCTCCAATGACGCTCCCCCAAATACGTCTCCTATGTAAGGGGGCCTCAAAATATGACCCGCGACCTAGATAATAGAATAAGGTCCCTCATACTGGTATACTGGGGAGACCGGTGACAAGGCGCCCAAGTCACATCTCATGGTTTCAGTAACTCCAAGTTAGCCCGAAGAGTGACAAAATCTATAAGTAGGGACCGCTGGACCACCTGGTGTCTAGCCCATCTCATGGCCCGTGGAAATGCATCTGCGACAAGCACCGCTGGCCGGCGCACTGGCAAATACTCATAACTCCACCATATTAAAAAGGGCCAGAACCCAGTCAAACTCCCGTATGCCCCGGCTATCCTAACTCTCATCCCCCGTAAAACACTAGCAAAAGTGAAGGCACCTAATCCACATTGTCCAATGCGTCCAAATCAGCTACCAGGCTCACTAAAGGTAAGGGAACTACCAATTTATTATTGTTGCAAAAGCAACTAAAGATGACATATAATACCAGCCGACGACTTATGATAACCCGATCAGCTGGGGAGGGCTCAAGAGTGAAAGTTGTCTCTGATGGACATAGAAGTGAAGCCAAAAAGCTCGAGCCCATAACCCCTCTAGTAAACCTAAGTGAAGGCGGGCCTCAACAATAGTCACAGACCGTAGGGAAATTGGGATACCCCCAAAAGACAGGCCAGTGATCATCACCTAGTCGCTGGGGGTAGGCCACAGCTTAAAACCCATCAAATGAACAGTCCCAGTCTCCCCAAACCATATCTCTAGTAACCCAATCACTATCCTGTGATCAAGCATGTTTGTCTAGAGAGTCATGAAGGCACCAAAGTCGATCCAGAGAAGGAAGTCCTAATAAGACGAAGCTGACGCCTACATAGCTCTTAAAGCAGAGATACTGGCCCCTCTAAATGAATTGTGAGTGGACGACGGCATCTGGCCATAATGCAGGTAGAGACTCGGATGGTAAGCCAGATCTCGCAAAGGTGGGACGTCAGGATTCGCCAACTGGTCATTTTAAAAAGAAGTATCCTTCTGTCTGTCTCGGACAAATGCCATGCCATACTTAGTCCTTGGATCAACAGCCGTATCTACATCCTCCTTAACCCTCTCACTTGGAGTAGTGGAGGACTGCCCCCTCGCGGAACTACTACTTGAAGCTGTCCTACTCAAAGATCGTTAAGATTGACCACTCCTACCTCGGGCAAAGCTGCTTTTACTTACACTGCCCGCCCAAGGCTTAACTCATGACAACTTCCCGCGATGCCTCCTCTCAAAACCATCATTGTCGGCATCTAAAATTTTGAAAAGCAACAACGGAAAAAATATAAAAAGTTGATCAGCAACAGGATATGCATAAAAAGAAAAAAAACATATACATAAAGAAAAAAAAAAGAATATATAAACCAAGAAAAAAAAAGCAAGAAAACAAAAAGAAAAAACAAAATATATACAGCAAGAAAAAAAAAAGAAAAACAAAAAAGAAAAAAAGAGAGAAAAAAGAAAGGGAAAAAGAGAGTGGCCCTATCCTTTCTCCAGTTTTATTTTCAAATCATTTTCAATGGTTTTTCAAGTTTTTTCCTCAAAAATTTGTATTTCAAAATTTCAAACCGATTTCCCAGGCTTTCTCCTTCAAAAGCCATGTTTCAAAGTTTTATAACGGTTTTTCGAGCTTTTTTTCTCAAAAAATTCTATTTCAAAATTTCTAATCAGTTTTCCAGGGTTTCTCCTTCAAAAGCCCTCTTTCAAAGTTTTTTAATGATTTTTTGAGCTTTCTTCTCAAAAAGTTCTATTTCAAAATTTCAAACCGGTTTTCCGGGCTTTTTCTTTCAAAAGCCCTGTTTCAAAGTTTTTTAATGATTTTCCGAGCTTTTTCTCAAAAAGTTCTATTTCAAAATTTCAAAGTAGTTTCCTGAGCTTTCTCCTTCAAAAGCCCCTTTTCAAAGTTTTTTTGACGGTTTTTCAAGCTTTTTTCTCAAAAAATTTTATTTCAAAATTTCAAACCGGTTTCTTGGGTTTTTTCATTCAAAAGCCCTGTTTCAAAGTTTTTTAATGGTTTTCTAAGCTTTTCCTTACAAAACATTTTTTGTTACAACTTTTTAAATCGATTTTTCAGGCTTTCTCCTTCAAAAAAACCCCGTTTCAAAAGTTTCTAATGGTTTTTTGAGCTTTCCCTTCTAAAAGTTAAGTTTCAAGATTTCTAACCGATTATTTCGGTTTTCTCCTTCAAAAGCTTAGTTCTCAAAAGTAACTGCTTTTTCTAAGAGTCGCAAAGTTGAAATGTTAAATTTTTAAAGAGTCCATACTTTTTAAAAATTTCGACAGAGTTCCGCCTTAAAAAGTCACTATTCCAAAATTCAACAAATCACAAACATATCACCAAAGCCCCCCAAGCCTCCAACCACATCAATCGACACCATCTCATCCTCTATGGCACATGACTCATAATGAAAAATAATTATTAAGTCTATTTCTTCGTTTTTCCAAAAGTCTCCTATTCCGTTTTATTTTCTAAAAATTTTTGAAACACTCAAAAAGATCCTCACAATTTTCTAAAAATATCTTACAATTTTTTTGCCTTCAATAGGGTTAATTTTTCTTAATTTTTTCTACTTTTCTTAGATTTCAAAATTTCAAAAATTCAAAATCTTTTAGAAAATTACGAAATTTCATACGGTTGTTTTATACATTTTTTTAAGACACCCGGTACAAAAATTAAGCACAACCTAACCCGAGCAATTTTCTAAAATTTGCAGGAAACTCTTTCCCGAAAACATGCAAAATCATTCCAAACACACCCAAATCATTGCCAAATCACAAAAATGATCCGCCCATTGCGTTCTAAACATCCTAAAACATAGATTTATATTAATCATATGCAAAAAACGGGCACATGTACATTGAAATCGACAAAATTTCAAGAAATCTAACCTTTGGGTTCTCCGATAAAAATCGAGCTTTCCGACAAGAATCCGGCGACAATGTCAACTCCCAGCAAGCATCCGGCATCCCTCGATGTTTTCCTAACAACACCCGCTCAAAATGCCTTAAAAATCCCACATCAAAGCTCTCGGAATTGCTTCAAAAGTGTTAAACCTGTAAACAGGATCACAGACTGCCCTGCTTTTAAAACTCACGGGTTAACACATATAGCGGATGCGCCTTAAGAAAAATCAGGCGGGCACATATAACAGACGTGACCAGGCATTTGTGCTACACATATCAAACCCTTTAGCTTCCCGCCAAAATCAGTTCTGAACGCCCTTAAGGCCAAAAATCATTTTTAAAAATTGCAAAAACCCAAAAATCACTTTTTGAGCTCTTGATTTCAAATACCCAAGGTTTCCAAATGCAAAAAATGGCATTTTCAAAGCCCAGATCATGAGAAAAATTAAAAAAGAATCTATATTTTCCAAATTCAAAGTTTTCAAAAGGAGAGACTCACCGGTAGTCCAAAACTTTCCAAGACGTCGTCCATCCGATCGCCTCACGACCAAAAAGGGATCCTTATCTTATTATTTTTTTGCCTTTGACAAGCAAATACAGAAAAAGAGGGGCAGCTATAAGCAACCCATTTTTGCCCGCTCGACAATCTTCGGCCCGACTGAATCCAATTTTCAAACATCACAATACATACGAGCCCAAGACGGCTCTTTCAAACTCCAATCCAATCAACTGGTCGCTTTCCAGGCCCATAAAGCCCAATTGAAGCTAAAAAGACCATATTGCCCTTAGGCACTCTAGGTAGCTTTTCAAGACCGAGCGGTCTCGGGAACCAACGCCATCTAGGTAGCTTCCCAAGATCGGGCGATCTCGGGGACCAACACCTTATCAAATTCCAGATGATTCACTTTTGGCGCTTGCTAGCCCGCCATTGTAAAATGTCCATCATTTGGTAGTTCTCCGAGACCAGGCATTCTTAGGGACCAACACCACCTCATAGGTAGCTTTTTGAGACTAGGCGTTCTCAGAAACCAACACCACTCTCCAGGTAGCTCTTTGAGATCGGGTGGTCTCAGAGACCAACACCGCACATGTATCTTCTCTAGACCGGGCGGTCTAGAGAATTAACACTTAGGTCAAAACCGGCACCTGCTAGCCCGACTCAGTGAAAAATGACCAAACCTACGCCTTGGGCCTCCGGGCACGTCTTTAAGAAAGTTTAAAATCCCTCAAGACGATAAGCCTACCTTTCCAAAATGTCCCTAAACAGTTAGGTATACTCAATACGCAATCCTATCCAATTCCGGTTCCGTTTCGGTTAACTTTGGTCAAAATGATCATTTTGCCCCTAAGCACCCCAACACAGTACAAATCCCACCAAATAGTGAAAACATCTTCCAGGACTGTCCCCGGATAGTCTGGCATGCTTAATATGCCATTCTAACCCATCTAGGCTCTTTTCAAGCAATTCTGGTCAAAATGACCATTTTATCCCTAGCGGCCCAAACGCGCCCCGCAACCACACCAGGCTCTAAGTATCGAAAGGTGGATCTTATTACGTGCCCCTGCTTAACCCAAGGTAGGTCCTATGACTTTAAACACTTCCAAGTCAACGAGAGTCCCCTTGAGCATCTCACAAACGCTTCGCTAGGGTTGTCTTTTTTCCCGATACCCTAATTACATCGCACCGTTAAATGACTTGAGAAATGCACAAATCAAGAAATTCCCAAAAGCCCGTCCATAGGTCTTTCCATCGATACAACTCAATTGAATAGGTCGCTTCCCGAAGCCCCCGATCGCATGACTTGAAAATTGCCACTTTAGTTAACTCCTAGAGCGTCTCACAGATGCTCTGCCAAGGTTGTCTTTTTTTTCGATTCCCTGATCATAACGCACCATTGAACGACTTGAGAAATGCGTAAATTAAGGAATTCTCGAAAGTATTTCCAGAGCACTTTTCATCGGTATGATCTGATTAGAAGGATCGCTTCTCGAAGGCCCCAATCACGTGGCTAAAAAACGGCTACTTTTGAACATCTGCGGAGCGTAGTACAGATGCTCCGCAAAAGTGTGTTTTCATGCACACTTCTCGAGACGATATCTCATTCTTCCAAACACCTTTTAAGCTCTCCGAAAATGCCAGGTTCTTAAAAAACACTAGATAAACATCGTGGTTGTGACCGATTTCTCCAAATCCTTTTTGGATGGCACAATTATCGAGACAAAATTTGAACAAACATTCCCCCACAACATAGGGTATATGTTGCGCCCCGATTTTCACACCCGAAAAAGACAAGTGAGAAAAACACAGTACTATATCGTTAGAACTCATTTGCCTACAAAAATGAGTGCAACTAGGTTTGAATTCATTTTGAATAAGGGCTTTTGGAAAAACATTTGGAGTCGCCACCTAACTTGATTAAGGTGAGTTAGGTCACCTAAAAACTAAGCACAATCCGAGAATTGCACTTAGGATTTTTGAAAACAATTTTGAAAATTTCTTCAAGAGGGTAAGAAAAGATGTTGTTCAGAAACCTTTGAAAATATTTAAGCCCTTTTTGAAAATAACTTCATTTGGTCTTTGAAAACAATGATCTAGGTTCGGAGGTTGGTTACTTGTAGGGAAGACGCACTAAGCCATTACCCTATCCCGCTCTTGCAGTACCTACATGTCTATTCACCAAAGGTTTACTCATTCGAGTCTTTGATTAATAAATGTCCAAAACTATCCACTTTTCAAAAGAATTTTGAAAAAGAAGTTTGTCATGATGCGTGATATGCAAGTGCAAGAATAAAACTTGATTTTGAAAAGAGATTTGAAAAGAAAATTTGATTTGATTTGAAATGGATTTGAAAAGATAAATTTGATTTTGAAAGGAAGTTTTAGAAATTGGAAATAGAGATTGGAAAATAAATTTTTGGAATTGGAAGTTTGGAAATAGTTATGAAATTGGAAACTTGAAAAAAGGTTATGGAATTAGAGATTTGAAAAAAGTTATGACCGCACCCATAAAGGTTGCCTATGTATCTCTTTTTAAGAATCAGGTCAGTCATAATTCGAACTAGAGTCCGATAAAAAATAGAAGGTTTGACTTGAAAAAGAGTTTGAGTTGGAATTTGAATTGGAAGATTAGGAAATTAAACTTTGATTTGAAATTGACTTGGAAGATTTGAAAAGATTGGTTTTGGAAAGCTTGGTTTTAGGAAACCTATACTTAGAAAAGATGGGATTTAAGAAAGACTTGAGATTTAAGAAAGATTTGACTTGACTTTGACGGAATTTAGAAAAAATGTGACTCGAATTTTGGACTTGGAATATTAGGGATGTTGGAATTTAAGAAAGATTGGATTTAGGAAATCTTCGAATTAGGAAAGTTTCAAAATAGGAAAGCTCTCATTTTAGGAAAGTTTCAAATTAGGAAAGTTTCAAATTAGAAAAGAATTAAAAATAAAAAGTTTTGAAATTGGAAAGTTTCCTTTTTAAGAAAGAGTTAATTTTTGGAAAGATTTGAATTAGAAAAAGTTTGGGTTTAGAAAGATTAAGAAGCTTAAAGTTTAAGGAAAGATTTGAAAGTTTAAGTTTTGGAAACTTAAGATTTAGAAAGGTGTGAGATTAGGAAGGATTGGATTAGGAAATATTTGGATTAAGAAGGATTGGGATTAGGAAAGGTTTGGATTAGGAAAGATTGGGATTCCTATTTCCTAAAACAAAATATTGGACTTTATTTCTAAAAGGAGGTGATTTGATTTTATTTCCAAAAACGGAGGATTGTATTTAGTTTCCTAAATGGGAGATTGGATTTGGCATGGAATTAGAAGGTGAAGTTGTGGAACTCTTAGATTACGAAGGCTATAGTTGGATGTAGAAAATAGGTTTTGAAAATTTATGATTTTGATGTAAAAAGGAGATTTTGAAAACCTAGGTTTTGAGGCAAGATTGGAAATCATGTTCTAGGAAAGAAAATTAGGGTTTCCTAATCATGGCTCTAGGGTTTGACTTGGGTTTCAAGGAAAAGAGATTTCAGAAAATAGATCTTTTTGGAAGAAATTTCTAAAAAAGAAATTTGAAGAAAGTTTTTAGAAAGTGAATTTTTCAAGAGAGCTTTTGGAAAGGAGTTTGAAAAGAGTTTTTAGGAAAGTAAGTTTTTTTAAGGAAATTTTTAGCAAGCAATTTTGGAAGGGAAATTGGAGAGAGTTTTTAGAAAGTATATTGGAGAAGAGATTTTAGAAAGTAGATTTGAAAAGAGATTTTGGAGAGGATTTAAAAAGGAAGTTTTGAAAGGTAAGTGTGAAAAGTAATTTGGAAAGGGATTTGAATGTGGATTTTTACAAGTCTCTAAAAATATCTCACTTTTCTAAAACAATTCTAACCATAAGAAGGTTAGAACCCTTCTACGATTGTGGTTTTGAAAACAACAAGGATTTGAAAATATGGATCATATTGGTCACTTTAAATGTAACACTTTACCAAAGCAACTTTAACCATGGAAAGGCTAGAATCACCTTAGGATTGTGATTTTAAAAATAAGTTTTGAGGAAGAAAATTTTAATACAAGTTTTGAAAACAATTTTTGATGCAGGTTTTGAAAACGAGTTTGAAAATAAGTTTTGGAGATATGCATGATCATGATATGCACAATGCAAGTTAGGGTCATGAACATACAAGGTTAAAAGGTTCACCACATAATTAATAGGGCCGAACCCACGTGGTCTCCAGTTAGACTAAGAGAAAGCCCCCGACACGATGACTTTCAATAGCCTAATCCTACACATGAACTGGAGAGTCTCTTGTTTCAAGCATGCAAGAAAGAAAGGGGTAGAAGATGGGGATTAAAATAGAAGAAAACCCAAATAGGTTACAAGAGAGAAGAGAGAATGGGAAATTGTGTAAACGTAAATAGAAAGTCTACCTTATGTTTGTTGACTCAAGGTTGGTCCCCATGATAATTTTGATGATAACTAAACATTGTGTTAATTTACTAATGCATTTACTTAGTGTGCAGATTAATAAAGTTTTTAATTTAGACTTAAAGTTCAATCTTAAGTCTAATACTTGTCAAAGTGAAGGCACAACAAACGCAAGATCAAGCAATGAACTCTAAGAGCTATACGATGAACCAAACAGAGCATTAACACCTATTTCTACATCAAACATATTATTTGCATTCGAAGAGATTGAAGGTGTTCAAATAAAACTTTCATCAAGTATATATAGACTCAATAAAGTTATCTTGCACTCAGAAAGATTGAATACTTCATCAGAGTGTGCTAAAATCAGTTGAAGAAGATTTGATTGTGAAGAGATTGAAAAAGCTCAAAAGAGGACTTCATCAAGTGTGCAAAATGTCGATTCAAGATGATGTGATTGGAAGCTACTTAAGGAAAAGATTCACATTGATTGTCTAATTTTTAAATGAAATCCAAGTGAAGAATTCTTCTAAGATATAAAGAATCAATGAAGATAATGTGTATGAAGAAATTTCATCTAGCTTACAAATGTCTCATTGAAGTGATTTTAAAGAAGAAAGACGAATTGATGGCAAAAAGAAAAAATCGACAATGAAGCATTGTGAAGCTCTACATAATAAAGAAAGCTTGGCATTGAAAGAGATTGTCCTAAAATGAAAGAGGAAGCTTTGCAAATAAAGAAGAAGAGATCAAAGTCGATCTAATGAAGCTCTGACAGTTTAGAAATCAAGAATAAATGAATACCAAATGAATGATTCAATCCAAATTGAATAAAAGTTATCTTTGATGAGTTAAAGAATTTTGGTTAATCATCATACCTTAAAGAGAAGACCCCTTGAAGATCTTATACTATTGTGGAGATGAACTAAATCATTGTAAGTTAAAAAGCAGACTTCTGGGCAACGAGCGGACTTATGGAAATGAAGTATCGCCTTATGAAAATAGACACAGAAAGCTTGAAGACAAAATGTGCAAAGAGCCGACTCATGGAAATGAGGAGTCGCCTCATAAAGACAGACGTAGAAAACTTGAAAATCAAATGAGCAAAGAGCCGACTCTTTAATATAAAGAATCAACTCATAAAACCTGAAATAAGTTTTCTGTACAAAGAGCGGACTCATGAAATTGAAGAGTCGCCTCATGACGGCAGAAGCAAAATGACGAGAAGACAGAATGAACAAGGAGCCAACTCATTGATATGAAGAGCGGACTCATGGAGACAATGGATAGCATCTGGTAAATGCAGAACCAGAAGTGCCGACTCTACAAGCCTGGAGTCGACCTCTGGGATATAACGGCTAGTTTTTCTAACGTTATAACGAACTGGACGTGCATTAAATGAAGCCCAACAACCTCCAACAGATGAAATCAATACAGGGGTTTATATACAAGCTTCCAGTTGCATTTATAACAAGAAGAAAAACAAAAAACAACAATTCACTGACTGATCAACCAAAATTCCTGAACATTCCTCTTGTCTTCACTTTGTGAACTTTGATTGTATAATCTACTCTTGTTAGAGAGTTTGTGAGTTACTTGTATATCTTTATACATTTGTAAGTGAGAGTTTGAGAATTCTCTTGAGAAAGAAAAACTCTTGTAAGTTTGAGTGGAGCTTGGACAAAACTACTTGGTGGCTGAAGAACTTTGGTAGAAGTTCTTGTATATAGTGAGCTGAGCACTTGGTTAATCAGCACCCATTTGTAATTGGAGATTACATAATGGAAGAAGACTTCAAGGGGATCTTGGGGTGAGGACGTAGACCACAAATTGTGGTTGAACCTTGGTAAATCTTTGTGTTATTTCTATTGCCCTATTTTCTTTTCTTCTACTGATCACATTGCATTACATATAGATTGGTCACTGTTACATTGTTTAGATTAATTTTAATTAATCTTAATTGTTATTAATTTTTGAAAAACCCAATTCACCCCCCTCTTGGGTTGCCTTTTGGGCCAACAATATCTTCTTTATTTTGCTTGCTTGCTTGCTTTGCTTTGTTTTACTTCAGTCTTCGAGAGCTTGCTTTGGTCTTCGGGGGCTTCCGAGTTGCAGCACTTTAAGTCTTCAATGAAGGCTTTGGAGGCTAGTATATGTGTGTATAGAAGTGTATGTATGCTAGGATTTAGTGTATAGAGGCTAGGGTTTGTATATGGAAGCTAGGGTTTGAAGAACCTAAAGGGAACTAGGGTTTGGAAGGACTTCGAGCTATGTACATCAAAGAGCAGGGTTTTTGGACTGAGTTTACGGACTTTTTTCACACTATAAGAGGCTCTATATTTATAGATAGAAGACTGAGCTGGCGTCTGATGTAGTGGCGCTAGGCCAAAAATCCTATTGGCGCCACTAGGAGTGGCACCAACCGCTTAGGAAACTTTAGTAGTGGCGCCAGCCACTTAGGAAACTTTTAAGGTTGGCAAGTAACGTATTTTTCAAAGATTTGGGCGCTTGTATTAGTGACTACCATACAATTTTTAGCCTGGCTTCACTAGGAGTGACACTAGAAGGTCCAAAAATGATTTAAAAGATCGAGAATGGCCCGAAGGGTTAGAAAGGGACAGGAACCCTTAGAATAGTGTCTTAGGGGTAACGGACTTGAAAAATGATGACAGGACGTGTTGGAGGGGTTGACCAGGCCATTAGGGGCAAAACGGTCAATCGGGCTGGAAAGCTGCCGGGATGGACTTGGAATGTCCCAGAAGAAGACTGAAGGCCTAGAAACATTAGCCAGAATATTCCAGGAGGCTACCGATTTGATACCCAGAGCCGGTGTGGTTGGAAAAGGCGACTGGCCCTCTAGGGGCAAAACAGTCATTTTACACCAGGTTTGCCGGAACTGACTCGAAATGACCTAAAAATGTATCAGAAGGCTGGGGATACTATAAAAAACATCCCCAAGGGGTTATCGGTTTGATACCCAAGGCTGGTGTGGTTCCTAGGGCACTCAGATGCTTATGGGCAAAATGGTTATTTTGATCAAAGGGTCTCAGAATTGGCCCGAAATCACTTAAACATGCCGGATCGTCTTAGGGACGATCCTGGAAGGGTGGACTTACCGTTTTGAGGACTTAGGTACTTTCTCAAGAAACGTGCCAGAAATGGCCCTAAGGGCAGTTTGGTTATTTTTCACTGGGGTGGGTTAGTAGGCACTGGTGTTGACTTGGGTTTTAAGTATTTCCATCACTCTGACGATGGTCCCATGACATAAGGGTTTATTGGCAATTCCCAATGTCGACCTATTTACGACTGTTTCCGTCACTCTTACGATGGTCCCGTGACATAGGGGTTTATTGGCAATTCTCAATGTCGACCTGTTTACGAGTATTTCCACCACTCTAACGGTTGCGATGTTTATGAGTGCTTCTATTAGTCTAACGGTTTGCGATCATTCTAGAGACTGTTTGATCTTAGAAAGCTGCTAGGTGGACTTATCGCCTAAGGAATCAACTTTCTCGAAAGACATACCGAAACGGACATTTTTTATTAATGGGCTACCAGGTGCCAAAGGTGGACCATTCTACCATCTCGGGGACTTGGAGTCTTGTCCCGGTCAACGGTTTTGAAGGGACTTACCGTTCCAAAGATTTTTTTTCGAAGACGTGCCGGACAGGATGGACTTACCACCTTGAGGAATTAACTTTCTCAAAAGGCGTGTCGGACTTGGAATTGGACTTGAAATTGAATTTGAGTTTAAAACGGGGACTTACCGTCTTCAAAAAGACATGCCCACTGGAATTGGACCAAACAATGCCCCAAGGGCACTTTGGTCATTTTGCCTCTATTTGGGCCCAATGGGCCGGCAAAGCGATCGATTGACTGGATTATGTTTGAAAAATTGGTTTGACTCAGAATATGTCCATATAGACTTGAATATAAGTCTGGATGAACTGAAGACTGCTGAGCAGGCAAAAATGGGGTACTTACAGTATGTTATATGCGCCCAAATTTTGATCAGATCGATCAAAGCTTTGTTTGCTCTCTAAGTTAAGTCAGTACAGAGTGTGTCATGTGGCATTCAAAGAGAGAAACAGTACCGACGCATGTGCGCCAAGGCAAAATTTGCCCAAGCGCATGTGCTACATGTGCCACCCCTAGGGATTTTACCTATTAATACAAGCCCCCTCCTTGGCATATTCCAAGATCGAAATTGGTAGTGAAACTCTGTAGAAACTACTTCAAAAATTCGAAATCCTATATACACCTCACCCTCCAAACACTTAGGTTAGATTCTACCTCTCTATAGCCTATACACTCTCTTTACAAAGCCCCCAATACCCTAGATAAACCACTTCGAGCCCCTTCAAGTCTTCTTAAGGCCCTGCAAGTTCAAAAAAAGTCATCTATGGAAGCTTGAAGTTGGTTTGAAGACAAAATGTGGTATTCTTTTTATATTTTTGAAATCTCCACTCCTCTCTTCTCCCTCCTAGCCTACTTAGACTATTCTTTATTTTAACCTCCATCTTCTACCCCCCATTTCTTACGTGCTTGAAACAAGAGAGCTCTTAGTTCGTGCCTAGAGAAAAGTTTATGAGAGCCACTGTGTAGAGGGATCTCTTACAAACCTACTTTAAGATGGTATGGCCTTGGAGCATCTTACAATTTGGTGAAGCCTCTAGCCTTGTATGATTCCATGACCCCTTTGCATATGTTTATCTTGTTCATGTTTTGCATGCTTGGCTTTGTTTTCATATTCACAACCATTTTTTCAAAACTGTCACTATCTCTTTTCTATATCATTCACAAAGCTCTATATTCAAATGATTCCCTAAAGACAATTTTAGAGTTGGTTCCTTGAAGCCTAAGTCAAACCCTTTTTAAGTCCCCTGATTTTATTTTGCAACCCTACATTTCATTACTTTTCAAAATTACACTAAAATGCCTTTCAAACTCTCTTCTTCTATATTGATTTTCAAGGATTTTACTCTCTTGAACTTTGTGGTTGAAATAGCGCCTTGGAATCCTCTCTTGAATGGTTTTTCCATTATCTTGACTATATGAACCCTAGTCCATTAAAGTTGATTCTATTCAATTCAAAATCATTTTTCAAAACAAACCCCTTCAAGAAAGGTTAACAAAATTTCATTTCCTTAAAATTTGTATAAAAGTGATTTTTCAAAAATTACCATCTCCATATTGATTTTTAGAAGTCTTGCCCTCTTGAATATTGTGGGTGGAATGGTTCCATAGAGTCCCTTTAGAGTGATTTCCCTTAAATTAACCATATGAACCCTTATTCTTTAGAGTAGTTTTTGTCACCTTAAAAATTATTTTACAAAGCCTCTTTTCCAAAAATAGTTTCTAAAGGCTTATTTTCTTTAATTTTCAATCAAATAAACTTTCAAAACTCTCTTGTCTATATATTGATTTTCAAGATTTTCACTTTCTTAAGTTAGAGGTTATAATGGTCCCTATAAGCTTTCCTTGGAATCACTCTTCATTCTTAACCATACAAACCCTACACTTTCTAGAGACAAATTTTCATAAACATGATCTTCTTCAAATTTATATAATTCCTTAAGTTTGTTTTTCAAGTTCTCTATATTTATACCATAATTTTTCAAAACCCATTTTTAAAGTGCATGCATAAAACCACCTTTCCAAAACCACTAGGTCAAAACCCTAGTTCAAAACCACCTTCTAACCCTAGGTTAACTTGACCATAGTTGTTCAAACCTTAGGTTAACCTAATCCAAGTTAGTTAACCTTAGGTCAATTTAACCCTAGGTTAACCTAATCTTAGTTAGTTAACCCTAAGTCAACCCAACCCTAGTCCAACTTAAACTTAGTTAGTTAACTCTAGGTCACCTTAACTCTACGATAACCTAACCCTAGTTAGTTAACCTTAAATCAATCCAGTCTAAGTTAGTAAGTTTCAAGGTTCCAATTCAAAGACCCCTTTTCAAATAATCTTTCAACTCAAAAACTATTTTCATAATATACTTTCAAAAACATCCTACCCTCTTGAGATTTTAAAAATTAACTCCAAAATCTTTTCAAATATCCCTACACACTATCTTCAAAAATGCCTCCAAGAAGTTCTCTTAAACTTGTCTCAACCAAAATAGCTAGACACTTAACATTTTCCAAAAATAATTTTCAAAAATGTTTTCAAGAACTCACAACCCCAAAAGGTCCTTAACCCTATATGGTTAAGGATTTTAAGGGAACGTGATACATTAAGTACAATTTTCAAGGTTGTCCATACTATGGCTCTAAAAACCCTAAGTGTTTTCAAAAACTCTTTTAAAAAATGATTTTCAAATATCACATTCTTGAAGCAACCCTCATCCTTCCATGGTTAGAATTGTTCAAGTGTAAGTGAGACATTTAAGAAAGGTTCTATAATTCTAAAGTTCTAAAAACTCGAAAGCAAGTCTCTAGCCCCCTTTTCCAAACATATTTTCAAAACTCATAGCCCCAAAGGAGTTTAATCTTCTCAATGACTAACCTTATAAGAGTGATAACCATTAAGCATGCCTTTCTTAAGGTATTCAAAAACTACTTTTAAAAACTTTTTTCAAAGACAAGTTCCCAAGAGTATTTCTAATCTAAACTCTACCTTTGAAATTTTCAAAATAAGACTTCGAAACATTTTCAAAACTCCCTTGAGTTAATTCCAAAAATGTTTAAAATCCTCTTCAATCCCAACTTCAAAAACATTTCAAACATCCCAAGTCATGTTTCAAAGAGTTCTTTTTTTTTAAAGACCACAAAGTGCCTTCAACCCTTTTCAAAGGCCTCGAAGTGTCTTCAAAACTTTCTAATGGCTTCATTGCGCCTCTTTTCTATTGGCCCCTTGCTCGAACTATGAATGACATAATTTTCGCCAAATGAGATACGTAAGCAACCTAAAATGGTGTAGTCATAACCTTTATTTCAACCTAAGTTCCCCTTTAAAAAATTTTCTATCAATTCAATATTTCTATTTCAAATCCCTTCAAAGTTTTCATATTTTCAAACATTTTTTTTCAAACCTTGCATCATGTATCATTTATCCAAAAAGTGATGACCTAACCTCATTTTCAAAATTCTAAAGTGAATATTAAGTGGATAATAGTAACCGGTTATTCAAGTGAGTGAACTAAAGGTGATTAGACATGTAGGTACCGAAAGGAAAGAATAGGGTGATGATCTTAAGATATCTTCCCTATACGTAACAAATTCCTGGACCATAGATGTCTATTTCAAAGACCAAAATTGGAGCCACGTTTTTGAAAGGGCTTTCAAAAGGTTGTTAAAACCTCTTTTCTAAAAACCTTCTTAGAAGGATATTTTCAAAACATTTTCAAAAAACCTAAGTCTAGTCTTCAGATCACACTTAGTTTAGGTGACCTAACACATCTTTAACTATGTTAGGTGATGACTCTTATTTTTTCGAAAAGCCCTTAATCAAATCAATTTCAAGATCAAACCTAGTTGCACTCGTCCTTCTAGAAGAGTGAGTTCTAACGTGAGAGTACTGTGCTTTTTTTTTAGCCAAGTAGGGCTTTGGTGGTCAAAAATCAGTGCACGACAGGAGTGAATTTAGGAGGGCCGAATTCCCAACAAGTGGTATCAGAACCTTTTTTATTGTAATTTTTTCTTGAATTCTCAATATGCTCTATGGTTGCAATTTTGATTGATCTTCCATATCTGACAAGATTTTTTTGAGATTATTAAAGGTTCCTTTTGTGGGGTGGAACTTTGATCTAGTAGTGTGGATACGTATACTCTAAAGAGGTTTTGTCTAGGAGATTGAGTTTTAAGTAGGACCAGTGTGACCCCGCCAATCTTTCCTGGGAATCTTGAAGTTCTGTCTAGGAAAGATTTGAATCTTTCTTAGGAACTTATTTAGTGAGTATTATTCATTTATATGGTAAAAATTCATTATGGTAATGTCAGGAAGTAAGACTTCAAATCCTATCAAATTTGCTATAGAGAAATTCAGTGGGCGAATCAATTTTGGCTTGTGACAAGTGTAAGTCATGGATGTTTTGATTCAATCAAGATTACACAAGGCGTTGAAGGGTAAACTAATCCCTGAAGTTAGCAGTGATACTAGCGTGAGCAGATCTAGAATGAGCGATGAAGATTGGGAAGATCTAAATTTGAGAGCAACAAATGCGATACGTCTATGCCTTACCAATAATGTTCTTACAAATGTGCATGGATATCTACAACAAAGGAACTATGGGAAAAGCTTGAAGAATTGTATCAGATGAAGGGCGTCTCTGTAAGCACCCCATTTTTGACTGCTAGGCAGTCTACACTCCGTCCAGACTTGTTTTCAAGTCATTGTGGGCATATTCCAATCGAAACCAATTCTCTAGGTCCAAATTCCGTCTTTCCATTGCTTCGCGGGCCTGTTAGGCCCAAATAGAAGCAAAATGACCAAAATGCCCTTAGGAGGATTGTCCTTTCCTTTCCAACCCCTCTCTCGAGACGGTTCCAATCCAAGCACGTCTCTTCGGAGACGGTAAGACCCCTTTCCAATCCAACTCTCGAGAGAGTTTATTCCTCGAGACGGTTCCAATCCAGGCGCGACTCTTCGGAGACGGTAAGACCCCTTTCCAATCCCATTCTCGAGACAGTTTATTCCTCGAGACGGTTCCAATCCAGGCGCGTCTCTTCGGAGACGATAAGACCCCTTTCCAGTCCCTCTCTCGAGACAGTTTATTCCTCAAGACGGTCCGAGTAGCGAAACTACTCACAAAACCGTTAGAGTAGCGGAAATACTCACAAGTAGGTTGATATAGGGAATTGGCAACAAACCCCTGTGTCACGACGACCGTCGTTAAAGTGGCAGAAACACTCAAAACCCAAGTCAACACCAGTGTCTGTTAGCCCACTTTGGTGAAAAATGACCAAATTGTCCTTTGAACCTTTTCCGAGACTTTCCGGTCAAGATGACCATTTTGCCCCTAGGCATCCGAATGCCCCGGGAACCACACCGGCTCTGGGTATCAAACCGGTAATGTCCCGAGAATACTTTTTATAGTATTCTCAATCTTCCTTTACCTTTCCGAATCATTCCGAGTCAGTTCTGGCCAACCCGGTACAAAATGACCGTTTTGCCCCTAGAGGGCCGGTCTCCTTCTTCAACCACACCGGCTTTGGGTATCAAACCTGTAATGTCCCAAGAATACTTTTTATAGTATTCTCAACCTTCCTTTACCCTTCCAGATCATTTCGAGTCAGTTCCGGCCAACCTGGTACAAAATGACCGTTTTGCCCCTGGAGGGCCGATCTCCTTCTTCGACCACACCGGCTCTGGGTATCAAACCGGTAATGTCCCAAGAATACTTTTTATAGTGTTCTCAACCTTTCTTTACCTTTCTGGATCATTCCGAGTCAGTTCCGGCAAACCCGGTACAAAATGACCGTTTTGCCCCTGGTGGGCCGGTCTCCTTTTCCTACCACGCCAGCTCTGGGAATCAAACCGGTAACCTCCGGAAATATTCTGAATAATGTTTCCAGTGTTGGCCCAAGTAGGCAACCCAAGAGGGGGGGGTGAATTGGGTTTTATAGAATTTTTAACAAGAGTTTCAACTAAAAAATCGTTTATGGATTTTAGTAACAAATAATCAAAGTATATGTATCAAGCAAATGAAGTGTACATTAAAACAAGTATTTGCAAGCATGTATAATGAGCAAGTAAGCAAAACAGAGGCAGAAGAAATATGCACCAGATTTATAGAGGTTCGGCCAACCTTGCCTACGTCCTCTCTTCTTCGATCCTTTCGAAGGAATTCCACTATGCAATACACCTTACACAGCCGCTGGTTGTGCCACGAGTGCCCAGCTCACTCTTTACAAAAGCTTCTTCCCAAGCTTTCAAAACCCAAGAGATTTTGTCCAAGCTTCTCTTAAACTTACAAGTGTTTTTCCCAAGAACACTTAAACTTACAAGGTTACAAACCCACCCAAACAAGAATGAATGAAGATTATACAAAGAGTGACTCTCCTAGTGAGTATACAAATGAATACAACTCAATGGATAACTTTAAACACTCAGCAAGAATATATAACAGTTAGGTGCAGGTGATTTTTAGCTTTGAAGCACTTGATATGAATGGTATGATTGCTCTTCCTTCCTTCTTTGAAGCTGTATATATCTCATATATATAGGTATGGATCGATTCTAGCCGTTGGAGAAGTATGGGAGAAGATTTGGTTGTGTTTGTGCCCATACCGTCTGTCAGAAAACTAGCCGTTAGAGTCTAGGAGTCGACTATTTTCTCAATGAGTCGACTCTTTTTGCATTTCAGCAGATATTTCAAGTTTCTGTCCAAATGAGTCGACTCTTTTGTCCCAGGAGTCGACTCTTTTCAGCAGTCTGCAGAATTGTTTGTTCTCTGTTGCAATGAGTCGACTCTTTTTGGCCAGGAGTCGACTCTTTTAAGCTTCCAGCAGAATTCCAAGGCTCTGTTCGAATGAGTCGGCTCTTTTAACTTGAGGAGTCGACCCTTTTTCCAAAAACCCATATTTTTGCAACTTTTCTTCATTCTTTTTCAAAGCTTCCAATCTCTTCAAGGATCATCTAAATAGTCTTTTTAAAGCTTGCAAACACTTCTTCAAGATTAGATGACTCCAAGAACATCTTCAATCCATTCAAGGTGAGTTTTCTTCATTTTCATCACTTGTAGAGCTTTTCCATTATCATAGCTTCATCCATTGATTCAAGTCTTCTTCAAGATCTTCAAGAGAGCTTCCATGACTTAGAATCTTCATTTCTTCAAACAACATGGCTTCTCCATGGACTTCAACAACTCAAGAAAGCTTTCCAAATCTTGTGATTCCTTCCATGTCTTCAAGACATCTTTACATCTTCTAAGAAAACTTCCATATTTTGAGTTGGTATCTTTTTCTTCCATTCTTGCAAGATATCTTCAAGTACTCAAAGTCTTCAATCTTTTAAATCAAGACTTTGATCATTTTCATTCTTCTTCTTTGATATCCATCATCTTCATTCCCTTATAAAATCACCATTGTTGAATATGCTATTCTTTCATGCTTATCAATCTTCAATCTAGGATTTTCATTAACTTGAGATTTCTTCTTCTTATAATATCACCTTTGTAGAATACATTACTTCATCATGCTTTTCATCATAAATCCTTTATTATGATAAGCTTCAAGTCAAGATCTAATTGATAATTCATCTGCACACTAAGTAGAATTATTAGATCATTTAGCCATGTTTTGTTATCATCAAAATCAAGGTATTGACTCAACAATCTCCCCCTTTTTGATGATGACAAAACATTAAAAATATATGCAATTAATTTCAACATGAAACATGAGGATTAATATGTATGAGAAGTATGAGACTTCAAATGTCCAGTACTTCAAATTTTCAGTTTTCTTCCCTGTTTCAATATATTTTTCATAAGTATTTCTCCCCCTTTTTGTTAATCAATCAAAAAGGTATGCAAATTTGGAATGAAAAATGGGGAATCATAGTCCAAATAAGGAAATTTCTCCCCCTTAATGAAGGAGTTTTCTTTGAAATGGCTTAAAACAATTTTAAGAGTAGTATGCTTAAAATTCTAAGAGGCTCAACAACTTGCAATAGCAGAAAAATTTAGAGAAGGTGAGATTTTTATACCAATCATTTGCTCCCCCTTGCTTTTGTACTTGGTGCTTGAGAGTTTTATTGCTTAAGATCCACTGAAGCAGGTTCATGTGCATTTATGGCATTGGATGCTTCTTACTGCTTCAACTTCATTAAACCAATGCTCCCCCTTTCCTTTGCAGTTGATGCCTTATGATATAATTCATGGTAGTGCATTTAGGAGTGTTTTCTCTCCTTTTGATCTTTTTGAGAAAAATTTCTCCTCCTTTTGGTCAAATCCTCAAAAAGAGGAGTAATAGATGGAGAAAAAGAGACAGGTACAATAGCAAAAAAAAATAGAAGACAATGATGTTTATGTGAAGATCATTTACTAAGACAGTTAAAGCAATCATTTATTCAGCAAAATCAACCAATGTTAAAGCAATCATTCATTCAACATTGTTAAAGCAATCATTCATTCAACCAAACACAAATGAGATAGCAATGTTAAGATAAAGAGATTCAAAACACACCATTCATTCATAAAGAAATATTGAAAGAGTTTAACAAAAAGGACCATCCATAAACATATTACATGATGCTTTAGAAAATGTCTTGTTTAAAAACAGAAAATAGAGAGTTCGAAGGTTTTCATTTTCTTTTGGGAGAAGGGGTTTGAGAGAGATCAACTGGATTATCAGCAGTGTTTGAAAATTTGCTGCTTGAAGGTCTTTGTCTCAGGCCATATTTGTGAGGAGCAACAGAAGACTTTGGAGGAGTTTGGTCAAGGGGATCAGAGGGGTCTGCAGGTGATGGCTGAGAAGAGGTATGCTCGCTTCCACTGGATCCTTCCAACTCATCTGTACTTGAATCCTCTGCTGCAAATTCTGCTGCTGAAGGGAAAAGAGGCTGGTATTGGTCTCCCACCAGCTTTTTCATATATTTGCCAATATGCTCAGTGGAAAGAGCAATGTCATTGGCAACTTTCTCTCTGATTTTGGTTCCTTCAGACACAAAGGCCTTGCTTAATTCTCTTACCTTCTTTTCAACAAAGAATAATCTAGTTGCCCCATTATCAATTTTCTTATCCAATTTTGTGAACATCTCTTCTTGATGCCTTTTCAAGTCTCTTACCATGCTCATCAAAATACTCATATCTACTGATTGGCCACCTGGAACAATGCTCATTGGAAAAAGTTCCCTTGGAGTAGGAGAAGAGGCAGGTCTAGAGGGTTCACCACTTTCTGGTATGGTACTAGAAGGCTCACCTCTTTCAGTGGATTCAATTCCAGGAGTCCCACTGTCAATGTGTTTCTCTTTTCTAGGGGTCCAGGTCTTGCTCTGTGGGTTGAAGTGATAGCCCATCCTTGACAAAGTTTTCTGATTATACTCATCTGAATTAGAATCAGGAGTTCTATGCTTTTCACCTCTTAAATCTATCTTGAAGTGTTTAAAAATTTTTGTCATGAGGATCCCATAGGGTAGGCTAACTTTGGTTCTTGAGGCTTTGACAATGTGCTCTAAAATAAACTCAGGCAAATCAATTTTAGTGTCTGTCAAATAAGCCCAGAGGAAAAACAATTCCCTTTCAGTGATGTAGTCAAACTTCCCACCTTTAGGAATGAGAATGTGACAAATAAAGTGATGCACCAGTCTCAGTTCCAAAGGCAACTCATTGGCCATGGGTTGGAATGAATCATCAGTAATTTCCTTTCCCAGTAAAGCAGATAAAGCAGTCTTTCTACTAACATCTTTCTTGTCCATTTGCCCACCACTACCAATTTTTAAAATTTGACAAATCACTCCTTTAGTGAGGGTAATGGTTTCACCCTTCACATAACTAATCACATTTACTTCTCCAGTTTCCTTTTCTACATGGGCATAGAATTGTCCCACAATTTCAGGATGTACAACATCCTTTAACAAAGTAATGGATTTCCAACCAAGGGCTTCAAATTTTGGTTCAAAAGCAAACTTCTCTTTAGCAAAGAAAGCATAATCTATCCATCTTCCATTTAAAATGACTCTAGAAGAGAAAATTTTCTCATACTTATCTTGATTTGATTTCTTCTCAAAGTAAATGGTGTTGTCGAGAAATACATCTTCCTCCTCCTCAGTTTGCTTCCCTTTTCTCCTCTTTGAAAGCTTAGAAGAGTCCCCTTTAGTCTTCCTCTTCGTTCCTCTCTTGGATATGGGAGTCGGCTCTTTTAGGGCTTTCTTGCCTTTCTTCGATGGAGCAGATTTAGGAGCCATGGAAGGTTGCAAATGACGGTTGAAGGAAGTTAGAAATACTCTAGGATGATCAAATATAGGTTGGGTAAGGATTGAGGGAGAGTTTTTCGGTGGTTGGAAGTGGAGATGGCGGTTGATCGTGAAAGAAGAGAGAAATTTGAAACGTTGGAATGATTTGAATAAAACAGGGGTGTTACAGTTTTAAAGTGATTTTAACTTAAATGAGTCGACTCATGGTTAAAAAGGGTCGACTCTTTTTGAGCGAAGAAAGCTTCCTGAGCTCTCTGTTCAAATGAGTCGACTCTTTTGCCAGGAGGAGTCGACTCTTTTCGACAGAGGACATCTGGGGCTGATTCCAGAGTCCAGGAGTCGACTCTTTTGGGGCATGAGTCGACTCTTTTCCTTCAGAAATGCAAAGATGTGTTTTTAAAAGCCATGAAATGCATCAAACAAGTCTGTAATCAATTTCAAGGATACTTATGCATTTATCAAACATATATAGACATCTAAGCATTCAAGATAAAGGGTTGCTCATTCCCAATTCTCTCCTAATCATACAAAACCTATCTTCATTCAAGGGTTTTGTGAATATATCTGCAAGTTGATGTTCAGTACTCACAAAATCAAGCAAAATGTCACCTTTTTGCACATGATCACGTATGAAATGATGTCTAATCTCAATGTGCTTTGTGCGAGAGTGTTGGATAGGGTTTTTAGTCAGATTGATGGCACTTGTGTTATCACATCTAACTGGAATATGTTCAAATGTTAAACCAAAGTCCTCTAATTGATGTTTTATCCAAAGCACTTGTGCACAACAGCTTCCGGCTGCAATATACTCAGCCTCAGCTGTAGAAAGTGCAACAGAGTTTTGTTTCTTACTAGACCATGAAACAAGCATATTTCCAAGAAATTGACAAGATCCACTAGTACTTTTTCTATCAACTTTGCTACCAGCATAATCAGCATCTGAATAGCCAATTAAGTTCAAAGATGTGTTCTTAGGATACCACAATCCAAGATTAGGTGTGTGCTTAAGGTATCTAAATATTCGTTTAACAGCAACAACATGTGATTCCTTTGGATTAGTTTGAAATCGAGCACACAAACATACACTAAACATAATATCAGGCCTACTAGCAGTCAAGTAGAGCAATGAGCCTATCATACTTCTATATAGCTTGGTATCTACCGAAATACCTTTCTCATCACTGTCAAGTTTTGTTGAAGTATTCATAGGAGTGCCCAATGGTTTCGCATTTTCCAGCCCAAACTTCTTGAGTAGATCTTTGATGTACTTAGCTTGGTTAATGAAAATTCCTTCCCTTGATTGTTTGATTTGAAGTCCAAGGAAGTAATTGAGCTCACCCATCATGCTCATCTCAAACTCACCCTGCATACACTTAGCAAATTCTTTGCAAAGCTTTTCATTAGTAGAGCCAAATATAATGTCATCAACATAAATTTGCACAAGCAACATGTCATGATTTTTAACCTTTATAAAAAGAGTTGTATCAACCTTTCCTCTCGTAAAATCATTTTCGGTTAAAAATTTGCTTAGCCTTTCATACCAGGCCCTTGGAGCTTGCTTTAAACCATATAATGCTTTAGTAAGTTTGAAAACATGTTCTGGAAATATAGGATTTTCAAAGCCAGGAGGTTGTTCAACATACACCTCTTCAGAAATAAAACCATTTAAGAATGCACTCTTCACATCCATTTGATAGAGTTTGAAATTCTTGAAACATGAAAATGCAAGCAACATTCTAATAGCTTCTAATCTAGCTACAGGTGCATATGTCTCATCAAAATCAATACCTTCTTCTTGACTATAGCCTTGAGCTACAAGTCTAGCCTTGTTTCTAATAATGGTTCCAGATTCATCCATCTTGTTTCTAAACACCCATTTGGTTCTAATTACAGGATGATCTTTAGGTCTAGGAACAAGATTCCAAACCTTATTCCTTTCAAATTGGTTTAATTCTTCTTGCATGGCCATAATCCATGACTCATCATTTTCAGCATCTTGAAAACATTTTGGTTCTATTTGTGAAAGGAAAGCAAGATGATTACACACATTTCTAAGAGATGATCTTGTTCTTACCCCTTGTGATGGATCACCTAGTATTTGCTCTGTTGGATGGTTGTGGACAAATTTCCACTCCTTTGGCAATCCTTCATTCTCATTTTGTTGGCTTGAGGAGTCATCTTGATTTCCTTTGTCATGTGGTGAAGCTTCATTTTGAGTTTGATCAATGTTCATCTTATCCAAGTTCTTCTCCACATCATCTATATCATCATTCACAGCCTTTCTAGACAAAGAGTTTAGTTCATCAAAAGTAACATGAATTGATTCTTCAACAACTAAGGTTTTCTTATTGTAAACTCTATAAGCCTTGCTATGGGAGGAATATCCTAGAAAGATAGCTTCATCAGATTTTGCATCAAATTTACCAAGGTTGTCCTTATTATTATTCAACACAAAGCATTTACATCCAAAAGCTCTAAAATATGAAACACTTGGTTTCTTGTTTTTCCAAAGCTCGTATGGGGTTTTATTTAAAAATTTTCTTACCAAAACTCTGTTTAACACATAGCAAGCTGTGTTAACAGCTTCAGCCCAAAAATATTTTGGCAAATTGTTTTCACAAAGCATTGTTCTCCCCATTTCTTCCAAAGTCCTATTTTTCCTTTCAACAACTCCATTTTGTTGAGGAGTTCTAGGTGCTGAAAAGTTATGTTCAAAACCATTTTCATCACAATATGTTTCAAAAGGTTTGCAATCAAACTCACCACCATAGTCAATCCTAATTGCTGTGATTGTAAATCCTTTTTCGTTTTGAACCCTTTTACAAAATTTGGTAAAGAAAGCAATTGTTTCATCTTTGTGAGCTAGAAAGAATGTCCATGTAAACCTTGAGTAATCATCAACAATGACAAGAGCATATTGTTTACCAGCTAAGCTTAGAGTTCTAGTTGGTCCAAACAAATCCATATGCAATAGTTGAAGTGGTCTAGAAGTAGAGAGCATGTTGGTAGATTTAAAAGATACTCTGGTTTGTTTTCCCATTTGACATGCATCACACGTTTTGTCTTTTTCAAAATTGAGTTTGGGAAGACCATTTACTAACTCATTTTTAGAAATTTTTGAAATAATGCTCATACTAATATGGCCAAGCCTTCTATGCCACAACCAACTATCCTCTTTGCTCATAGCAGCAAGGCATTTGATCTTACAAGAAGATAATTCATTTAAGTTGAAAGTGTAAATATTGCCTTGTCTTTGGCCAGTCAATATGATCTTGTTATCATTTATGTTTACTACATTACATTTATATGATTCAAACACTACTTTGCAACCTTTGTCACACAATTGACTGATGCTTAACAGGTTGTGTTTAAGTCCTTTAACAAGTAGAACATTCTCAATAGAAGTTGAAGAATTTTTACCAATACTACCTATACCGATGATCTTGCCTTTGCTATTATCTCCAAAAGTGACCAATCCTCCATCTTTTGGTGTGAGAGAAGTGAATTGAGTTTCATCTCCAGTCATATGTCTTGAACAGCCACTGTCCAAGTACCATTGATCCTTTTTGGAGTTGGCTTGAAGACACACCTACAAAACAAGCAACTCAACCTTTGACCTTTGGTACCCAAATCATCTTGGGTCCAGTGGAGTTAGTCTTCAATGTTCCTTTTGGAACCCAAGCTTTCTTGACAACATGAGATTGTTGTATAAGAAAACATTGATTTGCAAAGTGACCTCTCTTATGACAATAGAAGCATGTGATTGGTGCTTTTGAAAACTTTTTATGTTTAAAAACATTGTAACCTATTCCAGCCTTGTCAAGAGATCAATTTCGTTTTCCAAGCATAACATCAAGTTTATCTCTTCCATTGACACATTTAGAAAGAGATTTTTCTAAATCAGTGACTTTTTCTTTTAAAACAGAGTTTTCATTTTTCAAAATGTCATTTTCATTTTGTAACTCTTCACTTTCTTCTGTGAGAGTGAATACCATATTCTTGAGAAGATTGTTTTTGATGCTTAGCTTTTTAAATTCAACTATCAAATCATCAAAAGCATCTTGCAATTCATTAAAAGAAAAATCAGAATTAGTTACCTCTGTTTCTTCTTCATGTGCCATAAGACATAGGTTGGCTACTTCATGAGTTTCAGATTCATCTAAGCTTGAATCCTCACTGTCACTCCATGTTGCAGCTAGAGCCTTCTTCCCTCTTTCTTTCTTTCCTTTCTTTTTCAGCTAAGGACACTCATTTCTCATGTGTCCTGGCTTTTTGCATTCGTAGCATATGATGGTAGAATCCTTGTTGTTGGATTCACCTTTTGCTTCAATCTTCTTTCCTCCCTTCCACCTTCTTCTCATGAATCTCTTGAATTTTCTTGTGATGAGAGCAAGATCTTCCTCATCTTCTTCTTCACTTCCAGATTCATTTTCTGATGTGGTGGTCTTGAATGCAACAGACTTCTTTTTCTTGTCCTCTTCTTCTTGAGCATTCTGTTTTCGGGTTAGCTCATAAGTCATAAGAGAGCCAAGAAGTTCTTCAAGAGGTAGAATGTTGAGGTCTTTAGCTTCTTGAATGGCTGTCACCTTTGCTTCCTATGTCTTTGGCAGTGATCTTAAGATTTTCCTCACCTGTTCACTGTTAGGATACACTTTTCCAAGAGACTTTAAGCCATTTACAATGTCAGTAAATCTGGTGAACATCTCAGTTATAGACTCATCAGATTTCATTCTAAATAATTCATAGTTATGCACAAGAATGTTAATTTTTTGACTCCTTGACCTGATTTGTTCCTTCATGAGTTACTTCAAGTCTGTCCCAAATTTCTTTGGCAGATTCACAGGTAGAAATTCTATTGAACTCATTTGGATCTAATGCACAATATAAGATATTCATAGCCTTAGCATTAGATTGCATAAGCTTCATGTCATTCTCATCCCATTCATTTTCAGGTTTGGGGGATAACTTCTCTTTCAATAACTTTGCTGGGAGTTTTAGGACCATTAACGATAATCATCCATAACTCATAATCAACAGATTGAATATATATAAATCCTCATTCTATTCTTCCAATAGTTGTAGTTTGTACCATTAAACATTGGAGGTCTATTAGTGGATTGACCCTCACCTAGAGAGCTTCCAAACATGGTTGCCATGGATCAACTCTAAGGATGTTAAGCCTTTAAACTAGAGTACTAGCTCTGATACCAATTGTTGGCCCAAGTAGGCAACCCAAGAGGGGGGGTGAATTGGGTTTTATAGAATTTTTAACAAGAGTTTCAACTAAAAAATCGTTTATGGATTTTAGTAACAAATAATCAAAGTATATGTATCAAGCAAATGAAGTGTACATTAAAACAAGTATTTGCAAGCATGTATAATGAGCAAGTAAGCAAAACAGAGGCAGAAGAAATATGCACCAGATTTATAGAGGTTCGGCCAACCTTGCCTACGTCCTCTCTTCTTCGATCCTTTCGAAGGAATTCCACTATGCAATACACCTTACACAGCCGCTGGTTGTGCCACGAGTGCCCAGCTCACTCTTTACAAAAGCTTCTTCCCAAGCTTTCAAAACCCAAGAGATTTTGTCCAAGCTTCTCTTAAACTTACAAGTGTTTTTCCCAAGAACACTTAAACTTACAAGGTTACAAACCCACCCAAACAAGAATGAATGAAGATTATACAAAGAGTGACTCTCCTAGTGAGTATACAAATGAATACAACTCAATGGATAACTTTAAACACTCAGCAAGAATATATAACAGTTAGGTGCAGGTGATTTTTAGCTTTGAAGCACTTGATATGAATGGTATGATTGCTCTTCCTTCCTTCTTTGAAGCTGTATATATCTCATATATATAGGTATGGATCGATTCTAGCCGTTGGAGAAGTATGGGAGAAGATTTGGTTGTGTTTGTGCCCATACCGTCTGTCAGAAAACTAGCCGTTAGAGTCTAGGAGTCGACTATTTTCTCAATGAGTCGACTCTTTTTGCATTTCAGCAGATATTTCAAGTTTCTGTCCAAATGAGTCGACTCTTTTGTCCCAGGAGTCGACTCTTTTCAGCAGTCTGCAGAATTGTTTGTTCTCTGTTGCAATGAGTCGACTCTTTTTGGCCAGGAGTCGACTCTTTTAAGCTTCCAGCAGAATTCCAAGGCTCTGTTCGAATGAGTCGGCTCTTTTAACTTGAGGAGTCGACCCTTTTTCCAAAAACCCATATTTTTGCAACTTTTCTTCATTCTTTTTCAAAGCTTCCAATCTCTTCAAGGATCATCTAAATAGTCTTTTTAAAGCTTGCAAACACTTCTTCAAGATTAGATGACTCCAAGAACATCTTCAATCCATTCAAGGTGAGTTTTCTTCATTTTCATCACTTGTAGAGCTTTTCCATTATCATAGCTTCATCCATTGATTCAAGTCTTCTTCAAGATCTTCAAGAGAGCTTCCATGACTTAGAATCTTCATTTCTTCAAACAACATGGCTTCTCCATGGACTTCAACAACTCAAGAAAGCTTTCCAAATCTTGTGATTCCTTCCATGTCTTCAAGACATCTTTACATCTTCTAAGAAAACTTCCATATTTTGAGTTGGTATCTTTTTCTTCCATTCTTGCAAGATATCTTCAAGTACTCAAAGTCTTCAATCTTTTAAATCAAGACTTTGATCATTTTCATTCTTCTTCTTTGATATCCATCATCTTCATTCCCTTATAAAATCACCATTGTTGAATATGCTATTCTTTCATGCTTATCAATCTTCAATCTAGGATTTTCATTAACTTGAGATTTCTTCTTCTTATAATATCACCTTTGTAGAATACATTACTTCATCATGCTTTTCATCATAAATCCTTTATTATGATAAGCTTCAAGTCAAGATCTAATTGATAATTCATCTGCACACTAAGTAGAATTATTAGATCATTTAGCCATGTTTTGTTACCATCAAAATCAAGGTATTGACTCAACATCCAGATCCCAAGTCTTCTTCCGGAACAATCCGAGTTCGCCCCGGCAGCTTCCTAGTTCGATTGACCGTTTTGCCCCTGGAGGGCCGATCTCCTTCTTCGACCACACCGGCTCTGGGTATCAAACCGGTAATGTCCCGAGAATACTTTTTATAGTGTTCTCAACCTTTCTTTACCTTTCTGGATCATTCCGAGTCAGTTCCGGCAAACCCGGTACAAAATGACCGTTTTGCCCCTGGTGGGCCGGTCTCCTTTTCCTACCACGCCAGCTCTGGGAATCAAACCGGTAACCTCCGGAAATATTCTGAATAATGTTTCCAGATCCCAAGTCTTCTTCCGGAACAATCCGAGTTCGCCCCGGCAGCTTCCTAGTTCGATTGACCGTTTTGCCCCTAAGCGCCCGGTCAACCTTTCCGACACATCTTATCCTCACTTTCCAAGTCAAATACCTCCAGGACACTATTTTAAGTGTTCCTGCTCCTTTCTGGCCTTCCGGGTCATTCCCGACTCCTCCAAATCATTCCCGGACTTTCCGGAGTCATTCCTAGTGAAGCCAGGCTAAAAGTTGCATGATAGTCACTAGTACAGGCGCCCAAATCTAGTCAAAGATACGTTGCTTGCCGACTTATAAAGTTTCCTAACTGGCTGGCACCATTAGTAATGGCGCCAAGCCAAGAATTGGCTTGGCGCCACTCCTAGTGGCGCCAAGAGAAATTTTGTCTTGGCGCCACTGCAACAGGCGCCAGGTTTGTCCAACCTCTATAAATACAGAGCCTCATTCAGCGTGAAAGGGGTCGGCAAACCCTAGCCTCCTATACACTCATACACACCTCTACACACTTATACACTCCCCCATACACTCATACACTAGCCTTTAACCATCCTTTGAAGACTTGAAAAGCTGTCATCTAAAGCTTGAAGACAATCCTTGAAGGTTGAAGAAGAAGATCAAGACGAAGACCGAAGATTGAAGACAAGCAAGGCGTGTAAAATAAAGAAGACATACGGTAGGTTTTCTATTTAAATTTCCGCACTTCCCCCCTCTCTCTTCTCTCTCCTAACCCACTTGGGTTTTCTCTATTTTAATCCCCCATCTCTTTGCCCCCTTTCTTTGCATGCTTGAAACAAGGGGATTCCCGGTCCATGTATATGATTGGGCTATTGGAGAGTCACCGTGTCGGGGGCTTTCTTCTAATCTAACCAAAGACCACGTGGGTCCGACCCCCTTGATTATGTGGTGAAGCCTTAACCTTGTATGTTCACGACCCCAAATTGCATTGTGCATATCATAATCTTGCATCTTCCAAAAACTGTTTTCAAAGTTGTTTTTCAAAACGTTTTCAAACTTGTTTTCAAAATTGCATCAAATCTCTTTTTCAAAAACTTGTTTTCAAAACCACAATTCTAGGGTGATTCTAGCCTTTCCATGGCTAGGGTTGCTTTAGGAAAGTGTTACATTAAAAATGACCTTTTTGGTTTATATTTTCAAATCTTATTGTTTTCCAAAACCACTTTCTTAAAGTGGTTCTAACCCTCTTATGGCTAGAATCGCTTTAGGAAAGTGAGACGTTTTCATACCTTCTAAAAACTCTCTTTTCAAAAAGTCTTTCTTCTTAAAAATCTCTTTTTTCAACATACTTTCCTAAAACTCTCCTCTTCAAAATTGTTTTCTAAAAACTCCCTTCCAAAATCTATTTTTCAAAACTTCCTTTTTCCACTCCTTTCCAAAAACTCTTTCTCCTCAAAATTCGCTTTCTAAAAACACTTCCTAGATTCCCCTTCCCAAAAACTCTCTCCGAAAATCTTTCTAAAAAAACTCTCTCTCCAAATTCATTTTCCAAAAACTCCTCCCTAGGATTTCCCTTCTAGAAAACCTTCGTTTCCAAAAACGCACTTTCCAAAAACTCTTTCCTTAGAGTCCAAGTCAAGCCCTAGAACCCACAATTAGGAAACCCTAAATTTTCTTCCCAAAAACATGGTTTTCAAACTTTGCCCCAAACCTAGGTTTCCAAAACCTCTAGTTTTCACATCCAAACTATACATGTTTCTAAAACCTCTTTTCTACGTCAAAACTACGATTTTCCAAATCTAGGGTTTTTAGAATCTCCTTTCCAAATCCTTACCAAATCCTATCTTCCCTTTACGAAACCGAATCAAATCTCCCCGTTTAGGAAACTAGGTCCCGTCCTCCGTTTTTGGAAACAAAATCAAATCTTTTCTTTTAGAAACCAAGTCCAATCCCTTCCTAATCCAAACCTTCCCTAATTCAACTTCTTCCTAATTCCCTACCTTCTTAAACCATAAGTTTCCTAAACCTAAACTTTAAATCTTTCTTTAAATTTCAAAATCCAAATCTTTCCTAAACTTCCACTTTCCTAAACCTTAAGTTTCCAAAACTTGAACATAAAAATCTTTCTTAAATTTTGAAATTCAACTTTCAAATCTTTCCTAATTCAACCTCTTCCTAATTCTACCCTCTTTTCAAGTATTAACTTTTCAAACCTAAGTGTCAAATCTTTCTAAAATTCTAAACTTTCTAAATTCAAAACTTTCTTAAGTTAAGACTTTCTAAATCTAAAACTTCCTAAAATGAAACTTTCCAATTTTCAAAACTTTCCTTTTTCAAACCTTTCCAATTTTCAAAACTTTCCGATTTTCAAACCTTTCCTAATTTGGGAACTTTCCTAATCTTAAAACCTTTCCTTTTTCGAAAACTTTCTAAACTCGAAACTTTCCTATTTTCAAAACTTCCCTATTTCAAAAAAAGTTTTCTAATTTCAAAACTTTCTTAAAATGAAACTTTCCAAAAATGACACTTTCCTAAATCAAACCTTTCCTAATTCGAACCTTTCCTAAATCCAATCTTTCTTAAACTCTTGAGTCTTTCCTAGGTCTTCTATCTTTCCTAAGTCTATGTTTCCTAAACCTCCATCTTTCCAAAACCAAGTCTTTCCAAAATCAATCTTTTCAAATCAAAGTTCAATCTTCTCAATTTCAATTTTCAATCTCCTCTTCTAATTTCAAATCAAATTCAATTTCCAATTCAATCTTTTTCTTCCAATCCAACCTTCTATTTTTAATTGAACTCCGATCCGAACTACGACTGACCTGATTCCCCCAAAGGAATACGTAGGCAACCTTCATAGGTGCAGTCACAATACTTTTCAAACTTTCAATTCCACCCTCATGGGTGCGGTTTTCAAAATCTTTTCAAATCTCAAATTCCCATCTACTTTCAAACTTTCTATTTTCAAATTTCTATTTCCAAATTTTCAAACTTTCCAATTTCAATTCTATTTCTTCAAATCTATTTTCAAATCAAATCAATCTCTTTTCAAATCTATTTTTCAATTCTCTTAACTTGCACTTGCATATCATGCATCATGTTAGTTTTCAAACATTGTTTTTCTAAAGTGGATAGGATTGAACTATAGTTAGTTAAAGACTCTCATAGGTGGATTTAGGGTAGATTGACATGTAGGTACCAAAAGGGCGGGGTAGGGTGATAGCTTAGTGCGTCTTCCCTACACGTAACCAACCTCTGAACTTAGAATCACTGATTTCAAAGACCAAAAATGAGTTATTTTTCAAAAATGGCTAAATGTTTTCCAAAGGTTGCCAAACAACCTATTTTCTTAAAAACCCTCTCTTGAGGAGATATTTTCAAAATCGTTTTCCAAAAACCCTAAGTGTAGTCTTCAGGTTATTTTTGGTTTTTAGGTGACCTAACTCACCTTAATCAAGTTAGGTGGCGACTCCAAATCTTTTTCAAAAGCCCTTTATTCAAACTTATTTTCAATTCAAACCTAGTCGCACTCATTCTTTTAGGAGGGTGAGTTCTAACGAGAGAGTACAGCATTTTTCCCGCTTGTGTGAGTATTTCTCGAGTGCGAAAAATCTAGGCGCGACAGTCTCGAATCGGGTGTATCTGAAGAAGCAGTTTCATACACTGCGAATGAGTGAAGGAACGACTATTTCAGATCATTAAAGTGTTCTCAATGGCATCGTTTCTGAACTCGAATCTATTAGAGTTAAATTGAAGATGAGGATCAAGTTTTAGGGCTTATTTGGTCTCTTCCATCTTCCTATGAGCATATGAAACCTATTTTGATAAATGGAAAGGAGAAAACAATTTTTTTAGAGGTTACCAGTAAACTGTTGTCTGAAAAGAAAAGACTAGTCAGTGGATGTAATCGTTTACTTGAGAACTTAATAGTGGCAACTGGTGATTGGAAAAATAACTCCATAAAAAAAAAAAGTAGTCCGCTGAATGTGTGGACAATCTGAGTACATCAAGAAAAATTGTCCAAAAGCTAAAACGGGTTTGGCAAGATGCTCCAAGTCAGTGAATGGAGATATTGATACTGGCGTTAACACTGTGTCTCTTTGTATAAACGATGATGTCATATGATAAAAGATGTGTTACTATCATCAGGTCCACAAATTTGCACATGAGCATTGGTTTGGCGTTAATGCAAAGTGTGTGATAGAAATTTATGTTGATGGCTAATGAACTTTCAAAAAAGTCAAACGTGAGGTTGCACCATAATTTTTTTAGCAAGATTGTTTTTTGACATAGGCCAAATTGAAATGCTTGGAATTAGTTTATTCTGAGTGCATATACTTTTATGGTGAAGCATGATAACATAAGTTATGAATATCTTATTAAGGTGGAGTGTGGCTGTGGAACCAACCAAAGTTGCAACGGTGAAGATTTGTTAGGTTTTTACTCCTTTGCAATCTCACATCGGTTGGAAAGGAAAAGGGAGCCAAGGCTCAAGACCTATATATATGGATAGTTATATCTCATTGGTTAAGTATACCAGTTAATAATTTAGTTAGTAACTTTTGACTTTAATAAACTTTCTCTTGAAAATATGAAATTTAAAATTTAGCTAGTGAAAAAGTTTAATAAATGCCTTTCGGTTGAGGAGAAAAAATTATGTAATTATAATAATTTTTTACATAATAAATTTTTTTTTGGAGATTGAGGTTTTTTTTATTTTGAAAATTTTTTACTTAAATTCTTTTATTATGTTTTTTTTATTTATTTTGATATCCCAATATAAAAAGGAGTGAATTTGAGAGGCCGAATTCCCAAACACCTGTCTAGGCATTGCCAAAGAAGGACAATGGCGAATCGACGTTGCCTCCACACACTGAACCGCCACTACACTATCATTGTCCCCTCATCAAACTCATCTCTTCAATCTATCAAAACCCTAAACCCTACCCTCCAACAAACCCTAACTCTAACCAATCCTCTCTCTCCTCAAACCCTCACCCCCAAATCTGGCCACATTTTTCACTGATCTCAGACCCGTTTGCTACCCGCGGTGCACACCCACTTGCCAGTTCTCTTCTCATCGAAGCTACAACGAAGAAGAAGAAGATGATGATGATGACGACGACGACGACGACGATGACGAAGAGGGACAAGATGATGATGACAGTGTTTCGGCGGCTAATTGTGATATGAAGAGAGAGTATACGTTGGAGGAGAAACAGAAGGAGGCGGCGGAAATTGGGTATAAAGTGATTGGCCCCCTACAGCCCTCCGACAGGGATTCAACTCCTACGAGCCTGTTTACGCTGTAGTTCAGGTTCGATTTTTGGTGCTCTGCATTGTTTGTTTTGAACGTGAAGAATGAGAATTTGATTGGACTAGACCCATTGGTGACGGGAGCGCTGGGATTGAACAGAATTTGCTTATGTAATCGCATTTATGTATATATGTGTGTATGTGTATACGTAATCTGTTTCGGATGATTCATGCAGATTGGTTGACACCAGTTTAAGGTGAGCAATGGAGATTGCATTTACACTGAGAGATTGAAGTTCTATGAAGTGAACGACAAGGTAACTTACTCTCCTATTTAGTTGTTTTGTTTGATGCGTTTGACCCGATACTTATGACAGTTGAATAGAGTAACAACTCATTTGTTTGAAGATCGTTGCATTGTACTTCTGCTCTGTGTGAATTTTGTCATTCCATAACCCCATACTTCCCTCTGGAATTACATTTTTTGTTTTGTTCCATCATAGGCAAAAGCTTGCTTCTTGAATACAAATAATCATTAAAAAGCACTAGAATTGCTCTTAACAGAACTGCTTTTTCTAGCTTTTATTTTTGTACAGATAATCAATTACCATTTTATTCTCTTCCTCTTTGTGATGGATTGATTATAAGAACCCCCATTATTGTATGCTTGACCTAGTTAGTGAGCTTTTTCCCCCTCTTTTGACGAATGTTTGTGAGCTGCCTTTTAAAATATGTATGTGTATGTACATATACGTTCACTTACACTTATATATGCATATACATAAATACAGATACTCTGTTCTTTTTGTTAAGTGAGATGTCAATATATGGATTTTGGTATAAACAGTATTCCTTTCAATTATTGAGGTGTTGATGGATATTGCCATCAACATTGGCTGGTCAAATGTGAATGAGATTTCAAATTTGGGCATAAATGTAGCTAGCAAAGGCTACATTTTTTGTTTAGTGACACATACTTGTATGGTGATGGACCGATGGTTATCAAATCGGAAAAGTGACCTAGAATTGATAATAAGAACCCCCATTATTGTATGCTTGACCTTGTTAGTGAGCTTTTTTCCCCCTCTTTTGACGAATGTTTGTGAGCTGTCTTTTAAAATATGTATATGTGTATGTACATATATGTTCACTCACACTCACATATGCATATACATAAATACAACGCTGTTGTTTTTGTTTAGTGAGATGTCAATATATGGATTTAGGTATAAACAGTCTTTCTTTTGCTAATTGAGGTGTTGATGGATATTGCCATTAACATTGGCTGGTCAAATGCGAATGAGATTTCAAATTTGGGCATAAATGTAGCTAGCAAATGCTACATTTTTGTTTAGTGACGCATACTTGTATGGTGATGGACTGACGGTTATCAAATCAGAAAAGTGAGCTAGAATTGATAATATTCAGGAAGAAAAGTCCTCTGAAAAGTCCTCTTTGGGCATGGCTTTGGGGTCATCCTTAAGGCAAGGTCTGTGTGGGACGGGCAACTTTGCCGACCAACAAGCTATGCTCATCTGCAAGCAACTGATTAGAAAGACTAAATTAGTTAGCAGCCTAAGAGCCAACCATCACAAACTACTACACAATAACCTAGCAAGACTAGCAAGCCGCAAAATAGCCAAGCATCCCCTGCCAGCGCAATTTGACCAAGGCATGTCAAGCCCAATGGCAACATAAGCATAGCACTGTACATGATACAGCACGTGAACAGAGCAAGGCTGAAGATACCAACCGAATGCACAATGATATCCAAACGCCACACTGCATCTGCATAGTTGAACCCATGCAAGCCAGATAAGCTAAGCAAGCTTCACATCAGTGATGCATAGCAAGGCTCAATGCAACATCATTTTTAAGGTACAACACACAACCAAGAAGCCACACAGTGAACCAACAAAAGCCACAAGCATGCATGGCAAGACACAACCGAGGATTAACCGAAAGCCGTAAGGCACACCATGACGCGACATAAGTACCTGCCATGTCACGCAGTGCAATAGAAATTGTGGAACCCAAAGCACACGACTGCACAAGGCATACAACATGCCTGGCAACACACTAATAGCCCAATCGGTCTCGCATCTATGTCCTCACGCACCCCACCCCACCAATAACCCATCAACGGGTGTGGCATGCTGCATGGCAAGAGCACAGTGTAAACATCATGTCCTAAGCAGTGCCTAGTGTCATCCCCGCAGCCCATGATACCCCCCATGAAGCTTAAAACTCTATAAGGACTGTAGACAATTTGTGTGAAAGTTATAGCTGACTGCCTAGCCATTGCCCATCCTTGGGAAAATCACTGAGTTCATGGCCCAAGCATGGTACCAAGGGTGGCAGACTCAACACCATGGCTCTCCTACTGTACCACTTGAGCCATTACTAACATGACAGGAGAAAATGCCTCTCCTGCTTCAAGAGAGATAACTTATAATGCCAAACTCCTAGGAAACAAAACAATGCAAAAATGCCAAAAATCCCCAAATGCTCGCAATTATCACCTTCAAGTGTGCCAACCCTTGACACAGTGGCACCCTCACAACTAATCAAGTGTGCCTTGACACACACCTCCAAGCGCCCTCTTAAAATCATTGTGGACAACAGAAAGAAGAATCCCATGAAGTCTTCGGGTGTCTTGATAACTTTCCTAAGTCCTATTGATAAATACTTGTTGTTTATAATGCTGCTGAGCTGCATTTCTTTCTTAATTAAGTTTTTGTTTTATGGATAGAACAAATCCTTTAGCAAAATTTGTTTTTCCCTCTGAGACCAGTATGTCTAGAAAAATTGAAAAGGTTAGGAAGGCTTGGAGGGTGGCCCCGTTGTGTGTGATGTGGTGTATTTGGAGGGAAAGAAACCGTAGAACTTTTGAGGAGGAGAAAATGGATATGCTTAAGCTAAAATCTTCTTTTTTTGCATAGTTTTTATTTCTGGTCTAAAGGGCATTACAGTGCTTCATCTTTTGCCTTCATTGACTTCTTAGGGGAATTATCTTTTGTAGATGCAGTATAGAGCTTCTTTGTATACATCCAGTGTACTCGTTTCCCTCTTTTTGGGGTTTTTATAGAAGTATTTATTTATCCAAAAAAATAAGAAAAGAGTTTTCAGGGTTCAGACCTTTTTCTTTTAACCTATTTCACTGAGCTCTCAGTAAGGTAACTGACTACTTCAGTCCATGTGGAGAATATCAGTTGGCATTTCACAGGAGAGAGCAGTGAGCTATGACTTGGCTTTTAGTTGTGTAATATTCAATGATTTACAAAAGATTCTTGTCTATCATTGATGTTGCTCAAACTGAACCGTACCTTAAGCAGTCCAAATTGAATAATTTAGAAGTGAATGTTCTACTAGGTTTTTAACTAATCACACTGCTCCCATATATTTCTTTATTAGTAAGCTGCATGCTGGAACTATTTTTTATTTTCCTTTCTTGTCATTGTCATTGTCATTGTTGTTGCAGTGGTGTTGGTGGTGGTGGTTTTTGTTGCTGTGTGTTTTTATTTTTTATCTTTGATTTCTTTCTTTATTTATTTTTTGGCTTTGGCATTTTGGCTTGAATTACTTTGCTTTGTCAATGCTTTGCTTTTGCCCTCCTGATATTTGATAATGGATGCAATTTGGTGGCTAACGCAGCATGGACTTCTATGCAATTTGGCCCTTAATTCTTATTGCTGTTCTCTGTAGTTTGATGGTTGTCATTTTTTCACTTTTAGTTGGACTAATTGTAATATCTGTTCAGTTGATGCTTCTATGCATGTTCTATTGCAGCTGATTTTAAACAGGATTCTCATGCTGGGTTCACAGAGTCAGACCATCATTGGCAGGCCCATATTGCCTGATGCTGCAGTTCATGCAGCTGTTGAGGAGCATGTAAGAGCGATATTTAATATGTATGGTTATTGTGCCTAAAGCCTGTGCATGAAACCAGGGCACTACCTGCCAACTGCAGAAAATAAAAGCTTCTGTATGTTCAGACAATAAATGAGTCTTCCACCCTCTTCACCATATCAAAATACAAATGAAATGGTGAATCTAGTTGAACAAATTATGATGCTTGCTTCTGATTCTTTTTCTCCTTCCTTCTGATTCTTTTTCTCCTTCCCATTAAAAAACTTTTCTTGAGTGTGCCACTAATTGTGGTTCCATTAGCTGTGCCATTGCTATTCCTTGTCAATAATGTACTTTTGAGTTACTGCAGTACTTATGGTCTATCCTGGTGAGCCCTATCAGTCGTCGTAGCAAATAATCTCACAAGAATAATGGAGATATTTCCATTGCTTACTTTGTGGTAAATCTTGTTTCACTTACTGTGAGCTTCAGCTTAACTATCTGTGGACGTGTCTGTTGTGGCAATAATATCACAAGGACAGATGTCCCTACTAGAACTTTCTTTGCCTTAACTTAATATTATGGCCCTAGACATATTAGATCAGCACATTACATGGTTGTGGTGGAGGTTTCAATTAGTTAAAATTTAATATTTTTGCTACATTTAATCTGTCTATTAGTGAATTTATTTAATTTCTTTTTTCCTTCCAGGCTTTAGATGCCAAACTAATTATATTCAAGAAAAAGAGAAGGAAGAACTACCGCCGAACGAAAGGGCATCGACAGGTAAGTCAGATTAACCTAAGTAATTTGACTTGCTACATTGAGAGAAGGAGAGAGAAGATTGCTGTTCCATCGTGCTCAACATTGGATTCTTCTTAGGAACTAACTAAGCTGAGGATAACTGATATTCAAGGAATTAAAAAGCCAGAAATGACAGCAGCTGGTAAGACAGAAAAGGTTGCTGTTGCCACTTAGGAATCGATTTACCCATTGGCAACAGTCTCTATATATTGTTAGAACTTAAAACCTTTTTGACATGGACGCTATATGAACATCCTTTCCTGTTTTGCCCAAAATACATCTTGAATGTCATTTTAGGCAAATATTCCTCAGTTCTGTTGTAGGCTTGATTGAATACATTGAATGAGGTAGGTCTGTATTTAGTTCTTCTATTGTACCATTCATGGAACTTTTAGCACTGTTTTTGTTCCCCTGCTGAAATAGAATAATGTTCTAGTTTTACAGAACCAGGTCTTTTTTCTTGTTCTTGTGGTCTGGAAGTTTGTATCTTAATTGTTAATGATGTTCCTACTCTGTGCACTGGGGATCCAATTTATTGTGAAATGGCTTGTTCATTTTGGAATTTTTGAAAGCATAATACTAACTGGACAAATATGTCCAATTTTTGTAGGTCAACTCCTTGGAAATTGAGCATCTGCTGGTAGAGGTTGCTGAAAGGAAGAAGAAGGTCAAGAAAGGAATGAGTTAACATGGTGAAAACAGATTAATGTAGCCGACCCCAAGTGATTGGAATTGAGACTCTGCTGAGTTGTAGTTTATATTTTTGGCAGAGGCTACAGTTTAAATGCAATTCACTTACATAATTTTGCAAGTAGAATTCATCAGTCTAGGGTTTGCATCTTGGATTTTTAAATTTTGTCATGAGAGAACTTATCTGAAGTTCTTATTGAGGGAGGAAAAAAGTATTTCCATTGCACGTGCATCAAAAGAAGTTCTTATATAGACTTATGAATAAGTAAAACTTGAGGATGGCGAAGAAAGATAAAGCAAGATTTTTGAATGTTTCATTGCATTTGCTCCATAAAATTTCCAAATTATCATGAGATTTAGAGCCTGTTTGGAACTTGGGAAGATAAGTATTTTCCCTGCCTAGTTTGGTTTTGCATAAAAAAATAAAAGAAAAGTGAAAGGAAAGAAGAGAGAAAGAGAGAGTGATTTAAAAAAAAAATTATTTTTTCTCTCATTTTCTTTATTTTTGAGATAGAATCAAACAAGAAAAAGAAAAAGGGGGGTAAAATTTTAAAATTTTCCTTTATCTTCCCTTCCCTCCCCAAGTCCCAAACAGGCTATTAAGGCTGTTCATATAGTTTAAGAAAAATAGAATGGGTAAAGTTTGGTAAAGCCCTCCAATTGATCAGTCCAAGTTCAAGCAATCCGAGCTGATCCAAATTGCGTGGTGGAGCCTAATTCTCAGGACAACAATATTCCTAGGTGAGTAAACAGGAAAAAATATATATATATAGTCAAGTGTAGAGTACTGCAAACAAAAAGCAGACTATGTTTGTTATACAATGAAATTTTTTTAAAACTTGAAGACTGTTTGAAACATATGGATAGAGACATTAGCATAGGCATCCCCCATCTTTATCATCTCCTACTAGCAACAGTGAGAGATAGTTTCTCCCCCGTCAAGGATCAAAATTCCATTTCGAGATATCATTTCAGTTGATTCAGAAACGAAAATGTTTCGAAAACATTTCGGAAATGTTTTAGAATATTTGAAAATATTTTAAAAGTGACAAATATTAAAATAGTAAAATATAATTTTTTGTATAAAAATTTTATAACATTTATAAAAATTTTAAATTCAAATTAATACAACTTATTGTTTTAATATATATTGTTATGTTTTGGTGTATTTTTTTATGTTCTAGTATGTATTGATCTTAATAATAGTATTTCGTTATTCTATTAATGTTTCGTTTCGATCTCGTAGAAAATAGAAACGTTTCGACCGATTCAATGAAAACGAATAAAAATTTAGTTTCTTGTCCCCATCCCCTTTAATTAGTAAACTGTAATAAATAAGCATATAACTGCATTAATATCTCTTTGGTTATAAAAAAAATTAAGATCCGTTTAGTTGACTCCCAACTTGATTAAGATGAATCTTCTCACCTTTGTCCTCTACTCAATATTTTTTTCATTTCCCTTTTGCCCCAACTCCTTTGCTGGGGTCTCGCAGTTCCAATTTCATCAAGTCTTCACCATGCATGCCAGTTATGTTAGTCTTTGGAACCCACTATCAAAATTATGTCATGCTTGTATTTTGCTTCTCTCTCTCTCTCTCTCTCTCTCTCTCTCTCGGGTTTATACTGCTGTCCATTGACAGATGGAACTTGTTTACAGGCCATGTGAGTGGACCCATTTTTCTTCTCATGTTTCTCGTTAAACTCTCTCTCTCTCTCTCTCTCTCTCTCTCTACATAGTGTGGTGTGTGGGTGGTCGAAGAACTTCAAAATTTTACAGAGGAGAATATCCCCAACTTTCACAAACTAAGTGCTACTAAGTGGACTCACTTTCTATGTCACCTGTCCCCCCAAACTTCACATTAACACTATTATAAAGCTCTTGAGTGCTCCAACTTCTGTTTTAAATATGATATATATATGCTAATGGAATTCATAGTCATAATAGTCCCTCCACTTTCTACACCAAATAGATCTCCATTACCACATATTAATTTAGATTAATTACTGCTTTCGGCTATTATTCTAATACGGTTTTTTTGCTTCATACACTATGATCTTTGTTTAAAGTAAATATCAATATAGCAGACTCTGATTACTTGATCATCATGCATTGTAATGTCTCATAATCATCATATAATTATTGTTGTTTGATGGTGTCGTCGTTGTTATGAATTCTTCTCAATTTAGGAATGCTTTTGAAGGAATATGCATTAGATTAAAATGCATTTGCAGTGGTCTGAATCTGACTGACGTATAGCTGAATCTCTGAATCTATATCCCAATCACAATCAGGTTGTCTTAGTGGTTTATAATGCAATGGGAAAGCCTTATTTAATCAACCTCCACACAATTCATTGCACAAACTTGGTTTTTGTTGCATTAAACTATAACTCCATTCTCTTTTAGCATGGTTTATATATATATATGTGTGTGTGTGTGTGTGTGTGTGTGCGCGCTACATACACCTTTCAGTTTATATTGGATTGCTCCACTTTCATGTACCTAGGTGTCCAACTCACCTGCAAGGGAGAGCCAAAACTGAGAATATCCTCTTGAATTCCTTCATACTTTTGCTCTTGATCCTATTACACGAAGCAAAGCCTGTACAAATATATATATGTATATGTATTCTGCAAAAGGTGGATGCTAGAGGGAGTGTGTCTTGCTGGCATGTACCTCTCTGGCTTTGCCGACAAATGTATATCTTTTGCTAGAATGTCTTTGTCTACAAAATATTCTCCTAGCATATTCATGCCCAGAAATTTGAGAATAAGGGATAAGAAGAAATTGTTGGCTGAGGAAAAGGAATCATAGGTATGATGTGATAAAGAAGTTGACTCACTTTAATAATTTAATTTCTTCCCTCTACCTTACCTGTGGCTGTGATCATGCATGTTTTAATCAATTTAGATTTTGAGATCTTCTCATTCAATTGTTCGGGACAGTTTCTACAGTGTGACGTGTATATATATATATAATCTTTATCCAGAATGATCATAATGTGATGGGCACTTGATTTTTTGTGGGATGTTAATGAAAAGACTATAGTTTTTCACTCTAGAACCAGTGAACCCACTTTTCTGAATCAAGAAAGAGAGTGATCCTTCCACCAAATTTGTCCTCTTTTTTTTTTTTTTTGTGCATATAGTGGAAGTTTGAATTATATTCTGAACCCACATTCATCGGTTAAGCTACTCCGTCAAAGCTCATTTGTTGGTTACTTTGAAGACTTGAATATTTCATGTACAGAGACTTGCAATATCAAGAGATCTGGCCATGATTATACTTTAAGATTGTTCAGGATCAGTCACATGTAGAAAACTATATAGATCGATTCATGGATTGTGTGTGGCGCACCGTCAGTGGGAAGGAGGAGGGAACTTTTTGTGTGGTTGAGTGCAATAGGGAAAACCCTAGCTATGAACATGAGGATTAATAGGATATATTCTTGAAGAAATTATGAGTTTAGAAAGAACAAGAAAAGGTAACCATTGCAAAAACTACAGTAATTTGTAGGGGATTGGCGTCCAGAGAGGTGATGAACAATTACAAATTGTCATGTTCCATAGGCTGACCTAGGTACTTTTGCTACGATAATGTGGGAGAGAGTTAAGAGGGACTAACTAAACATAAAAGAGCAAGTAGATTGATATATATATATATATATATATCACTTTGTGTATAACATTTGATTGGGCAACCTGTCTTTTGCTGTGGCAACTGGCCAATGGTGTATATTATATTAATCAAGCACTTTGATATGCGTGTATGTGTGTGTTTGTGAAGGGTGGAGAGAGAGAGAGAGAGAGATCAATGTTGACACATGATATTCCTACAGTCATACAAACATATGGAGTGAGAGTAAATTGATACAAATAGTGAGTGAAAACAGCTTAACACGCAAACTTAAACTGGTTAAGTAGCTCTGTACGTACAACAGTTCATTACTCAAAACTCAATTTATGAGCAGCACCCTTCCATAGACAACTGAGTTGGGTGTTTGTAGCTATAGTAGTATGATACTTCCAATTAAAGCTAAACACGGGGTTTTTCTCAAAATAAATAAATTAAAAAACTTTTTTTCCAAAATAATCAAAGTTAAAAGGTTATTTCCAAAATAATGTAAAACGCAATTTAGAGTTATGTTTTAAGAGAAAACGCAACCCTAAAATGCGTTTTCTGTAAAAGAATAAAGTTGCGAAAAAATTATGAACAAAACACAGATTGAGGGTGAGTTTTCTGACAAAACGCAGATGAAGAGTGAGTTTTCGAGAAGTGAGTAGGATTTTGTCAGAAAACACAGGCCTAACCTGCGTTTTCACAATTGACTTTTCTTTTTTTTATTACTCTCCGTCTATCCCCCCCCAGCCCAATGATCCTTTCCCGTACCCCCAACTAATTCTCTTTTAATTAATTTTATATTTCAATCTCACTAATCCTTCTTTTAATTAATTTTATATTCTTTTTTCTCTAACAAAAAAATTCTATTTTCTTTTATACTCTTTTCTCCTTCTAATTAATTCTATATTCTTTTCTATATTTTGTTTAAAATAACTAATTCTATATTTTATTTAAAATAAAATAATTTTATTTAAATGTATAAAGTCAAAATTGTTATAAGAGTTTGGTAAAAATAATAATGAGTAAAATAATTAAATTTAAAATTTTGTTAGTAATTAATTTAGTAAAAATAATAATGATTAAATAATTAAATTTAAAAATGTGTTACAAATTAGTTTAGTAAAAAATAATAATGATTAAATAATTAAATTTAAAAATGTGTTAGTTAGAATCGAAATTGTGATAAGAGTTTCGTAAAAATAATAATGAGTAAAATAATTAAATTTAATGTAGGAACTTTTTTTTTTTAATTTTCAATCATGTGTATTATTTTTTTTTCTTGCCTTTGAAAGTTTTATATAGGCTCTTTTTATTTTAAAAATTTTATTATATAATAGCTAAAGAAACATATACAGTTTGTTTACGAATTATATTTCTTGTGAAGTCAGAAAATTCATAGAACCCCTAAATGTTGTAATTGTCTTAAATGAAAATAACAATTTGTAGCATATAATTTTTTTTGCTAACAAAATAACTCCTAGCCCTAACTTTAAAAATAGAAATAAGCTTTATGGACCATGTTCGTAACAACACAACCATAACGCTAACCCTAATAATGATCATCCTAAACACCAAATTCCATATCATAGCCTTATATATATATTTTGCTCGCTTCCTTAAACTTGTTATAACATTAAACTTGTTATATGATTTTTTGCTATTGTACCTGTCTTAAAATTTAATGTATACCTATGTATGGTGAGTTCCCTGCAAAATTATTAAAAAAAAATGGAAAGCGATGTCATACCACTTACAATAGATAATACATGCAAATAAAAACTATATCACGTATCTGGGGGTAAAACGCATACAATAGATAATAGTAATACATAATACTAATGAAACCTACTAAACAATGATCGCCCTAAACGCCCCCCTATGAAACATGTTCGAGCCCGTCGGGTTCTCAGTCCTCTACGAACCCCTAAATTTTGTTGCTGGTCCTGACCACTCTGTCCTCTATCAACACCCACCTTCGCCTGCTCGTCCTCATCACTCACTGCTACCAACTCTTCATCGTCCTGATGAACCTCTGATGGCCCTATCCCACAACTCGATGAAGGGTAGTCACTGTGAAAATCATGACTCACATGTGATAGCCCTGGCGCATAAATCGATGAATGGTGGTCGCTCTGAAAATCATGAGTCACCTGTGATGACCTTGACCCATAAGTCGATGATGGGTATCCACTGTGAAAATCATTACTAACCTATCCAGAACTGCCACCTACGAACAGATCGTAACTAAACCCTGGGTTAGTCTGAAACATAACTGGAGAGACGTGGCGGGCTGGCCGATGATATGATGTCATGGAAGTATCATGCATGCCAAGGTATTCCTCGGTAGGAAATGCTGGCCTATGTGACGTTGTCCCGAAACTCTGAGTGGCATAGCTGTATGGTGTATGTGTGACGTACTCTGCACTATATCCACCATGAATGAAAGAAGGTATCGAAGAGGTGGATCGACGTGCAGGGGTGGGATGAAGTGGCATGCTGTGCAGCACACCAGGTGCTGGGGTAGCAAAATGCGTGGCATCGCGGGTACGGCATCGATGTTGTGGGACACGATCCGACTACTGTAGGAGAGATAAAAAAGCCATGGCACCTTCCTGTATGTGATAAATCTCCTACACTGACTCCGTATTAGGGAAGTCATGTATAGTGCGTGTTCCCTTTTCATATACATCCGCCCATGCTTCCGCCTAAAAATACAAATTAATGGGATGTATTATGATATCGAAATAAAATTTTGGTATTCAATATTTAACTGCACATACCATCAAATCTACGGTGCCTCCGACACCTGAATAACCTCTCTCTGTGCGCCTGAGTGGATTCCTAATGTGGAGGCGAGTGATGCTTCTGTACCAAGCCATGTAAGGATCAACAGAGGACATAGAGGTCTATTATAAATCTCACCGTCAACTACATAGGCCATCCTGTGTGACCAGAGTTCTAAGTATGATAATCACTCCAATCTACTCCAGTCCTCCCCTGTCGATCCACTCTATGCAAGTCCCTCCTGGTGTTCGGATGGTCCGATATGTTCTGTCTCATCCTGAACTGGCGCATCACTCGATCAGGTAGATAGAACTCTACAATTTTAAAGCACACGAGAGGGACCACTGCCCTCCAAACCTCCATCCCAGCAAAGTAACAGGGGGGCAATGCATCCATATGAGCCTTGTATGGGGTCCAACAAAACCGAATAATATAAAACACACAATCAATTGTCATTTATTGTACAACCCAAATGTAACAAATGCAAGACGTATTGTCAATATATAACTTACATCATCGGGCCGAAGTCGGTCCAACTGATCCCTGTACACAACGAGCACATGGGTGGAGATGTTTGTGAGGAGGAAATCGTCATGCCACCTGCCCCCTAATGGTCCAGCAGGAAACGCGTGTTCCTCAATAATAAGTGGCTCCTGTGCACGTGTAATGGAAATCGACTTCCATATAGGTGCGATAATAGGGAATCTCTCCCACACCCAAATCTGAATGAATCTCAGTGTCAATATGGAAGGATATGATCGTCGATATGGAATAACAACATTAGTAAAAAATAATAATAGTTTGCATACCTGTAGCAGTGTAAGCGGGTCAATAAGCTCAGAACAAGTGGGACGAGCGGCGCGACATAACCCTCTGTACAATGATGCAAAAACTGCACTATCCCAGCTAAAATCGCCACAAGCATCAAGGTCAGCTATCAATGGTAAGTACATGGGCCTGAATAGGGTACCAGAGTGATCTGGCATTATGACCCCACCAATAAGTCTCAGTATAAATGCCCGAGCATGGCGTTCTAGTGTGATTTCATCAGCATCATCTGCAAGTGCCCCAAATGTCTAACTTAACCACTTAAGTCTGAGCAAACCTTTTTTGAAATATTCAGCCCCGGGTGCAACCCTAAAATGCTGCATAAATAAAGGGGCCCAATCCTGCAGTGTCAACAGGCCGGAGGGACCTGCAAAATGTTAGTAAAATAAAATTCAGTGATTGGAAACGTGTATAACATAATAAAAGAACGTGTGTATTTAAATAATGTCATCAAATAAATTGTGCAATTTATTATAATCTGAACTGTAATAGTAAACCGAAATTCCTAACCTATAACAGCCCTGCCATTAATCGGAAGACCATATATGATGGGGACATCCTGTAATGTAACCATCGCCTCCCCGGCAGATAAGTGGAAGGTGTGTGTCTCCTGTCGCCATCTATCCACCATGGTTGTGAGCAAAGCATAATCATGCTGAATCCTACCTACACGGTATACACCGTAAAAACCCACGCGGATCAAATACGGAATAATGTAGGGGTGTACATCATCGTCGAATATACTCGTGTCTCCCCGACGACAATTAATAGGCTCATCACACTATCCATCAAATAAAAAAAAATGCGTTAAAAAATGGTAGTACTTATTAAAAATAAATAAATGTGAACTATTTTCTATATTACGTACAAGTTTTATAAAACTTACCCCCTGGTCCCACACAACCTGTGAGCGATGAATCTCCTGTAAGGTAAGTACACTAGGATCAATGGGCCCACCAGGTCGTCGTTATGATGCCATAGTGTATGATAGATCTGGAACGTCAGTAAAATGCAATGCACGGCACCAAAGAGCAAGTAGTTATCAATATAACATAGATGATAGAAGTTAAATATACTCACAATCATATTTATGGTACTTTTGCAATGTTACTAAGTGACATTGTTATTTTTCACCTCAATGATTTTTTTTGTTCTTATTAAAGGCGGTAAAAGACTGTGACCATTAGTTATTGTTCACCTCAGTGGGTTGTGAGACTGTGACCATTAGAAGACTGTGATCCGTAGTCATGTAACATGCATGAAATAATTGGTTTACACCTTTAGTTAGAATAACAAGTTTGCACATTCACTATCCGTAGTCAAATACAAATGGATTACAACATGTATTATCCTCTAATGTTCTCGTCTCCTATTTGGACATCGATGTCTGTTATGACCAAGCTCATTGCATAAACTACACTTGAACGTTTGTTTTTGCCTCAATTCGTCCATTTCGTTACGAATTCTACTATGTTGTGGACGGCCTTTTCGGGCTACACGTTTGCGAAGAGGGTTTAGGAGGATAGTAGACCCTCCATAAGGAGGCCAGTAATCCTCCATTAACATGGGTGCAAACGGAATCCCGTACACACTGGCATAGGCTTTCATATTGTAGTAGGGGTCAAATAAAAACTAGGGTTGCTTTCCAGCAGCTGCAGCAGCAGCAAGCATGTAGGAGCAAGGGAGGTGATATATAACCCATTTTTCGCATGTACAGCTGGGCGGGATAAGTTGCACGGCATGTAAATGACCACCTTTAGTCCCCCTCCTACTAGTCAACACATTGACAAAAACGGTGTCCCTGTACAACAAGATTTATTTTGTCATACATTTAGTTGAACGCCATTGAAATAGCAATTTAATAATGATAACACTATAAACATATATTACCAATTACAAATTGTGACAGTATGACCGGCTGCTTTTTTGCTCCACTTCTGAAATATTTCGCGCACTTCTAACGGGTATGCATGGCCATTCCTCACGTCACATTGTATCTCACCACGTCGTGTAACAAAACTCTCAACAAGACGGTAATAACTGACTTGCACAGATGCAGTGATGGGCAAGTTACGTGCGCCTACTATGGCACTATTGTAGCTCTCAGAGTTGTTAGCTGATGTGATCCCCCAACGAAAGCCACCATCGTGAGCAAGTGTCCACTTAATAATATCCTCCCCCATTAGTTCATTATAACAAGGTTCATATCTCTTCTTAATTCTTTCCATTATAGTGTTGAACTTTCGCAATTGATAAGCTGTGCTAGCAGCCCACACCAAATCCTTGATCCTTATCATATTGTAGTTCTTGTGGTAGTTACTGCGAAAGTATCGAAGGCAATACCTGTGAAAACCAGGGGGTTGATCATCGCTTAGATGTTCCCATATTCGATCAATAGCATTTAGTAGGCCCCCGTGACGATTCGATAGTATGGTGACACGTTCCCTACCAGGGACAACGACATGTCTCACCAAGTTGATAAACCACGACCAATTACGTGCGTCCTCAACCTCAACAACGGAAAGTGCTAAGGGATAATTTCTACCCCTAGCAGTGACCCCCATAGTAATAAGCATGACACCCTTATATTTTCCATAAAGGTGGGTGCCATCAACCGATATAACCGGCAGACTGTGCTTGAAACCATTAATACATGGGTCGAATGCCCAAAATACATGATCAAACATGACCATGTCACGGACATCCTAATTGAAAGACTCTAAAATTTGAATTGTTCCAGGGTTTCTTGACTGCAATGCCAACAAATATCTGGGAAGTTTTGCAAATGACTGTTTTCAATTGCCAAATACCATTTCTATGGCTTTTGTTCTTGCCATCCATGCTTTTTGGTATGACACAGAGTGGTGGTAATGTGTTTTCACATCTTCCATTATGGACTTAATCTTCCAATCAGGAGGATCTTTCTGTACAAAAACAACACAATTTTAGTACATTTCATGAATTTCTTATATGACAAAGTAATAAGTTATTGTGATAAAGTCTGAATCAAAGTTAAACTCACTGCTACTTATCCCATGATAACATCTGCAATGAAGTTTGCATCTTGGTTATGATGACCCATATTTGGCATCCCGTACAAACAACTATGAAGCCCATTGTATTGTGTAACTTCCCATATTCCATATCTTTTGGTGGACGCACAAAGCATCCAAGGGCAGTCATGTGCACACTTTGCTTTAAACAGTTTTGTAGTTGATTCAACAACCGAATACTCCTTGTTGTTGTGCAAGTGATATGTTGTGCATGCATTTTTCACAGCTGCCTTATCATTGAACAACATTCCTGTTTGAAAATTGGGATTCTGCATATCCCATACGGGGCCACAACAAAATTGATCCCTGCCAGGTACAAGTGCATCATATCCTTCCGGCAATGTGGTGAAATACGGAACCGGGATCTCTTATTGTTGTTGAACATCGTCATCGGAATCGTTCATCAGAGCAACATCTATATGTTCATCTGATGTTTTAGACTGTGTATCCAGAGACCTTACATTCAAATCAATTTGTATGGGAATGGATTGGTGGCCTGATTGAATCATATGTTGCACTGGATCCCTCCCTTACGTATGTCTCATCAAAGGCCCTTCTGAAGGACCAGCGGTGTCAATGGTCGACCGATGTTGTGACATACTACTAGACTCAATACCACAATCAACGAATGAACCATGGTAACCACTTTGCTGCGTGCTTTGAAAATGAATCATGTTACCATATTGGTCCAATTGTTTTGAATATGGCACACTATGGCCAATAGTGTCCTGCCCCAATGTCAACATTGTCAAGAAATTCTATGCTGTTGACTTATCTCCCCCTCATCCGATAATATCCTTCCATACCCTTAAATTTCACTGCACATTCGATCCACTGTAGGGTTCACATCTACTACTGCATCATCTACTTCGATGTACAGCTCGATGCATTCTATCCATGGCTTTTTATGTGATAGCCGTAAGGCAATTTCTAATGTCCGGTTATCTTTCATTAAAATTTTCTTATATTTGATCGACCCCCCTTCATTACTATAGGGAAATCTGCATATTATTTTAAGCCTTATATGTTGTCCATCCTTGCTAATCATAGACATTATCATTGTTTCTAGTTCAGACATTTTCAATTGCAACAGTATACTGCGACATGCCTGGCATTCGATGCTATATATAATCCCTTCATCTTGATCTTTTATTATTTCTCCACCCCAATACATCATAGTCATTGTTTCATCCATTATTGCACCTATTTTTATATAATCGCACAAACATGTCATACATTTACTTGAAGGAAAAATATCATACATTTACTTAAACTGATTAATAATTATTTTTGCTCATTACTACTTTTAATTTTGATATTATAATATTTTTTTTACTAATTACTAACACATTTTTAAATTTAATTATTTTACTCAATATTATTTTTACTCAAATAATTACTAACACATTTTTATTATTAATTAGTAACACATTTTTAAATTTAATTATTTAACTCATTATTATTTTTACTAAACTCTTACAGTAATTTCGATTTTATACATTTAAATAAAACTATCTTACCAACGTCAATAACTAAAATAAATATCTTACCAATAACTATCTTACAACAAATTCGATATTATAATATTTTATTACTAATTACTAACAAATTTTTAAATTTAATTATTTTACTCAATATTATTTTTACTCAAATAATTACTAACACAATTTTATTATTAATTAGTAACACATTTTTAAATTTAATTATTTAACTCATTATTATTTTTACTAAACTCTTACAGTAATTTCGATTTTATACATTTAAATAAAACTATTTTACCAACGTCAATAACTAAAATAAATATCTTACCAATAACTATCTTACCAACAATTTATTTATTTTTTTCAATTTTGATTTTATACATTTAAATAAAATTATCTTACCAACATTAATAAATTAAATAAATATCTTACCAATAACTATCTTATCAACAATTTCGATATTATAATATTTTATTACTAATTACTAAAACATTTTTAAATTTAATTATTTTACTAAAATTTTACAACAAATTTTATATTATAATATTTTTTTTTACTAGTTTTAACACATTTTTAAATTTAATTTGGATATTATAATATTTTATTACTAATTACTAACACATAATATATTATTACTAAAATTTGACACATTTTTTATTTTAATTATTTTACTAAAATCTTACAATAACTTTGATATTATAATATTTTATTACTAATTACTAACACATTTTTAAATTTAATTATTTTACTCAATATTATTTTTACTGAAATAATTACTAACACATTGGGTGAGAAAAAGAGAATAAAAATCTTCTTTTTTTTCAATTTCTTTTCTATCACCAAATACTTGATCTAAACACATGGTAAAGATCCTATCAAATTTCACAGTTAAATTTAAAAATATAGAGTTACCAAAATTAATTAAATTCTCATAACATTTTTTTATTTTTTATTTTAGAGTGAATCTATCAAATTTAATGCTGAATTATGGCCGTCTGTCACAAAATTTCAATACAACAATATTTTGGTAAACTACAACTTACCGATTTGGGTAGCTGACATTTCCCAATACAATTCAGCCAATGCATTATTAATCTTAATGATGACATCACCAAGTATTTAATGTTATTAAGTTGATATGTATTTATTAATTATTTTCTTTCATCAAAAACTTATTAACTAGAAAAAAAATTTTAAAAAAAGTAGAGACTATTTGAAACCTGAATTTAACTCAATATTATTTTTACTCAAATAATTACTAACAGTAGAGACTAAGAGCTTGATGAAAGTCTTAAGACTTCACAAAATCAAATATACAAACAGTAGAGACTAATTAAATTTTAAATTCAAGCTTAAAAGAATCAACACCACAAACACATCACAACACAAATAATAACTACCTTACCAACATAAATAAAGAAAATATTTTACTAATGAAATTGACTAACTTGTTCAGTTTGCAAAATAACGAAATCCTTTTTTAAAGTCGCAGGAACAACAAATATGACTACAAATAAAATAATACACAGTTAGTAATCTATCAAATGTATTATAAAATATATATCTATTTAACATTAAATCTTGTTACCTTATTATAATCCAAAGAAAGGGCTAAGAAAGTAGATAAGAGAGTTGGCCGAGAGAGTTATTCGCAAAGAGAGAAAGAGAAAAAGAGAGAGCCGATTAAAATGAGAAACAAAGGAAATGGACAGAGAGAACAGAGGGAATGGGGAAAGGGGGGAGCTGAAGCTGAATTCGAGGGAGAGGGGGCGCTTGGAAAGTAAGAAATGAGGGGAGTAAAAAGGGGGCGGGCAGATTTCAATAAAAAAAAAAAAAAAAAAGAGAATGAAAAAGGAAAGGGGGAGAGGGGGCCAGGGGAGGGGGCGGGCAGATTTCACAAAAAAAAAAAAAAAAAAAAAAAGAATAAAGAGGGGAGGGGGCTCTGGGTGCGGTGAATAACAGAAGGGGGTAGCGTTTTCTGACAAAACTCACTTTTAACTTATGTTTTGTCAGAAAACGCACCCGCCAACGGTGTTTTTTGACAAAACGCATTCACAACTTGCGTTTTGTCAACTTTACTCAGGAATCTCTAACAAAACGCACTATCAAATTGTGTTTTTGTCAAAAATTATACAGCTTTGTACAAAACGTATTTTAGGGTTGCGTTTTCTCTTAAAACGCAACTTTAAACATTATTTTGGGAATAACCTTTTGACTTTGATTATTTTGAGAAAAAAAAATTTTAATTTATTTATTTTGGGAAAAACCCCGCTAAACACCAGAAAGTAACTTCAAACTCAATACAGAAGCTGAAAAAAGTTTATGCTATGTATGTATAACCTTAGAGTTTTCAAATTTAATTCGCCAACTCCTCTGCAAGAGAAAGACAGGAAGAAGAAATGAACATATTAGATTTCACCCAGCATGCAGACTTTTTGAAGCATGATGCTTCATTACATATATAAGTGTGGGGGAATAACCCCCGACCCAACACAATGGGTGAGGCTCAATCTGTGCAAATTAAAGTTGGAGCTGCTTTGCTAGCCCAGATCAGAATTAAAGGGAAGGCCAGCTTTGACTGCCGACCTCCTTCGCAGCATAGCCCAAACTGCGAAAAGCGAGCCCAAACCGCTAGCGGTCTTTGCGCATTAAATGTAGAGTTGACTCGCATTAAATGCGCAAGCGACTGCCCACGCGACGTCGACGTGCACGTCCGGTCAGCAGGAATCCTCTACGACGGTGCGCCAGACCCTGTAAATAATCAGGCGGCGTCAATGATGATGCCTACCTAGCAGGCCATGAGAGTCTGCTGGTAGGCCAAGGCAAAACACACTCCCTCAAAGGTTCTATAAATACCCAAGGTATCGAGAGCCAGGTATGGACAGTTAACTTCAAGTATTCACAACTTTCATTCATTTTTATCGATTAAGTCTGCTAACTTAATCTTCGGAGTGTGATCGGCCCATTACGGGTCGACCCATTCTAACCTCCTTGTCTTGTAGGAGATATTTGAACTCATCCATTTGGGGCTTAAGAGTTTGGCCCAGCCTTCCCGAAAAATCCTACTTACAATAAGTATACATATACACATATAGAAGCTCTCTAGAGTTTACATACACACTCTCAACCATACCAAATACGAATCATATTCCAAATTGTCATTCCTCTTGAACTCGACTTCTCGGCAACATGTTAGGTATGATGGCTCAACAACGCCGTATGGGATCCATATAAAATATAAGAGAAAGCACTTATTAGAAACCCTGAGCGGTGTTCGGATGGTCAGGCTGTGTGTTTACTCCCCATTGGTTGTCAGTTTGACTCTTCTCAAGGCCACTCCAGGGGCAAAGCTCCAGTAATTGTCTGGTTTGTGTGGAACCAGAGTCTGTAAATACCTCGAAATTTGTCAAACTGCACGTAAGTTGACTCGAACATCCGGTTAGAGAAAAAAAATACTTATTAGGGAAGAACATGGTCCTAATTTAATTGGAAATTAGCTCAAATAATTTCTCATTTCTCTCATTGATACTACCTTCAAAACTTAATGGTGATGGACCCTTGTGACCACTCTTAAGGGTTGTGGGAATTTGGACTAAATTCAGGACAGATACATAGCAAAGGGCAAATTGCAAAGTGCATACAAGAACTGGACTTTCATCTTTGTAATCCACCCAAACACTGAACTTATTAATTTGTTGAAGTGGAAAAGAAAGTTAGGAAGAAGTCATTTTCGAAAGGCAAAAACTTTAATAGTGTGTTCGTCTTTCCAACTCAGACAGTGTCTTAGTGCTGTTATAGACCAACTCACTTGATTGCACCCAAAAAAATAATTGTTTTATTGCCTTTTTTACTTTGTTTCTTACATACAAAAATAATACTCAATACCTTTTCGTTCTGGGAGAAGTCAAATTGTCCAGGGCATGCACTGGCCATGGAAGAAACATTGAACAAGGCTGCATGAGATTGTTTGAATTGGTCTCTGCAAATCATCTTCAAAACATTGTCCCCCTCTCCCTCTTCTTTTTTTCTCTTGCCTTTAATCCTTCCTTTATTGAAAACAATGCCAATCAGTTAGTTTTGTGTTACTGTAAAGTTTTTTGTTCTGTATATATATGTGTGTGTGGTCCATATTCGGGGGCAGAACTATATATGCCAAGAGGGTTACGCAAAAGAGGAGTGCCAACATATATAATATCACAGCAACGATCTATTCCCACAATTTCAAACCCTCCTTAAGGTCCTAATCCAATAAAATACCGAAGATTTTATACTTTGGACTGTGGATCTTACCCAATTTTTGTCTAACAAAAAAATTAATTTTTTTAATATATTTGTTGAGTCTGAGTAGGAGCTGATTTTATTTTTCTTATGAAAATTTAGTTTTTTGCATTTTAATATATCTCACATGCTTAAACTTGGAAATGTGTACAAAGAATACTTAAGATATAATAACTACTTGAATTACAGTGCAAGGAACTAAACAGATATTGCAACAACTACTAATACTAATTCCATTGGATGTTCCCTTGTAAACAACAAGAAAACCATGCACGTGACAGGTTTTGTGAATCAACTTGTTTAGATTTGGTAAGTTGCCAAGTTGCATGAAGGTGTCCTCTAGAACTAAACCATGAACAAGAAGTAAGATCTTGTAAGGTCATCAACAAAGAACTTTTTCCCATCTTTCAGGCTTCAATCTAAGTTGTTTCTTATTGAATAGTTATGCCTGCTACTTCATTGAACATAACTAAATTGAGACGAAAGACCTTGGGATGAAGATCATGTTTTGGCATGAAACTAAGTTCTAAGATGAGATCTTCATGGCAAAGAGTGACTATAATCATCTCAATCAAAATGAAATTTTGTTCCAAAACAATGTGATTTTCATGGCTAGGTGTGACCCTAATAGTTCTCATTTATATATAATATTCATGGCAAGGTTTGACTATAACCTTCTCAGTATAATGTGTTCACAAACATAAAATTCACATCTTTGAATTAGAATTGCAGGTTACAGAAGTTTAAATTTTGAAGAAAGATGGCCTCCAATTCCATTTACAAATGACGAATTTCTTCGTCATTCGACTTGGATGATCAAGAATTCCTTTGAACATTGACGTATGCTCTGATTGATCAATGATTCCTTTGAATATCCATCTTGATATTAATTTTTTCCTTGTCTACATATGGTAATTTGGTATAATAATCGTTTGGTCAATGCAAATTCCGTGCCGTGTTTTCCTTTTGTTTCTCACTTAGAAAAATAATTTGGAATCTTTTTCAAGTTTTGCAACAATTAATATTAACATATGGAAACCATTATTGGAAGTTCCACCTAATTTGCATTGACGCATGTCACAAGAGTCTTAGAAGATGTTCCAACCAATTCTCTTTATATAGAACAATTGAATGACCAGACATGGCTTCTGAAATTTCATCCAACATGTCCTCTTCTCAAGCCAAAATAGGTTTCAAACCTTGTTTGCATAACAAAACCCCACACTATACCCCTATTTAAGATGTAACAAGACTTGCAAAAGATTAGTGGGGTTACTAAACAACCAACAATTTTATTGTTCCCTTTCTATCCCTCTCTTTGAAGAATTAAGACATGACTTGTATAGGGTTAGTCTAGGAGGAGTGGTGTCTCCATTCATGTCTGTAGTCATAGGCTCGACTCAGCCTCCACTTTTTTAGAATTTTAACACTCCAATATATAATTAAAAAAAAAGAACTAATTGAAACTTGTACAATTGTTGCTAATCTTGATGACAAGTTAATAAAGAAGATATTTTGTCATCCATAAGAAAATAATCAACTAGATTGGTTGCGTTACAGTCATTCGATTGGAACATCATCAACATTCTCTAAAAAGTTTACAATTATCCATGTAGATACTATATTATAATTTAATTATGTGCTCAACAATCTAATTCCATCTACAATATAAATGTTGTCATTTCAAATTATAAAAGTAATGGGTTTTAACAACTTGAAAATGTGTTCAACTAAACTTACTTTGTTTGCCTTTCAAACCTATCTCAAACAAGGTTTAATTGAACCAATCACCAGTCAAGTTTGAGTAACTTGGTTTTTTTTTTATTATACAGTATTAGAGTTTCTATAAGTTTATCCAACACAATTCAAACCATTAGAAAATTCGTGAGTCTTAAATATATTCATGATTGGATTGTTTACGTAACGAGTCCATCTCAAATAACTTTTAGCAAACTAAATATGAATCGAGCTAGAGTAGTTTGGTTCATTTTACATTATTTTTATGTCAAATAAAACACATAAGGACCTAAGATTGCATTAAGTTGTTTTATTCCCACCATTTCTCTCGTCTTAAAAGCTCTCTTTCTTTTTGTCTGTTTTTTTTTTTCTTTCTAAATTCACGTAAGAACCATAGAGGTGATAACTCCATATAAACTTCTTCATTTTTTTTTTGGTGGTAACAAAGAAAAGGAAAAGAAAATTGAGATGTCAATAAAGTGAAAATACAATGGTATTATGGTCATTTCGCAGTAACGGCCTAGTACTGGATAGTGTATATATGAGGAGAGAGAAAGATACTGTTAGTATATTCTGGGCGTATCGAATCAATTGTTGTTTATATCTAATTGGATGTCAAATGAAAAGGCACTCGAAAACCCTCCAACTTGCAAGAGAGCGAGAGAGAGACAGGATAGGACAGACGAAGTAGAGAGAGAAACTGAATTGAAGAGTGGCAGAGAAAGAAACAGAGCAAGAGAAAGAGGTGTCTCTGCAACTCTGCCATGTTTGGGAGGTTCGGTTATGGCGTGATGGAAGGGGTTTGGGGAGGGACTTGGCCTCTCTGAATTCCCACTCCTTTGGCAGTCTTTTTTTTTCCTTGGCAACTTTCAACTATTTTCTCTGGAAAGAAAGTGCGGGAAAGAGGAAGGAAATAGGAGGGAGCGCTGTATATCATCAATTCAAGTTCTGGGTTTGGCTCATTTGATCAGCTTTGGGTCACTTTGGTTGGCTTTCTGGGTATGTTTACAACAACCATATTGTTCAAATTGACTCCCTTATTCATAAGGTTGATGGACTTTGAAGTGTTTAATTTTTCGAATTTCTCATAGAAATATATGTATAATTCGTCAAGAAGGTCTGGGCTTAATTGAATTGCTTGTTAAGTTTTCTTTGAATTTGAATTACATAAAGTTTATTCATGTTGTATCATTACATGCATTTATTTATTTGAAGTTGTGGAGAGAAATGGTTCTTGGATATTTGTGGATGAACTAAAACATGAATCACATAATTGGTATTGAAATTTGTACATTTTCGAGTACGTATTAAGCATCAAGTTTGATGCCTAAGGGGACATGAGACTCTCTCTCTCTCTCTCTCTCTCTCTCGTAGTCACATGGAACCAATATTCAAATTAATATATGAGGTGCTATATTAATTTCCTACCGGTGGCCACCAAAAAAATAAGGAAAAAGGAGCACCTTATAAAGATCTGTAAATGAATTCAATAAAATTCTGGCTTCATCTTGTGTTAGTTTTGTGGATGCAATGTGATGAAAATGATCATAAGAAGTTCCCAATGCTTTTCTACTTTTTTTTTTTAATCGTTTTTCCAAACCAAGCTATCTGATGCTATTCTTTTCATATGTAGGAACATATAAAAAAGTGACATAGCAGAATCAGTTCACCTATTATGTTCTCAAATCCACCTAAACTTTCTTTCATGTACTCATATGCTTTAATTTTTTTATTTTTTTAGGAGCAATTGAGCAGTGGAAATTGCATTAGTTGGTCTTTCTCTTTTATTTTCTCTCCATGTTGATTAAATTTATGCAATTTTCAATGCTGGTTTTGTTACAGGTACCATATTAATCATGAAGTGAGTGCAGAAGCTGTCTTGACTTTTGAAAAATAGAGGTAGTTTTAGGATAGCTGATTTGCTGCAGGAGAAGATACATTTGTTTAATTTTATGCTTCTGTTGGGTGGCTTCAACTTCCTCTTCTTAATCCTGGGTCTCTGTTGGTTGATTGAACTTTTTGTGCGAGGCAAATCTATCTCCTTTGGCAGTGGGCAAACCTGACTGAAACTTTGGCTTCATTCAGGGCAAATCTCCTTTGGCAATATCAAATTGGCTTCTGAAAAAAAGAAGGAAAAAAAAAAATTCTTATGATATTTGTGGATCTGTCTCTTTTGAGCAAATCTCCTTTGGCAAAACTCAGGTTTCTTTAGCTGGGCAGTGTAGTTTCGGTAGTTATACGGGAGGACGATTTATCTGGTGTTGGAAAATTATCATCCTATTGGTTTACCTGAAACTCCAACCTGGATATTGGTCAGACCTCCCCTGGTGCTCAGTTTCTTTATCAGGGGATTTTCACTGCAGCGCATTACGAAAATCTCGTGTGGCTCTTGTTGAGAATTATCATTCTGCTGTCAGAAAAATCTCCTTTGACAGTTCCTTTTGGTGGAAACTTCAGTCCATTTGTTGGGCAAATCTCCTTTGGCAATTGGGAGTCTTGAGTAGACTCTCCCCGTAGCTCTATTTGGGCAAATCTCCTTTGGCATCACATCTCCATTTTTTTGGAGATACTATCTAGATCTCTGCATCCTCTGCATCGCAAGATCAGATTGATCTAAAAATAGATTTATAGTGAAATTTAATAACATTTCATCATTTGGTATCAGCACCGCTGGCAGATCCTTACTGCAACATCTCCTTCTCGAGGTACATTTGGATTGGCAGAGGTGTCAGATGTTAAAGATCCTTGGACAAGGAGCAACTGACGGTATTTCTCTCTCTACTTCTTCATGATTATTGTTCAGTGACAGTACTCTGTTTAGCTGATATGATAAACCGATAATAAAAACTAAAATTAGCCATTAGTTGTTCAAAGATGCCTGGTTTGTGTTGTGTGATATTATTCATAGTATTCTCGTCAATAAAATTTTGGATTGCTACTCGTACCATGATGTTTGTCCATACTCATGTCCAGGTTTCTATACCCTTTTCTCTTGAGGCACCCCTTTCAAGCTAATAATTTTTCACTCAAGATATTTCGTGGAGATTGCTGAGGTTTCTAAGCAAGGATTCTCTAGAAACCACATAAGTCGGATTTTTTTACTGTTATATGTCTCACAGGTGAGAAATTCTTGCAAATTGACTACTTGTTTTAAGGCACCAATGCCTCTTACCCTGTTTTTAATAGTGTTCTGCAAATAGTTAATTCATGTTAGTACCTTAATTGCAGATATTGTCCAATAGACATCCAAGTGATGGATTTGTTCAGTGATTTTGATAGTTTCAGTGGAAGTAGCAGCAGTGAGGAGCAAGATGACCTTGAAATTTTGTATGGTGGGCATGCCTGTAGCATTCTGTCAAGCCTTGAGGAAACCATTGGAAAAATTGATGATTTCCTCTCGTTTGAGAGGGGATTCATATATGGTGACATTGTTTGTTCCGCAACTGACCCATCTGGACAGATGGGCAGAGTGGTCAATGCTGATATGTTTGTGGACTTGGAAAATCTTCATGGTGAAAAAATAAAAGATGTGAACTCTAGAAAAATTCAGAAGATCCGTTCCATTTCAGTGGGGGATTATGTTGTGCTAGGGCCTTGGGTTGGAAAGGTGGATAAAATAGTTGACATTGTTACCATCCTATTTGACAACGGTACAAAGACTGAGTTCACCACAATGGGTTCAGAAAAAATCTTACCTCTTTCTTCTGACTTACTTGAAGATCCACAATACCCTTATTATCCAGGACAGAGGGTGCGGGTTGAGCTCCCTACTGTTTCCAAATCAGCTAGATGGTTATGTGGTACGTGGAAGGAAAAACGAGATGAAGGAACCATTTGCACTGTGGAAGCAGGATCGGTATATGTTGATTGGATTGCCTATGCTCTAGTTGGTTGTGAAAGGGTGGCTGCTCCACCATGTTTGCAGGATTTGAAAAACTTGACCTTGTTGTCATGTTTCTCTCATGCAAACTGGCAGCTTGGTGATTGGTGTATCCTTCCAAAAGCCAACACTAAAGGGGTTATGGAGCAGGTTTTTCTTGATGCATTTTTTTGTGATCTCATTAAAGGGCATACGCAATTTGAAAAAGTATTCCAGGAAAAGATGAGTCCAAACTTTCAGGAAATCTTTGTAATTGTGAAGACAAAGACCAAAGTTGATGTTCTGTGGCAAGATGGCAGCCACTCAATGGGATTAGATTCACATTCTCTATTTCCGATAAATATTGTTGATGCCCATGATTTTTGGCCCGAGCAGTTTGTGCTGGAAAAGGGCACCTGTGATGATCCACATTTTCCTAGTGGCCAAAGATGGGGTGTCGTGAGAAGTGTGGATGCAAAGGAACGAACTGTGAGAGTAGAGTGGAAAAGTCTTGCGGTAAATCAAGCAATTGATTTGGAGGGACAGCAGATGGAGGAGACTGTGAGTGCTTATGAGCTAGTTGAACACCCAGACTATTCCTATTGTCTTGGTGATGTAGTGTTTCAATTGGAGAAGAAACAGTTAGTTGAAAAAGTTGATGGACAGATTTGTGAAATCCCCATGTTCACAAAAACAGAAGTGGGTGTGGAGGCTGATATTGAAGCTAAGAACTGTGGTGGAGAACAAAATGTTTTGTTGAACAATGGCTCCTTATCCTATATTGGCATTGTTATGGGATTCAAAGATGGGAAGGTCGAGGTGAAATGGGCTAATGGTCGTACATCAAAGGTATCTTTTCTTCTGGATTACTTATTTGAAAGTTTGTTTATTTTTTTGCTTTAATTGACTATGGTACTAGGTATGCAAGTTGACTTCAGTGTGGTGCTTGGTTCTAGGAAAGACTGTGTTGCAGTGATAGAAGAAATAAGTGTAGCTTCCAAACTAAATACAAGTGCTATGTTAGGTTCCAATCCCAGATGCTTAAGAAACTTGTTTTACAATACGCTGTTGATTGTGTCTTCATCTATTGGTGCAGAGTTTCTTTTTTTTTTCTTCTTCTTAAATTGAGTATATAGTTATTTCAATGTTTCAATGTAATTCCAGGTTGCACCTTATGAAATCTTCCAAATGGATAAATATGAAGGTTCATCGCCTACTCCTGTGCTTCATGGGGAAAATGTTGAGCAATTGACTCAAGAGATGACTGCGTGTGACAAACACTCTTTGCACCCTAAAGGAAAGGTGATGCCAACTCTCTCTCTCTCTCTGGGTAGTTATTGTTAAGAGTATGAGAAGTGCTGGGATAGCAAAATCTTGAGGAACAGAGGAATGTTCTTAAAATAAACTTCAACAACGAAAAGGTGAAAAGAATAAAGCACACGTCAAGACATTATATGTAACTTTTCATGTAGGGGATCTTGTAATAATTGGAGGACTTTTCAAAGACTTGCAACATATGTGATTTTGAATATTTCATAATGCTCCCCTGATGAAAACAATTCCATTTCATCCAAGAATATTTCATTAAGGGAATGAATTTACAAGAAACAAATAAATACATATATATATATAATATATTATATATAGACAAACACATAATTTAGGGGAATGAACTACAGTTAATTAACCCAATTGTTGAAACTTTATAGGAAGCAGAAACAAAATTTGTAACCTTTTAAAATGCCTGAATCAATTGCAGTAAACCTACCAGAAACTGAAATTTTCTTTTACATGCTCAGGATTTATTGGACTCTGGTTCCCATTCCCTTCCTCAAGCTGCTATTGGGATTTTCACTACCATTATGGGAAGTTTATTTGGCTATCTGGGTTCCACATCACTGTCAGTTACATCTGACCTCACTTCTGAAGAGGGACATGACTTGGTGTCTAACAGTGATGAAGATGTGCTGGAACCTTGCAACTTGTGCACTGAGGGGCCAGCAATTGTAGTCGGTGACCTGCAGACAGTTGGAGAGACAAATTTGGAGCAGCAAGTCAAAGATATTCAGGAAGAGAAAGCCCCTCTATTCTCATCAGATAGCAAGTACCCAAAAGCATTTAAGCCGTTTGATATGGTTACTGGGTGCTTGGATCACCACTTTGTTGATGGTGATGGCAAGGGATTAACATCATCTCAGGTTAAACATAACCCAAATTCTCCTTAAATTGTATCGGTTAATGCATATCAAAAATTGGGCTAATTGTTTTGCCTTCTTTCATTACTTCATAGGTGAAAAGAGGTTGGCTGAAAAAGGTTCAGCAAGAATGGAGCATTCTGGAGAAAGGTCTTCCTGGTATGTTATTTTATTTTATTTGCTGCTTTAGTGTGTTTATGCAATGAAATCTTTCATGAAACAACGATCTATTGATATGAGAAAGGACTTTAGAAAATTTCTACGTTTCTTTCAGTATGTCCAAGCCAACATTTAGTACCGTCTGAATTTCCGAAAGGCCTTTGGAACATTTTTTTGCTGAAGAAAATAACCTATTTTTAAGAACTGACCCACCGTCCCCATAATTAGCTGCCATCTCTGAAAAAAGAAACTAAGGAAAGAATCCCCTACCATGAGTAACTATGCTCCAATTGCATGTGCACCCTTTTTAGTTTTTGAAAATGGAACAAGCAAGGGCCTTCCCGGCAGTAGTTTAAAATAACAAAACTTCTGCCATCAGTTTTTGTTTGTCTGTGACAATGATCTAATCTTGAGAATGCCAAAAAAAAAAAAAAAAAGAAAAAGGACCAGGATGCTACATTCTCAAGTTGGGATTCGTGAAGAGTGATCCTAAACAAACAAAAGGGGAAAATGGAAAACAAGAAGTTTCTTGTGGTTTTTCCAAGTAAAATGAATTAGATTTTGGTTGGATTGAAAAAGAAAAACTATAGAGAACGCTGTTCATACGCGAGTCGATAATAATGACTACTAAATAAATAAATTTAAGGTGTTTTGGGTTGCATAGTCAATTGGGTGGGAAGGTTAATCATTTCTTCCTTTTTGTTTTGGATAAGCAGCTGGGAAGGTTGATCTAGTGTAATTGCAGACGTGTTCTAAGTTTCAAAATGAAATAAAAGGATCCAATCAAGGTGAATTCATGATGTATATCCTTTTATTATTCCTCCATGCCAATTGTGGTGGATATCAAACCTCTTTAACAATAATGCTGTATTTTTTTAGTCTACGCTTCTACGGAACCTCTACGCCTTCAAAAGTTTATGGTTTCACTTAAGGCAATAAAGAGGTCTTAAGGATGTAGATTTCATTTTCCATCAAATTAATGAATTGCAAAATGTAATTTTAAAAATTACAAAAACAAAAAGAAGAGAAAACAAAATTGGTAATGCAAGCAACCTAATGAGAAGGCCATTTGTCAAGAACTATACCTATGACAAAAGAAAACATTTGTAAGATTGAAAAATTTAATTCTTATGTAGTTATTTTTGTGAGCAGAAACAATTTCTGTCCGTGTCTACGAGGAAAGGATGGATTTGTTGCGGGCAGCCATCATTGGTGCACCTGGAACTCCATACCATGATGGACTTTTCTTCTTTGACATTTTCCTTCCTCCCGAGTATCCTCACGAACCACCTGTAAGTAGTTTAGTTTACTTTTGTTGTTCTTACTTGCATGATAAAAGGCAGTAGATTTGGGCAAGCCCTCTTTAACAGTGCAAGTCAATGTAGTCTTTTTCAAGTTCTATTACATAGGGTTCAATTTAGTATTCGAATGTATTTTATGTATTTATACATAGATCCACAATGGCTTATGTATTCTTCTTTGGAAATTTAACATTATGCAGTTGGTGCACTACATTTCCGGTGGTCTCCGCGTCAACCCCAACTTGTATGAGTCCGGAAAAGTCTGTCTTAGTCTCCTCAATACTTGGACAGGCACTGGAACTGAAGTATGGAATCCAAGGAGCTCCACTATTCTCCAAGTTCTACTATCCCTCCAAGCCCTCGTGCTTAATGAAAAGCCTTATTTTAATGAAGCTGGATATGATAGGCAGATGGGAAGAGCAGAGGGAGAGAAGAACTCAGTGAGCTACAATGAAAATGCATTTCTTGTCAGCTGCAAGTCCATGCTATACCTACTACGCAAACCACCCAAGGTACGATAATTCATTGTAGAATCTCAGTTCATAAACATTGAATTTTGATCAGAATAACATTTTTATAGTAGGGGGCACTTAGATGTCCCGTGAAACAAATCTATATTTTCTCCCATAGACATTGGGTCGAGTCTATTCTGTATGTGCAGTTTTACTTCATCTTTTCAACAAATGATATAACGTGTGTTTTTTTGAAATTTTTGGTCATGACTTCAATTTTGGCAATGATCCAGCTTCATTTTGTAACCAGACCATCCTAAAGGGTAAATTATTCCATTAAAACTACACTCCCATTGTAAATGACATGGCCAGTGCCGCACCCATTTGACAGAAACCAACAAGACAGAAGACCTTTGAATTTCTCTTTTTGACAAATTTTGAAAAGTTTTCTTATGTCTTGTTTCAGCATTTTGAGGCATTTGTGGGGGAACACTTCAGTCAGCACACCAAATATATATTGTTGGCTTGTAAGGCATATATGGAAGGAGCTCCAGTTGGCTGTGCTTTTGGATACAGAATCAATGAGCAAGAAAATCAACAGGGGAGTTCTAAAGGGTTCAAGATCATGCTTTCTAAGCTCTTCCCTAAGCTTGTGAAAGCATTTTCTGATAAGGGCATTGATTGCAGCCAACTTGTTGATCCTGGAATTTGATGTGATGCTGTGGGGGTAAGCAACTATGTGTATACACGATCGAGACATTCCTGGCATGCATGTTATTCAATGTGCTCTTAGTAAAATACTTCATTTCATGTTTTTCCTTTGTTATGGTTGCTGTAAATAAATATGTCTGTGTGTTATCTGTATCATATGATGGTTTGTAGAAATCTTGATATCAAGAACAGCGTTAGGATTAGTGCTTTTGGAACTTTTTGTGATTCTCTATTCCATCATGTTTCTCTCCATTTCCACCCTTGTTTCCAGTCTTTTCTCTATATGTCTAGACTCTCTTTTTTATTATCCAAATGAAATGGACAAGACCTCATTCTGTTCCCTAACACCATTTCTAAGGACAGAAACCATTTTGTTGCTTTCTAGAAAAGTTTATATGTGAGGAACTCATATATTATAGACTTGCCATAGATATTCTAAAGAGATGCCATTTTCTTGACTTCCATTTCTAGATCCCACTGAAACTAAAGGAATCTTCATGTCCACCAAACAAGGGAAAAAGTAGAAGAATCAGAAGGGGGGCTTGATATTAAAATGGAAATTGGTTTTCTCATAGAATAAAGCTAGAATTGATGGCTAATGATTCTGGACAGATTCCATTGTCTGAGACAGCTAGCACTGGGGTTTTATTTTCCCATTCTGGGAATGTGGTTAAGGCAATCATGTCTAAGGGGCTGGGATACTGCCATTCAATCAAAGAGCACTAGCTCTTGGACTGACCGTGGCCAAGTACTCTGCTGCTGGGCCTAGGTCCTGATATCCCACCACTGGACTGGGGTATTGCCAAGAATTGTGAGCCGAGCCGAATATAATGGGATGCTCATTCAAAAGGTTAAGGATTTTTTAAGATGTTTGTGTTGAGCTAATCTCAAGTGCCCTTCACCCAACCGAGCTCAAGTAATTTTTGTTTTTTAAGTGAACATGAGAGCGCCTATTAGCTTGTTGAGTCAAGTTTGAAAATTGATAAGCTAAACAATATGAAAGCTTAGCTTATTCATATCACAAATCTTTCTCAAACAAGCCTAATATTGAACTGAATCCGAGTAGGTTCGAGAAGCTTAATTCAGTTTACGACCCAAATGAAGAAAAAATGTGTACTATGTCTCACTGTCCAAACTTTGAAAGAATACAATAAGGGGGAAGGTCGGGTTGGGAAAATTCTGTGTGCTTTAGTGTTCAGCTTTGAGGCCATCATAAATGAACTTAAGGAGAGAGAGAGAGAGAGAGAGAGAATGATGAGATTGAACAACACTGATAGAATAGGATTACGCATTAGACTCTGTTTAGTACGCATAAATGGAATGAGGTGGGAATATAATGGATGCTCATTCCCACTCCAATGTTTGGTTGTCAAGATGAAATAACATTGGAGTGGAAAGACCATTTCAATTCTAATGTTTGTCAGTAATTTTAAGGGTAAATTACAGTAACCTCCCTTAAAGTTTCTGATAATTTACAGACAACTTTTTCGTAGCTTCTGAAATAACAATAACCACCCCCATCAGTGTCGTAGACTAACATGCCACTGTTCAATTATTATTTTACCCTTTTGAAAAGTCAAAATTTTTATAAGACTCAAGTGCTCCTTATTGTTGTAACCAAACAAACCTAACTGCATACCTACCCATACAAACACATCCCAACATCAAAACATCCAGCCACCATCGACCAATCACCACTCCCCCCTCCCTCCCTATTCCAAAACAAACAGAACAATCACCACAGACATATATATATATATATATACATACACACATACCCATAGATATATATACACATATATGTATATATGTAAAAACCCATGTAACCTCAGCAACGAGTACCGTCTAATTCCAGATTTAGCACCACCACCAACACACTATCGGACAAACATCCCCACGAGTCCACGACTGTTCAGCTCATCTCCTCTTTTTCTTTGTACACCAACCAGTCCTAACAACCATTCACCACTTGATGCCGAACAGTAGATACATACAGTGAGAGAAAAACAGCGTAAGAAATTTAATTTCTTATACATTCGTTCTCTCTAACTAACTAATTCATTCAACCAAAGCCCAGAATAATTCCCAAATTGAGAAACCAAGGAATGGGCCAAAGAAGGAAGCATTGGGCATGAGAATGATACAGTACATATACACACATATAATTACATTCCCGTACATACACAACCAAAATCCAAACATAAATCTCTTTCTATAAGTTTGAAATTAGGGCTCAAAGTACAAAAGAAAAAAAAAGGGAACTTGAGGTTGGCGGTGGAAGTTCACTGGCCGTGATGTTTGGGGTGATGTATAGTGCTAACGAGTGGGTTTGGAGGTGGCCATGGAGGACTGAGACACCGCACAGTGTAGGTGGTGTTGGTGGTTGGTTGAGGGAGGAGAGAGAGAAAGGGGAGTCGCCGGACTGGTTCGAAAGGGCCGCCGGACTAGTGTGGGGCATTGACGCGGAGAGAGAGAGAGAGAGAGAGAGAGAGAGAGAGAGACGGGAGTCACCAGATTTGTTCGAGATGGTTGCCATCTAGCGTTGGGTGGTCGACTGGGAGAGACAGAGAAGATGGACCGTAAAAGCGGAGAGAGAGACGATGTCGCCGGACTGGGTTAGGTGGCTGGTGGTGGTACTGATACAGGGCAAAAGATTGTGTTTGGTTGAATGAGAAATGGAGGGTTTGGTTTCAGGAGGAAGAATTGCCTAATTGTTTTGTTTTACATATAATTTATATTTAAAAGAGGGTGCTACTAACAGCTGCCGCGGCTGCGAGTCACTTCCTGACTGATGTGTGATAAGTATGGGACTCACCTCTAAGTCCTACACTTATCACGCGTCAGGCGGCTGAGTGGAATTCGCCTGCACACCAAGTCGGACTCACCTATAAGTTTAACACTAGTTACACATTCATTAGATGAGGAGTGACCCACATCCGTTACACATCAGGTGAGTTCTCACTTATCACACATTAGATGGAGAGTGGCCATAATCGTGACCGTAGGTAACACCTCTCCTTTTAAATTTTGCTATCCATAGCTAGGGTTATGAGTCGCTCTCCGACCAATGTGTGACACATTAAGTAAATTTTATACATCAAGAAGAGAGATGCTATTTGTAGCTATGAGTTACTTCTCGCCTGATGTTTCACGTATCAAGCAAAAAGTAACCCACAATTGTAATTATAAATAACAAAATTTAAAAAAAAAAATACAAATTCACTTAATGTGTGACACATCAAGCGAGGAGTGACTTACAGTTGCATATGTTAATAGCAAAATTCTTAAAAAAAAACATAAGAGATATCAGCCGTTAGCTGTGGCGTTAGTAACGCTGTTTGTACGGAGAAAAAAGTGATACCAACAATTAAACTAGAAGAGGTGTCATTGTCATTTTGAAAATCACGAAGGAAATGTTTATAATTGTTAGAAACCGAAAGGGAGCTTACCGTAAGTCACCCTAATTTTAAATGTTGAAATGGAATGGCATGAGGTGCAATGCCAATTTAAAAATAAAAAAAAAAAAGAAGGAAAAGCAAAGGGGTAAAATGCGATTTTCTCGTCCTCTCTACTTATCTTTACTTCTGCTGTCACTCCTCTACCAGCTTGGCTCTTCAGCAGTGTTTTAAAATTCGGTTCGGTTTGGCCGGTTCAATTGATTGACACATGACCTGATTAAAAAGATGATTCGATTAATCTTTAAAATTCATTTTGGTCAGAACCTTGTCAAATCCGGTCAAACTTGGTCAAAATAACGTTTGAACCGTGACCCGATCAATTGAACCAGTATTAAACCGTTCGATTTACTATTTTAAGGTAAAATTTTATGTTTTAAATATAAAAAATAGTGTAAAAAAATAAGATACTATTTATTAATATTAATAAATTAATTAATGACATAATTATAACGTCACGAGTCAATAACGGTTGACCCGACGATTAACCTAGTGACCCGTGACCCGGTGACTTTTCCGATTCACTCAACGGTCCAGTTTTTAAAACATTGCTCTTGAGCATCACATTCCCCTCTCTTCCCATCTTCTCTTTCTTCCCCAACACCGCCACCTCCAGTTGCCACCCCAACCATCTTAGCCTTCTCTTTCTCCTCTTTCCTTCTTTCTCTCTCATCTAGTTTCATTCCACGAGGAGGGAATGGCCATTCCACAAAATTGGCAAAGAAAGAGGAAGTGGAAATAAACATTCCATTTCAGCTCAGTTCTTCCTACAAAAGATGCCCTAAGTTTTTCTTAAACTAAGGATAAAACAAAGCAATTTTTAAATTCCGTGGCATGATATCATCAGAATTTGTCCATTGATTACCGGCTTTCGAATTTTATCATTTTGAATACAGCAAACTCAATAGAGGTCAATGTTTTTGTGTAATTCACCCGAAATCCAACACTCTCATGCACCAGGATAAATGAAATTCAGTCAAACTGGATGCACATTTACACCAGCATGGAGACACGAATGCGATGGCAAAACCAAAAGAAATCTGCTATCTGAATCAAGAAAAATTAATGGAAATGCAATTACTTCTGATAAACTAGTACTGAAGCTACATTCATATGAACAATATGTACAGAACTAAACAACAGAAGCTTCCTACCTCTGGCTTAATTTACTATGGTAAGATGGTTTCAGCAGAGGATGAGAATGAACATACTATATTCTAAAGACGAGAGAAAATAAAACCCTCTTTTTCTCCTGATCTGTCGCCACAGCTTGATACATAAACCAACCTCTCCTCCATCCATGAATATAAACAGCCAGTTATCCACCTCAGCATTGTAGAATAGTTCCATCACAAATCCTGGAAAAATGACGATACAATGGTCTTAGAACTGTAAATCATGACAATGGCATTACCCAACATTGCGCAGGAAATTTTTATTTTTTTTTGATAAGTAACATTGCGAAGAAAAATTTAAGGAAACAAATAAATCAGTACTAATTGAAATAATGGGGAAATAAGCAGAGTCTGTTATTTACATATTGGATGTGAGTGCAAATATTTGCTGACTATTTCCTCCCTAGCATTTGAGTAGGTTGATTTCATCTCACAGGACTGTGAACAGGAGAGGGCAGCATTGAGCTAAGGAAGCCCAACCTTGGCCGAAATAACAGTTCTTTGGTTCAAGCTTGGCTCAACCCAAATCAAGCTCAAAATCCATACCCTGAAGAGAGCTCATTCTGTGAGAAGAGCTTCAAACTGGCCCAAATGAAACAATGGACTAGTTCTCACTAGAACCTTATATTGGAAGAACTAGAGTACTTCACCCACCGGGTCTTGGAAAGGACCTTAGAATCATAATTCTAAACCCCATAACCCTAATTTGTTGTCTGCATAATCTGGAAGCATATATATATTTACACAACATATAGGAAAGCACATACCAGTATCATCGTAATCTGGATAGTACATCAGCAAGCTCATTATAAGTTCACCCCCAAAACTCAAGCTGCCCTAAAATCAAGCTGAGACCAAAATCCTTGACCAAGTTCATACTTGAGTTCACCCCAAAAATTTTCTGGTTTAGTAGGCTGGCAATAAGTCAGCTCAGACCATAGGATAAGCTATAGGATTAGTTACAGTCATTTTTCTGATAAGTTAATAACTACCATCGTCTTTTTTTCAATGAATCATCTAATTCAGCAAATCACTCCTATACTAAAATCGTCTATGTCTCTGTCTCAATTCTCAAAAAATTCAATACATGCATTACAAAACTACACTTATAAATGTTCTAGACTATGCCTATTTTCCATGAGGGTGATTTTGACCAAGAAAAAGCATCTGGACCCATAAGTAGACAAAATATTTGGGACATGACCTGCATGGAGGAATACCAACTCAGAGTTTACCAGATAGGGCTGTAAATGCAACCAGCCAAATTGAGGTAGAGTAAAAAAGCCCATAACAACCATGAGATTTGTAACTATGAGAAGTTCTAAGTTCCTTTTTTCTTTTAGTGGGACGAGATCCAAATGATCCCACTGAAAGATTTCTCCGTCAGTCTATGCAATGCATGAACTCCAGAAGCAATGAATTATTATTATTATTTTTTTTGGGGGGAGGGGAGAGGGGAGAGTATTCTTGTTCAATTCAAATACCAAGTGTCCAAAGATGAAGGAGAAAGTAAGAAATGTCACATATCTAACTGGAACTTGAAGTAGAAAGTTATATATGCCATGATCTTTTTCCTGAAATCTGTGTGTAATGTGTACTTAAGTTGTCTTCTGAACTTGTCAAGATTGGCTGATCCAACTTTGCAATTATGATTAAACAATTCATTGTCATAAAAATCAGCAGAAACTAAAGAGATGTGTATTAGACACTGATTTATAACATAAACATGCAATCACAAGCGCCACTCAAATTCTTCAGAGGTCCTTTTTTTTTTTTGGGGGGGGGGGGGGGGTGTTGTTGTGGTTTGTTTGGGAGAAGGGGTGTCTTGACAGTTAAAGAGTATTAGAAATGGATAGCATGAACCTACATGCTTGAGATTTCTAACATTTGCAGATGAACAAATGCCTCGCTAGGATTAGCTAAGATACTGACAAGCAGAAAACGCATGTTGATATTTAAAACTATACAGACAGGATGCTTCGAAAATGGAAAAAGAATATTACCTCAAATTACATGTCCATATTAGATCTTTTTCCAGTTAGAATACGAGATATTTGCAGCCCCCTGCTGAATGCTTCGTTAAATAGAATCCTTGTCTGCATTGCCTGGAATCCAGGCATCCATGAAAGGAGTGCCAGAGGAGCCATAACAATCAAGCCAAACAACATATCATACAGCCGAGCCAAGGAAACAACAGTATCCCACACCACTGTGGACTGCAGAAAAGGCCTGAGTACCTGAGCAATAAGTATAAGGCCCCATCCCGTGGGGATGAATGCCAACATGCTCATGATGAGATCAAGAAATTCAAAGCGGGTAAATTCCATGAATAAAACTATCACTAGTACTGTGACCACAATAACAAGGAACTGAACCAGCCGATAGTAGATATGCTCCTTTGCTGCATATTTGTCTGCTGCATATGCCATGATGATATATATTGCAACAGCTGCAACCATGTAGATCCAAGAAAGCAAGTAAACACCAATACTTGTGTTTCCCCCTGTAATTTTCAGTTGGTACACAACACCATACTGAAAAAAGAAGAAACGAAGATCTAAAATTATCTCCAACAACTTTCCCCAAAGACCAGTTGTCCTCAAATGGTCCTGTTCCTCATACCACCATATTTCCCAGCTCTGTTCAGCTTTTGCAAAAACACCACTACACCATATCCAATTCATGAAAT